>JASJOG010000083.1:867500-1439506 GCA_030142905.1 Heliopora coerulea
CCCTTTTCGTTCCGTTCCGTTCCCTTCTTTTCCCCCTACTCTCCTCCCCTCTGCCCTAATATCATCCCGTCTTCTTTGGTATTTTCTTTCATTTTCTTTACTTTTCTCCTATTTTGGTTCCTTTTCCTTTGTCCTCTATTCTTCTCTTCTTTTTTCTTCCCTTTCCTTTTCTTTTTTTTTTTCTTCTGTTATCCTCTCTTCTCTTCTCTCCACCTCTCTTGTCTTCTTTAATCTCCTGTTTTATCTTTTCCTCTCTTCTCCTCTCTACTCACTTACCCTCCTATCTTCTCCTCTCTTCACCACCAATATTCTTCTCTTTTATCTTCTTTTCTCTTTTCTTCTCTCTTCTCCGTTGCTCTTTTTTTTTCTCTACCTCTCTACTTTTTTTCTTTTATCCTCCTCTTCTACCCTCTCATCTCCTTTGTTTTACTCTGCTTTGTTTTCCTTTATTTCATTTTTTTTCTTCATTGCTCCACTCCGCTCAATTTTCACCTCCTCCTCTGATTTCCTTTGAACCTGGTACCCAACCCCAAATCGAACGAGGTGGCGCCCAGCGAAATCGCTGACCGATTTGTCCCTCCTTTACAAAGCAAATCCAAGGTGGTTGCGATTTCACACTACCAATCAGATGAGCGCACTTTCAGGTTGATAACTGGCCCTTATTGGTCGGGGTAACAAGCTACACAGCTGAGCATTATTCTGTCCTGCCCTCTCACTTCTTGACCTGCACTTCTCTGTCTGGTCTGATCTCTCATCTCTGTTCTCCGGTGTTCTATCCTGTCCTATCCTGCTTGCTCTTCTTTTCTCTGCTCTATTCTGTCCTATTCTATTTGCTTCTCTTTCTTTGCTCAACGTTCAGGCCCATGCTTGATGGGAGCAGGGAGCCATGCCCCCCCAGAAATTTGCGGGAAAGTGGTCTGACAAGCGACAGAAAAAGATTGAGAAAATTAAAAACATACATGAGATTGATAAGGGGTGAAAACAGATCCCATTGTCCCCCTTGCCGTTGACTCCTTGGTGCGGGCCTGGCACTCATTTGCTATAATTTACTCCGTTATATCCCGTTTTATCCTGCTTTGTTCCAGTCTACTCTACTCTGTTGACACCATGCTGTCCTGTTGTGAGTTTGGATGAAACGCGGAGTAATACTGCGCGATGCTGATTAGACAGACTGCAAGATGACTATAAACCGGTCTTCAGTATTTCAAAATTACGGACTCTACTAGAAAATGATTATTTCCTGCTGGAGGAATATTGGAATTCCATAGATTATTAGGATACTATAAATATAAATTACAATAGAATTCCATAGATTATCAGCTCTGATGAACATCGGAACTTTGAAGTTGTTCTCCAACATGGCCCTTTCGACATAACTTACTGACATATACCGGAAGAAAGATGCCGGAAAGAAAACCTTTTTGTTTTTGGCTAAACTTTTTGTTTTTCGTTGTATATGTTATGCTCTCAAAAACAGAACTCGCAAAGTGTTATTTCGTCGACATTTCACCGAGAACAGTACGAGATAGACTCAGTTACCTTCCATCAACTCCATTTGTTTCGGAGTTATCTTAAAAGAATGTGGTCATTAACGAATTTACGTGCGTCAAACTTGGAAAAGTAGAGTCCAAATTAAGGAAGAGTAGTCTTAAAATGACGTCTTAGGAAGAAGAAGTGCCCAAAGCTCTTGACTTTGTGATTTCCGGCTGAAATTCTCCACTCAATTTGCCCTTATAGTAAATATCTATCCACAAGGTGATGTAACCATCAGATAACAAGCATAATTTACAGCACGTGTTGTGATTGTGAAATGAACATTAGTGCTCGCCACAAAACATTTCATAAAGCCAGTTATTTTGTAAAAACTAAAATTCCACCACGTAGCAACCTCATTTTGGTTATAGTTAATGTGAAATGGAGGGAAATAGCGAAGGTAACTGCCAGGGATTGAGTGGGTGGAAGTTGAGCGTAACGAGACGAAAGCGAAATCGATAGCAGATTTACAATTTCTAATCTACTTGAACCATACCATCCTTGCCTGGTTGTTCGTTTACAATAATATAGTTAATCGATAAGTTATAGTTGTTATATATATCCCGGTTATTATAGTTGTTATATATCCCGGGGAGGCCAAGGTGCCGTTATAATTTTCAGGCCTCGTCAATCCAACATCAGTCTGCTCAACAAACGAATGAGGGGTGCAACTGTCATCACCTGTAAGCTTGCCCTTGCACTGCTATTATACCTCTGCCAACGAAAAATTTTTTCTATTAACTGGCTTGCACTTACTTCTTCAGCCCATAAGCACGAAACACCAGCAAACTTTCGAATACATCTTCCCAACTCAACATCTTCGTGTGTGGAAGCTGTGTCCTTGAGACACTCCTCGATGTTCGGTGCCATTTTCTTCAGTACGTTTCTGCTCATGATTACGCCGGGTCCTCCGATACAATAGCACTCGCCTTTAAGCAATCCTAATTGGTCTATCTCGTCTTTCTTTCCTACCCCTCGCTGACCGACAACCGCGTCGTTTGAGCTGTCCAACGTCCTCAGTAGTTTCTCAAGTTTTTCAGAACGGACATAAACATCGTCATCTGCTCGCATGAACCACTCGTACTGGTCGACGTAATAATCGTACATGAACCGTAGCATCCTCATCACTTTCTTCTGAGGAGGGTACTCATTATCGTTCACTTCTGGAAGAGTTTTTATTGGAAGCTCGGTTTCCAGCGTCTGGTTTCCACTAGCTACGAAAATCTCCAGCCTTCCAGGCACTTGCTTTCCCCAGGTGTTGTACAGCGCCCTTGCCCTTGTTTCGACGTATTTTCTTGCTGTCATAACGCCGACGAATAAGAGTTCCTTCGACTTGACTTCGCTAGCGAAATTAAGTGGCCTTGAGTGTTCTTTGAACTGTGCATGGCAAATGCGGTAGTTGAGAAAACAAGGGAGTTGATTGCGACCAAACAGTGCAACGATGAAGCCTATCGCGGAACCGAAAATCAGGCTGAAGAACACATGCCCGTACATCTTCAAACGAGGCAATAGATAAAGTCGTGGGTTTTTAGCACTAAAAAACTCTTTATTAAAATGACGAGCGTTTCCGCAAATGCGTTGGCGGTCGGGGCATTGTCCCTTGCTCTGATGGGAGTTTCATCTTCTGTGGAGTTGTAGAAAAGGTTGGTCCATTCCTTCGAAAAGAACTTGCTCAAACAAAAGATCCTGCCCTGGGGTTGATGTGTTTTCAGTTTTTTTAACGATGATTGGATGGAATGAACGGACTTCTTGCAGAGTCGTCATAGTCAGTGAACTCTCTTTGAAATATAAGATAATAAAGTTAACGTAACATTATGGTGAAGAGACTACGATAATTTAATTCCGTAGCACGTAAAGCCTCAAATCTTTTTACTTGACCACCTGCTACTTCACCAAAGCTCAAACAAATTTGGTGTAATCTTTAATATTCACATATGCTCACAAAAATTCGACATAGTTTTGCCTATTAGCTGTAGGGATTATTAGGTGGACTTTAATTGTTGCTTTAATTGCGAAAACTAGGTCATTATAAATATTTTACGGCAGTAGATATATCCGATCCTTGCAAAGGAAAATGGATCGCTGGCTGACATAGGAACGGTAGTCTGTTGGCCATCAACGGTTCAGTTCTAAATCAACCTATAGTTCAGCTTTTCGCATTTCAGGCACTTTTTGTACTTTTCGCAATTCTTTTTTTGTCAATACACATCTTGGATTTCCAAGATACGTCTTATTTATATATGAAACTGTTACCCTCAGTTCACTGATAAGGACCTAATGTTTGAGCAAACACGAACTAAGATGGTGAACGTAGGTTACATCCATTTAGTGGTTCGTATCAAGCACTAAATATTTATTTTCTATCTCAATCTGATATCATCTGACGCTCGTAACTATTCACATTTAAATTAGCCCCAGTTTCCGCAATATTTTCAAATATTACACGCATGTTTGGTTATTGTAATGACCTTGCCGCATAGGCATATGGCTCTCAGTGAGGGTTGTATGAGCAGTCAATTCAGTTACCTACAAATCCATGGGAGCTCCGTGGATTAAAAATATTTTCACCTAACATGTGGTCGTAACTAGAAGCTACGTCAGTGGTAACCTAGACAATGAAAATACTTTCGATCTTTTGTAGTTACCACTGTTTTGTATTTAGCTATAATAGTGATTATAGAAATTTCGGAGCCATATGGGATGGATTTCTGTCATAACACAAGACCATTTCAATTTTTTTTTCATTTCATTTTCAAATTTTTTCATTTCATTTTTATTGACACCTAAACTAATCTGATCAAAATTGACATTGAGAGTTCAGCCTTGGCTGTATCGGTGGCCATCATACGACATGGATTCGAAAGAATCTGTTTCCATCAACGGGTTTGCCGGACTGATTCGTTTGACGAAGATCTTGCTATCTCTGGTGGCTGAGGAAAGGTATTCGTGAGATAGGATCAGCCAGGCATATATAAACAATTCCTAAATCTTCCACACCATCAACAGCTTATCTTACATTCATATCATGGTTTTCCATTCAAGCTTTTCTTTTAACAGATGTCAAATTACCCCGAGGCAATAAATTTGTCATCTTCGAGTTGGATCGCTCCTTGTAATATGCTTGCTTCCTTGTGATATCGTTATTCCTCTAGCTTTTCGTCTTTCTAAGTTCCACTTCAGTTCGACCTCCTGTTTGACCTATTCATGTCGACAGGTCTTCGGATAAACAAGCTGGGGCTGATCGAACGTTCCGTTAACTGGCAGTTGGCCATTTGGACATGATAGTGATTCTGGGTAGTATGCTGCATCCGCGTGTTAAATTATTTTGCCACATGACTTCCATTTGATAATCAGAGACGATGGCAGTTTACTGATGTACGATTGAATCTTATCTCCTTTCAACCGTATTCAATGGGTTGCTTTTTTATTATGGAAGATAATTAGAGCACTTACATCGACCAATTCAAACGTTTTTCCATCTGGAAAGATTGGCGAAAATTAAAATATAGCTTATGAAGGATAATGAAAAGTTAAGCCGTGTATATCGTCAGCTATACATATACGTATTGATTAACATATTTCTTCAAGTGACCCTTGATTTGATGAACATATTTCACCAAAGTGTACATGTTTAATTCAGTTCGTTTCCCCTTTCATTCTGCGCATGCACAATTCATCTTATTTTCGTTTACATATTCTTACCCATTAGTGTGCGTGGTCACCCGCTCACACACATGTACATCTATATATATACATATATAGATACACAGATATACATACAGATAGATACACATAAACACACATACACCCATATACATATACATTTACATTTACATATACATATATAGATAACTGAGATTTTATTAAAAATCGTACGAAGAGAGTGCTCAATACCAGAGTAGAACGAATTACAATAACAAGACAAGGTAAACTTGGGTTACTTCATAAACATTTACTACAAATTTGTAGTAAATGTTTATGAAGTAACCCAAGTTTAACTTGCATATACATATACATATACATACATATATATATATATATATATATATATATATATATATACAAGAGATAAAAGATTAATGGATCTGAAAGGTTTTCTTGTTAATAGAGGTTATAAAGAGGATTTGGTTGATAGTCAATGTAGTGGGGTGAGGGGAGTTGGGCGTTCGGCGCTTTTATGTAGAAATCAAAATCGGAGTCGGGATAAAAAGGAAAGGATGGTTTTAGTTCTTGATTATCACCCTGATGTATTGAAAATTCACCGCATCCTCAAAGAATTACAGGTATTGGTTGAATGGTCACCTTTCTTAAAAGGCATTTTACCTGAAACACCCATTGTAAGTTTTAGACGACCAAGAAATATTAAAGATTTTTTGGTTAGGGCTAAATTGGAACCGGAGATTCAATCCGACAAGAGAATGTTTGGTTGTGGAAAGGTTAGGTGTAAGATTTGTAAATTTGTTAAAACGGGTTCTATGTTTGAAAGTAAGGTTGAAAAGAAATCTTTCCATATCAACCATTCCTAGCTTTGATTGTGATTCAAGTGGGGTGGTTTATTTGATTACATGTAAGAGGTGTGCCAAACAGTATGTGGGAAGTACGATAACGGAATTTAGGAAGAGATTTAACAACTATTAGAGCTCGATGAATCGATATGGTAAGGGACAGAGAGGTATTTGTGGAGAACATTTATATACACATTTTTGTTGAAGAAGGTCATTTGGGATTGGAGGATTTGGAAGTCCAAATAAATAAATGTTACGGATAAGAGAGACCCTACGAAAAGGGAAAGCTTTTGGGTAGAAAAAATTAATAGCTTTGTCCCTTTGGGGCTGAATGTGAGAGACTTGTAACATGCAAATGACTTTTGTAAACATATATAAAGACTCCCGTTTTAGGTAGTGGGTTTATCTGAGGAAGGGGCTGTGCCCCGAAATATTATGTGTTTTTTTAAAGGTTATTAAAGTCAACAAGATTTTTTTTAAATTTGATGCTGCAAATGTTGACGAGTTAGAGAGTTGGTCTTGATGTTTTTTACATATACATATATATAAACATACAACTGTACATATACATATAAACATATACATATACAAATACATTTATGCATATAAACAACATATACATCAGGGGTGCGCAGGCTTGCCGGGCATCTTCGTTAAAAATATATCGATGATACGCGGTCAGACATTTTCATAACTGAGAAGTAAATCACCTTTTTTGACCAAAAATCATTTTTATTAGAACTTTCGACTTTGTGACTACAATCTTCAACTGGAGAATAACTTATGAGAGAAAACGGCTATGTTCCCATAAACATACAAAATAGTATGATTTGAAATTTATTTGTGTTCATTTTACCATGCATGCATTTTCAACCATAGTTCTTTCTTACTGAAACAGTCGAAAATGCCAATAAAAATAATTTGTTTTCCTAGAGTGTCCATTCACTTTTTCGTTAAATTGTTTAAAGTTAATATGATTATGTATATGAAGTTGAACATCAATATCAGGGTTTGTATCCATGCAGATATTGTATCAATGTTAATATAGCTTTTGGTATTGATGTAAGTGTCAATATGGACGTCATTATTAATATAAATATTAATGACGATAATATTAGCAGATAGGCTCTAAATCACTGGCGTAACGGACTATAGTCTGGGTTAGAGCAACTCCTCAGGCCCCCCAACCTCTAAGGGGCCCCCGGTGAGTCTGTAAAGACAATTGGGATAAAAGTCTTGAAATATACGTCTATACTAAAGAAGGTGACGGGATCATCCGAACGAAAATCTCCTAAGGGCCCCCAGTAGTTCCGTTACGCCACTGCAGTTTAAATGCCAAAAAGAATGGACGACTCTCGTTAAAAAATTACGAAGGATTTTACAATTCTATGACAAGGATATGGGAATAAATCTTTTTCTTCTTCTTTACATTATCATTCTTACAGGGAGTCTGTTTTTAACTTTTACCTTTTATATTACGTTATTTATTATGTTACTCTGGACCAAGATTTGTTTAATTTTTGTTTGTCATATCGTAATCATTGCTTTCTGCATGTATTCGACAAGCCTAGTTAGAATGTCGTTCCATTAAACCCCCAATATCTACTTCGTGGCACCAAATGTCAGACGCTTGTGCTGTATTGATTTTATAAACATTACGTTCACGTTGGTTAACAGAAGTTTCATTATCTTATTACTTTGTCAGGTCATCGCTCTGCGGGCTTTCACAAGCAGAATTCTATACGAAAACTATTTTGTACAATTCCACTCTGCATGGTATGTCTTGCGCTGATGAAAGCATAGCTTCAGTTTCTTCACCACTTGAGGTGCTTTTTGATCAATGTGTCGGGTTTGTCTCACGTTTCATCTGTTCATAAGTACATAATAAATACACATCCATATCTCTTCCTTTAATTACCGGTATTGTCTTTCACAATTAATATTTCTCTAAGGCGTTTTCAAATCCAGTTTTTCCGTCCTAAAATCTATCGTAAACCGTCGTTCTGTTTAGAGCTGGTCGAGATGTTGCACGTACAAGAGTTTTTCCAATTCAGCGAAGGACGTTTTATCCCAAATTGTTGAACTTTCCATCTAAAAAATCTAATAATAATCTCAAAATTAATAGAGGTAATAATACGAGGGTTCAATATGAAAATAATTTGCCCAAATTTGCTTTTCAAAGGACCCAAAACTTCGTGCCTCATAGGACGAACACAATTTGGCTCTTTAAAAAACGCATCGATCTAAATTAGTTCTAAACTCTTCGAGAATCCACGTGTTTACGCATTAATAAAGTAAACGACAAAACATAAGGAGGTTATGACGTAAACAAGTGACGAAAACTGCTTACAAGAAGAAGTCTACTGAAAGCCGCGGCCATTGTTTTTGTTTTACAACTTTTTCGAAATAGCTGCATTCATAATTCAGAGTTGGTGTTTGTTTAACTCGTGACGTGTTGCTGGAATTTTTAGCCAAAGGGTTTTTATTTATTTATTTATTTTTTGTGCCCTAGAAATTTGCATTGAGTTTCCTTTTATTTCTGCAGTAGGTTACCTTGTTTCTACACTTTGTTATCTTGAATTTGCACTGGTCTTAGAGTTAATTGGTTAATTGGACCAAAGGATGTCTATCTGTGACTCATTTAGAGAGGGTTCCCGACAGAAATAGTCTAGGCCAGCCCCAGATTTGTTCAAGCTTTTTGATCACGACAGCGTTGAAAGAATAATAGTTTCGATGGAAGTTACAAGCTAACATTCTTCTAAGCGCAATACATTTCTTTATTGGTCACTTACCGGATTAACTGGATGTCTTGTGCGTGAAATTTTGATCTTTTATAAGAGAACGTGGTAGAACCAAAAGATATTTTGAAACATAACTGTGCAAAATTTTGTGTGGAAGAATAAATTCTGGAAAACGGTTTATTTGAGAAGATGACATGTGGTTTCAATATTTGCAAGTTTGTGTGGTCGTATGACTTGTATGATATCGCGCACCATGGACTACATATACTTTCAGGCCTGTCTATCATACGACTAGTGATGTTTTGTTGTGTTGTTTTGTGACATTGACAGACAAACAGATTAAAAAGTATAGTAAAATGCAAATGTCCCGAGTAAATTTCGTCAAATTTTGATCCAACTATTTGAAGTCGGTTCAATGTTATTTGATGACCGAAAAGGAAGCGTTCGTTGTCAGTTGCTTGGAAAAACGTTTTACGAGCCCAGACGAAGATCCTCGTGAAGAGCTCAGGAAATGTTCTTCTGAGGAAACAAGCTTCTTGACCGTCCACTTATCTGTAATAACACTGAGCTCATGTTTGTACGGCACTTGTGTATGACATGTCGTTAAAATGATTAGTCGAGACTTCTGTGAATATTCGAAGTTTTTAACTGAAACGCCTGAAAAATCTGTAAAGCTAAAATTTGAACAATAATTATAAATCTGTGGGGAGCATCGCGAGGAATACCTTGTCATGACAACCTTCATGGTTCGTCGCCCTATTGTCAGACCATTTGTTCTTTGTGCTTAAGTAAAGATGTGTTATGGCGGCCTTGCATCGTAGACCAATGTATCCTTACTGCACAGCCTGTTATGGGTCGCGTCAAGCGAGCATTGCAAAGGCGGAGATTCGAGAGGAGCAAGAACAAACAAGAGGCTTTCCTGGCCTTGTTTCTTGGCATGTTCCTTGAATATCTTTTTTCTTATGCCATCCGACAACATTTTTCGGCTAATCTGAAAGTAAAGACAGTCTGTCGTCGAACTGGAACCCAATTTGAACCAAGAACAAGACCAGGGAATCTTTCGACGGAGTTTGCAGGCAGCAGAACTTTTCTTTTGATCGGCATAATGACTGCTGACCATCTTCTTGCCACAAGAGCGAAGACAATCCACTCAACGTGGGGGAACGAAGTGAACTCAGGAAAGGTTTTATTCTTTAGCGGTGGAGTAGGGAACGCGGCTGTAAACTTCACTGTCGTTCGTCTTCCTGGCGTGGACGATGGCTATCCTCCTCAACGGAAATCATTCCACATGCTAAGATACTTGTATGATCACTATATTGACAACTTTCATTGGTTTGTCAGAGCCGATGATGATGTTTACGTACGAACTGAGCGCCTTTCATCGCTGCTTCGTACGTTGAACAGTTCAGACGATTTGGTCATTGGCCAGGCGGGCACTGGAAAGCCTCAGGAAAAAGGCAGGCTGGGGTTGCAGCAAGACGATAACTTTTGCCTTGGCGGACCTGGGGTAGTGATGAGTCAGAGTGTGCTTCGAAAAGTGGCTCCATATTTGAGTACGTGTCTCAACGAGACCGTCAGCTTACATGAAGATGTAGAGTTGAGCAGATGTGTCCGCAGATACGTTGGTGTAATTTGCCCGTGGGCTCAAGAGGTGAGTTTTACCAAACGTTGTTGCTCATAACGGCCGTTTTCTACCAGACAAATTATATTTTTCGTAGAAACGACTTTTTCCTTTGTATCATAGGATCTCGGCTGGGTATATTGGGCAGTCCATTTTATTCAAGGAGACCTTGATTTGCGAGATAAATTTGCCTGGAAAACAGTCTGAAGATCATAATTCTACCCTTTTTAGCATTAATTTACATTTTCTTACGTTATACGTTTTCTTTTCTGCCGTTTGACTCGATAACTCTTTGACATCTGTTGGGATTTGGACGTGCATTCGCTAGAATTTTTATGGCTGATTTAGTGTTCAAAAGTTTTTCCTGGGAGGCTTTTTATTTGTTACTGATGCTTCTTAACGTTACGCTCGTAAGAAACCCCACCACTTATTAAAAAGAAGTTGTAGCAACAGTCTTGTGACTTACCCTTAGTAGGTTGCTATAACGACATGATTACCTCAAGCAGCTTCAAGATTGTTGTTGTCGCGTACACAGGACAGAAGAGAAGACCGGGTACTGAAGTATTCCCCTTTATTAACATTGAACTCATGTGGGCTGGCTGTCTCTGGACCTTAGTTATAACTGATAGACATCATTCGTATATAGCGCTATAATATTCTTTCATCGACATATAAACTAGCCCCGAAGCCTGGTTGTTGGGTTAGCAACTCAAAAGAAATCTTGCCGTCAAACGAGATTAGAAGGGCTGGTTGATATTCGTACAAGAGTTGCTTAATGATGTCCATGGTGTTATTCAGTTTACATATTTACTAAATTGCTTCGTATCAACATGTTTATTTCTCTTTTATTTTGCTCCCTGAAGACTCACCATCTCTTCAATCAAATTTTTGGAAATTCTGATCGAGCGCTTTCCCGCGATTTAGACAAGCAAGCCATCCCTAGAGCTATCACAATTCATCCAGTGAAAAAACCGACTCACATGTACCGCCTGCATTACAATTTTTTAACTTTGGCCGTCCAGTTGTTACAAGATCGAAGCGCGAATCTACACCGAAGATTTCGAAGAATAAGAATGCTGGTGAAGGATAACAACCGGACGAAAGCTTATCAAAAGGCAAATTTCAACGGTCGGTTGAGGCGAAACAGCTCGGTTCACTGGGAGTTCTTCAACTTGCAGAACCTTTTCGGTCTTAGTGAATCTCCTGTGGCTTGGATCAGCGGGAGAACCCAGAATGGTCTGAAGAAATTCTTAGGGGGTGTGATCACTGAAATCAATTTAGAGAACCAGAAACTGCTAAAACTCCCAGAGGAATACAAGAAAATGAACCTTGGTTACATGCGTTCTCATCCTACCTTAGGCATGCAGTTCACAGTTGATTTGGAAACGCTCGTTAAACCATCGGTACCGAATGCTGCAGAAATGCCCCGGTATTCACGTCATTATTTGCATTTTCAGCAAAGCTTTGCTCCTATGTTGGCGAGAACTGTTTTACCCGATGACAATTCTCCGGTTGTACACTTTATTGTGCCTTTGGCTGGGCGATTGAACACATTCGTGCGTTTCCTCAATAGTTTCGAAGGAGCTTTCTTAACGCAGGGAAAACCAGTGACTCTTCTCATTGTGTTCTTTTCAAACGTCTCATCTTCTGAACGCCACAGGAAAGTCTTTGATAATTTTCGTACGAAACATCCCAAGGTTGACCTCAAGTGGTCGGAAATCGTCGGAGAGTTCTCGCGAGCACAAGCGTTGGAGTTCGACGCGAATAGTTTCGATAACGACGAGTTGTTGTTTTTCGCTGACGTAGATCTTGATTTTACTACAGAGTTTTACCATCGGTGTGAAATGAACACCATCCCAGGGAAACGGGTGTATTTCCCCATCATGTTCAGTCAGTTTGATCCACAAATTGCATATCATCAAAAATCCATGCCCCCAGAAGATAGCCGCGAGTTAAAGAAGCGTGCGGGAACCTGGCGCAAATACAGCTACGGTCCTGTATGTGTGTATGCCAGCGATGTGCGCGAGGTCGGTGGACTGAAGACGACGATCCGAGGATGGGGTATGGAAGACTTAGACTTTCATGAAAAATGTTTGAAACACGAACTGGATGCATTTCGTGTTCCAGAGCTTGGCTTGGTCCATGTTTATCATCCCCAGACCAGCTGTCTCGATTCCAGGATGAATGTCGATCAAGCGAATGTGCAACGATTCGAGACTGCAAAGACTGGCGTCAGCGGAGTCGTTGGTAGAATATATGTTATCGAAAGGCTATGAATAAATTTTTGTTTACAAACGTCAAATTTTTGAAGCAAGAAACCTTGTCTAACGCGGCTAGAACGACATTTGAAGAACCAGATAAAAATGCTTCTATTATATCACGGACCGCAACTTCAGGACAATATCAACAACATCCTGGGAATATCTTGAACACTAACCGCTGAAATTTTATATATGCAAACACTTTTCATTCATTCTCTGGTGATGCTGCGTGACGCAGCGAAACGTTGTGAAAAAAACCAAACAAAAAAACTTATAAAATATGACCTTACTTTCAAAATTTTGCCGGGGATGTACTGTTTATCCTTCGTTTAAGATTCCCGCCTGGAACTTCAGTTTCTAAAATTCTTTAAAACATTACTGAAGTAATGAACTGAAACATGAAATGTAGGCTTCGCTTCAATGATATTGATCATAAACTTTTAAGACCTGAAACAACCTGATGAAAAAAAATATAAGTTATTTAGCAGCTAGACTGGAATGAATTGCCAAGATGCGCCAAAGGCAAATGTATTTAAATTGGTCAGTTTAGAGTTATACACCGAGGCGATAATGAATCACGAAGTGAAACACGTCCAACCCTTCATCATTAAGATATCAAAACTTGTTGCATGTGTTAAAAAATTTTTGTATCCATGTCTGTAAAATTGTTGTAATCTATGTTCCTGTATATAGCTTAATTTCATATTGTAGTTTGTAAATAGCGACTTCCAGGCATAAATATTTTGGTATTTGTAAGCAAACGTCCCCTTTGAAATCATACACCTACGTGCTATGAACAGCTACCGTTTTTAAACAAAATTAAATTAAATTAGGTAAAAATTAAATTAAATTTGGTAAAAATCAAATTATTGTACCCCAAACCATTGCATTCAAAATGATGATGTGCAAGTCTGAAGTTGAGAAAATGGCCTTCCGGATTTCTAATTTTAAAATCGAGCACCCGTCAGATTTTAGGCTGGATCTTCCCCTAAATCTTTCATATCCTGTCGACATTTCCGGCATCTTGTCCTTCGTAGTCATCGCACACGCAAAGCGTTTCACAAAAGTTACCATGGGGGATCGATCCTTCATGGCGGCAGTGCCACGGCTTTGGAAAAGTCTTTCCGTAAGCATTAGATCTACTTGCACCAAAAGTGATTAAACAGAAACTCAAGACATTTTTGTTCAGCAAGGCATTTTGTTAGTACAATTAATTTATATTTAGATTTTATATAGTTTTTCTGCAAATTACTTTTCATATAGCCAATTGTAAATAGTGTAGTTTTCGTTTTGATTCCATTGTGATTTTAAATAGGTTCTTATTTTTGTATTTATTGTAATGTTTGTAATGTGCATTTGATTATTTTTATAGAAAATGCGCAATATAAATATTAAATATTATTATTATTATTATTATTATTATTATTATTTCCACACCGCCAACTTTTCCCAACGCAGCCCAGTCTCACACCTCGAAAAGATGGTATCAGTTTACAAAACGTAGGAAGAAGGTGAACATCATCTATTTAAGAGAAATGAAGGCTCCAACATGAGATACGTTGTTGCCAAGGTGATATACCATATTTCCTCGAATAAGCGCTCAGGGCGCTTATTTTAAATTTGGATTTGTAGGGGGTGCTTAATCGAGAAAGTGCTCTTATTCAAGGTGGGGGGGCTTGATAACAAATTGTAAACATTAACTTACGGTTTACTCATACTACATAACATTTAATTCAAGAAAAAACGAAATGAAAGTTACGGAATGATTGCCGCTGTTTAATATGGCGTAGTCATGTAACAGTTGCCACGTGCACAAACACTGTGCAAGCACATGAAGATAAGGATGAAAAGCGGTGAGTTACATGAACGATACTTGATATTTTAAGCACGGGCATGTTATAAAACTGGAGCAGTGGTAACCTGATCAATGAAACCGTAGCTGAATTACTTGAGATAATTTTTCAGGGGAAGGGCGACGTGTATTTGAGGTGGGGCGCTATCGGCGCTTAATCGAGGGAACACGGTAGCTGGGAAATTTATTACGGTGGGTGGACGGCATCAGGAGGATGAGTAACTCGAATCCAAATCCTACTCCTAACCCTAACCGTAATCCTGTGTTTTCCCTAGATAGACGATAGTTACGTGCTTAACCACATTTTGTCAATAGGTACTATTTGTCTTTTTGGAGGTGAGACCGTGTTGCCCCTCCAGTCCTTCGCGACAGCCCCCCGCCTCATTTTTCAACCCTTGATCAAGTTACGTGCCCCGTCGATATTCGAACGATACTTCAATGTCTTTCGTTTTTAGTGCGGGTCAAGATATGGGACACGAATTCTCATTCGATGTACTGTTTCGACATCATGTAACTTACTAAGCCCGGTGCGGGTGCGTACGTTCTTATGGTAGACCGCTGACACATTCCCCGTTGCTCTCGTGGTAGATTGGCGTCACAAGGAACGTGAACATGGTAGACGTGAACGATACTTGGATCTGGAGCTCGAAAGACTGCAAGTCCTCTCTTCGATACTCTTTTTGCAAAATCCACATCTTCCTTTCCCCAGCCTTCGATTCTCGTGCTCAAACCTCCAACCTTCTTTACGTCATTGCTATAAATACACACAGGACCGAAACTGTACGTTCGCCAAAGGCCAGCGGTGTTCGTGTAAATAAAGTCTGTCGTCGGCTTCTTCTTGCCGAAGTAGGCTACCTCAGGGTTATACTGACCAAACATTATTGGAAAGTACACTTGTTTATCTTTTATGGTGTTGTCACGGCAATGGTGAACAAATTCTGTCTTGAACACCAAATCAACATCAGAAAAAAACAACAGAGAATTATCACCAAAGTATTCGGCTCCTTTCTGCAGGGCTTTGGCACGGTTAAATTTCCCAGTGATGTTTACCCACCGAAACTTTGTCCCCGGATAATCAGACTGAAATTTGTTAAAGGTGTCTATGTGCTTCTTGGGAAACGAGTTTTCGGGGAAGTAGATGACCAACACTGCGATCTCCTCTCCGGTAGTTAAAAAAGAGTTACGCAAGCTTTCCAGGAGACGTTGGAATTCGCCGAATTTTCCCTTGAGGGGCACAATAAAATGAACCGTTCGAGAGCTGTTCTGAGAATTTTCCTTCACGATCGACTGGATTTTCGAGAAAGCCTGTTGCACGTATGTCCGGTGGTATTCAGGTTTCGTGGGTCTCCATACTTGCTTAAGTCGAACTTCTTGCACCTTTACATGTAAAGCAAACGAGAATTGTACTCCATGTTTTGGATTTACTCGCAGATAACCATAGTCGACTTGTTTCAACTGTATGGAGCTCTTCTTTGCCTGACCAAGAACTCTGCTGTAATGATCGTCCAAATGTTGCATTGTTTTGCCCAGAGCCCTGTTTAATCCCTCCATTACTAGGAAGGAAAACGAGCGAAAATGTTGGCTTTTTATGTCGAAAACTCCTTTTGTGGTGATAAATTCCCACTGGAGTTCAGAACCGGTGTTACCTTGATGGTAAAAATCGACATTCCTGGATCGAGACGTCATGTTTATCACTTCTGACTCTGCCTTCAAAATTTGTTTCGTTCTCTTCAAGATTGCAGTGTTTTTGTATATGTCGAACTGCAGCTCACGCACCCTCATTGATAAGAAATGAAAGTGCAGTCGAAACATGTATGCCGGATCTTTAACAGGATGAAGTGTTACCGCCTTGCGTATTTTGGCAACGTCCAATTTACCGTGATAAGCCTTGCTTTGGTCTTTATATACTTGTTGGAATAGGTCTTTGGCCTGAAAGAGAGTGCGATTGTTTTAAGTTTTAATGTGTTTTATTGTAGCAGGAATCTATGACCCACCACAGTTTACATTAGCACCCAGAAATTTCGATTTGGAACTAAAATATGGACGTACATTTCCCGCATTCCCCAGAACAAAAGAAATATGCTACGACGTTCGATAAAATTTTAAACACAATTCTCAAACTCATTAATAATTCATAAGTATATCATTCAATCAGACGAGCTGAATGGCGCCACGTGAGTGAAATTGAAATACTATGGAAGTACTGCGCAGAGGACTGGAACTGTTTTTTCCAGTCCATAGACTGCAAATGATAGTTCAAGTCGTTGGACATTAAAATATAATTTCACACAATCGGTTTATTGATCGATACACTCATCACTTAAACACTAATTCATTGTGCCAATACACTAATTGATTCTGAGAAGTCATTCAAAGGCCTCCAATTCTGGCTAGACCGGGTTTTCAAGCACTCGGAATTCGTTCCAATCTTCGGCATCGCCTCGGAGTAGTACGAATTTTTCGTACTTGAAAACCCGGTCCAGTTCTCATTGTCGGCCTTTAAGTATTAAGTCAAGCTTCGTCAAGGTCAAATAGCATAGGAGAACCTTGGTGCATGCCGAAAGACTGTTTTATTCTACAGTAGCTCCTTATTTTGACGGACGCAAAATATGGCTTGCGGAAAACAATGCTCCTGACAAAATTCCGAAACAGATTCACTAACATAACGTACGATGTGCACAGTGGCGACGCTTAGCATAGCAATCATACTTTGCGAATTTAAGATTGTCTGTGCACAGCAACAGGATCGTGCTGTGTAAATATAGAATTATATACAATATTTTGACATCAGCCTTTAAATATCCATAACATTATTTAGTCGCGATTTCTAACAATGGTTAGCATAACCACTGATTGTTGGTTTTTCGTATAGTATAGTGTGTATGTATATATATGTATATATATGTATATATATGTATATATATGTATATATAGAAGTAAAATAGACAAAATTTTTGCTGTCGCTACTCTGAGTTTCACGCGCTCAGGCGATCATCAGGCAACTGACAGATTATTTAATTATTCACACATTTACACATTTATTTAATTATTCACACAGATTATTTAATTCACACAGATTACTTAATTCACACAGATTATTTAATTATTCACACATTCACACATTTATATATATATGTATATATATGTATATGTATATATATGTATGTATGTATGGCTTGGTACCGAATGTCATAGACCAATTTAAATTTGCATAGCATGACTTGTTGCTATGAGTAGTTAATTGAATTGAATTGTTTATTCCATTGTTTACAATAAAATAGTAAAATTACAGTTTACAAATATTAGTTATATATAATTTACAAATAGTAAAAGTAGTAAGAAATTTATACAGAGATACATCTTAAACTAAAATTACAAAAGAATATATAAAAATATATTAAGAGTACATACATTATCAATGATCGTTATAATTCTTTACACATGATGGAATAAAAGAGTTTCTCAAACGTTCAGTTCTACATTTAATTATTGCTAGTTTATTAGAAGCCCGTAAATCGTAAGTGGGAGAATTTTCAATTTGAATTAGGTTAGGCAAGGGAGAAGACTGTGAGAGAACATTTTTGTCAAAAAAACTTGAACATAAGTATTCGCGTCTTGTAGCCAAGGTTGAAATATCAAACACTGCTAAAGCGTCAGTATATGAAAGTGTTGGGTTAATTATTTTCAAGGCTCTTGACTGGATTCTTTCGATAAATATTGGGGAATGTTGTAGTGCCAAACTTGGGTGCAATACTCCAGAATTGGTCTTACGCATGTAACATACACGGTTAATAATGTTTTAGAGTCAACACAAGCTCGTTTAAGAAGTCTTAACATATAAAGTTGTTTTGAAGACTTTTTCACGATATAATAACGTGCTTGTTTCACTTCAAGTCGTCGCTAAGAATTACACCAAGTAGTTTCGCATGTTAAATTCGCAAGTAGTTACATATCATGACCGGTTGCCACCTTTAGCTTCGCCACTGGTTGTGCATTAGGCAATAGTAACGAACATTGCTGCCACAAAAAATATGTTCGTGTTTGGTAAGGTCTCAATACGTTGTCAAATACCGGCTCCCTATTTAAGAGTAAAAAGGGTCATTTGCCCGTACAAGATATCTGCCTTGTCTTTCGAAATTTAAAGGATGGATTTCTTAAAACAGTAAGAATTGAGATGTCAATGCAGTGAATTGCCTAGCATACTGTGGAAAGAAAACGCAGTATTATTGAGATTTATAACTTGAGAATTATCTTCACAGATTTCAGTAGTGAGCTCGTCACGTTTTAAGCAATAATGCACGAATTCTGTTATGACTGATGTTTGTGGTTAGTGTTCATTTCTCTGGTCAGTGAATTTAACATGAACCACAAATGATTAGTCTTCTGCAATGTAGGAATGACTTACCGAGAAACTATAGTTAGTGTATTTTAGTTGTGCTTTTTTTGGGTTACATGCAGCATTACTGTTATTGTGTAGACAGATCAAGTTATGTTAACATGCATGCACATGCATGCATTTGAAGGTGAAGAGAAAGCAAAGCGTTTACAAAACCGTCAGCAATGCTTCACTTGCCAGTGAAGAAAGTTTGTTTCTTCTTTTTGCTAGTGGTCATTAATTAAAATCATTGCAGTTGTATCACCTCCTCTTCTTTTTCTGACGTTACTCGATGGCACAGGAGGTCTTGGCTTAAGAACTGTCATTACAGCTACTGCACATTATTGAACAATGTGTGTCAAAGACAACCGTTATCTCTCTTTGTAGCTGTTACTTAATGTTATCTAAATTATCTCTGAAAGTTGTCTACAATAATTTCTGAAGAAGAACTAATTAAAATTGGACATGGATAGTACAAAAAACTCTTTCATTCAATTGAAAAAAAATTCCCTCAAAGAAATCTTTTTATACGCTGGCAGAATGCTTTCCCAATGCTGCATTCTTTCACCTCGTGATTAAATTTTCAATACTGCTGATATAACGTATGGAAGAAATGAAATTTCTTGCTCTAAATAATGCCTTCATTTCTGTGAGCGGTGTATTAATGGTTTGGCGGTGAATAAAGTTTGGGTGTGACAGTTGACTTCGACCAGAAGAAAGACCCTTTGGGAGTCGGAGTATTGAGGACTGTTACGCATCAGCACTTCACGTAAGAGAGCCCTTTGTAAATTAAAGACCCTTGTGACCTGCAGTTGGGCATAATTATGCCACATGTCATTGTAATTTGATATTTCAATGACCGGATGAAATGATATCAAGTGCTTTGTCTTAAAAAAAAGGAACTGACAAAGAGGAAAAGTGGTGTGTCTTTCCTCGCGACAGTTGAGTACTGTTTCCAGTTAATCTTGAAATGATTATTGTTAAGGTAAATTGCAGTGGTGATTTTCCCTGAGATCTTGAACCCCTTTTTATGCGATATGGGTCACTGATCTTGCGTTGGCTTGCCTTCCCATTCCTTCCCTTCCCTCCCATTCCCTTCCATTCCATTTGGTTCCCTTCCTTTTCCCTCCTTTTCCTTCCTTTTCTTTCCTTCCCTTCCTTTCCTTTCCTTCACTTTCCGTTCTTTTCTTTCCCTTTCCTTCCTTGTCCTTCCTTTCCCTCCCCTTCCTTTCCTTCCCTTCCCTTCCTTTCCCTCCCTTCCCTTTCTTTCCTTTCTTTCCCTTTCCTTCCCTTTTTTTTCTTTCCCTTCCTTTCCTTTCCTTTCCTTTCCTTCCCTTTCCATTCCTTTCTTTCCCTTTCCTTCCCTGTCTTTCCTTCCTATCCCTTCCCTTTCCCTTCCCTTCCCTTCCCTTCTTTTCCCCCTACTCTCCTCCCTTCTGCTCTAATATCATCCCGTCTTCTTTGGTATTTTCTTTCATTTTCTTTACTTTTCTCCTATTTTGGTTCCTTTTCCTTTGTCCTCTATTCTTCTCTTCTTTTTTTCTTCCCTTTCCTTTTCTTTTTTTTCTTCTGTTATCCTCTCTTCTCTTCTCTACACCTCTCTTGTCTTCTTTAATCTCCTGTTTTATCTTTTCCACTCTTCTCCTCCTCCTCTTACTTTTCCTCTCTTCTCCTCTCTACTCACTTACCCTCCTATCTTCTCTCTTCACCACCAATATTCTTCTCTTTTATCTTCTCTTCTCTTTCCTCCTCTCTTCTCCTCCCTTCTCTTCCCTTCTCTCTTCTCCGTTGCTATTTTCGTTTTTTTTTCTCTACCTCTCTACTTTTTTTCTTTTATCCTCCTCTTCTACCCTCTCATCTCCTTTGTTTTACTCTGCTTTGTTTTCCTTTGTTTCATTTTTTTCTTCATTGCTCCACTCCGCTCAATTTTCACCTCCTCCTCTGATTTCCTCTGAACCTGGTACCCAACCCCAAACCGAACGAGGTGGCGCCCAGCGAAATCGCTGACCGATTTGTCCCTCCTTTACAAAGCAAATCCAAGGTGGTAGCGATTTCACACTACCAATCAGATGAGCGCACTTTCAGGTTGATAACTGGCCCTTATTGGTCGGGGTAACAAGCTACACAGCTGAGCATTATTCTGTCCTGCCCTCTCACTTCTTGACCTGCACTTCTCTGTCTGGTCTGATCTCTCATCTCTGTTCTCCGGTGTTCTATCCTGTCCTATCCTGCTTGCTCTTCTTTTCTCTGCTCTATTCTGTCCTATTCTATTTGCTTCTCTTTCTTTGCTCAACGTTCAGGCCCATGCTTGATGGGAGCAGGGAGCCATGCCCCCCCAGAAATTTGCGGGAAAGTGGTCTGACAAGCGACAGAAAAAGATTGAGAAAATTAAAAACATACATGAGATTGATAAGGGGTGAAAACAGATCCCATTGTCCCCCTTGCCGTTGACTCCTTGGTGCGGGCCTGGCACTCATTTGCTATAATTTACTCCGTTATATCCCGTTTTATCCTGCTTTGTTCCAGTCTACTCTACTCTGTTGACACCATGCTGTCCTGTTGTGAGTTTGGATGAAACGCGGAGTAATACTGCGCGATGCTGATTAGACAGACTACAAGATGACTATAAACCGGTCTTCAGTATTTCAGAATTACGGACTCTACTAGAAAATGATTATTTCCTGCTGGAGGAATATTGGAATTCCATAGATTATTAGAATACTATAGAATATAAATTACAATAGAATTCCATAGATTATCAACTCCGATGAACATCGGAACTCTGAAGTTGTTCTCCAACATGGCCCTTTTGACATAACTTATTGACATATACCAGAAGAAAGATGCCGGAAAGAAAACCTTTTTGTTTTTGGCTAAACCAGTCAGTTTTCGTTGTATATTTTATGCTCTCATAAACCAGAACACGCATAGTGTTATTTCGTCGACACTTTCGTCGAGTTATCCTAAAAGAATGTGATGATTAACGAATTTACGTGCGTGAAACTTGGAAATGTAGAGTCCAAATTAAGGAAGAGTAGAAAGAAGAAGTGACCAAGGCTCTTGGCTTTGTGATTCCCGGCTGAAATTTTCCACTCAATTTGCTCTTATAATGAATACCTACCCACAAAGTGATGTAACCATCAGATAACAAGCATAATTTACGGCACGTGTTGTGATAGTGAAATGAACATTAGTGCCCGCCATAAAACATTTCATAAAGCCAGTTATTTTGTAAAGACTAAAATTTCACCACGTAGCAACGTCATTTTGGTCATAGTTAATGTGAAGTCAAGGGAAATAGCGAAGGTAACTGCCAGGGATTGAGTGGGTGGAAGATGAGCGTAACGAGACGAAAGCGAAATCGATAGCAGATTTGCAATTTCTAATCTACTTGAACCATACCATCCCTGCCTGGTTCTTCGTTTACAATAATATAGTTAATCGATGAATAAATAGTTGTTATATATCCCGGGGAGGCCAAGGTGCCGTTATAATTTTCAGGCCTTGTCAATCCAACACCAGTCTGCTCAACAAACGAATGAGGGGTGCAACTGTCATCACCTGTAAGCTTGCCCTTGCACAGCTATTATACCTCTGCCAACGAACAATTTTTTCTATTAACTGGTTTGCACTTACTTCTTCAGCCCATAAGCACGAAACACCAGCAAACTTTCGAATACATCTTCCCAGCTCAACATCTTCGTGTGTGGAAGCTGTGTCCTTGAGACACTCCTCGATGTTCGGTGCCATTTTCTTCAGGACGTTTCTGCTCATGATTACGCCGGGTCCTCCGATACAATAACACTCGCCTTTAAGCAATCCTAATTTGCCTATCTCGTCTTTCTTTCCTACCCCTCTCTGACCGACAACCGTGTCGTTTGAGCTGTCCAACGTCCTCAGTAGTTTCTCAAGTTTTTCAGAACGGACATAAACATCGTCATCTGCTCGCATGAACCACTCGTACTGGTCGACGTAATAATCGTACATGTACCGTAGCATTCTCATCACTTTCTTCTGAGGAGGGTACTCATTATCGTTCACATCTGGAAGTATTTTTATTGGAAGCTCGGTTTCCAGCGTCTGGTTTCCACTAGCTACGAAAATCTCCAGCCTTCCAGGCACTTGCTTTCCCCAGGTGTTGTACAGCGCCCTTGCCCTTGTTTTGACGTATTTTCTTGTTGTCATAACGCCGACGAATAAGAGTTCCTTCGACTTGACTTCGCTAGCGAGATGAAGTGGCCTTGCGTGTTCTTTGAACTGTGCATGGCAAATGCGGTAGTTGAGAAAACCAGGGAGTTGATTGCGACCAAACAGTGCAACGATGAAGCCTATCGCGGAACCAAAAATCAGGCTGAAGAACACATGCCAGTACATCTTCAAACAAGGCAATAGATAAAGTCGTGGGTTTTTAGCACTAAAAATCTCTTTATTAAAATGACGAGCGTTTTCGCAAGTGCGTTGGGGGTCGGGGCATTGTCCCTTGCTCTGACGGAAGTTTCATCTCCTGTGGAGTTGTAGAAAAGGTTGGTCCATTCCTTCGAAAAGAACTTCCTCAAACAAAAGATCCTGCCCTCAGTTTGGGGTTGATGTGTTTTCAGTTTTGCTAAGGATGATTGGATGGATTGAACGGACTTCATGCAGAGTCGTCATAGTCAGTGAACTCTCTTTGAAATGTAACATTATGGTGAAGAGACTATGATAATTTAATTCCATTTAGTAGCACGTAAAGCCTCAAATCTTTTTTCTTGATCACCTGCTACTTCACCAAAGCTCAAACAAATTTGGTGTAATCTTTAATATTCACATATGCTCACAAAAATTCGACATAGTTTTGCCCATTAGCTGTAGAGATTATTGGGTGGACTTTAATTGTTCCTTTAATTGCGAAAACTAGGATTACTATAAATATTTTACGGCAGTGGATATATCCGATCCTTGCAAAGGAAAATGGATCGCTGGCTGATATAGGAACGGTAGTCTGTTGGCCATCAACGGTTTGGTTCTAAATCAACCTATAGTTCAGCTTTTCGCATTTCAGGCACTTTTTGTAGTTTTTCCAATTCTTTTTTTGTCAATTTGATATCTTGGATTTCCAAGATACGTGTTAATCGTATATGAAACTGTTACCCTCTGTTCACTGATGAGACCTAATGTTTGAGCAAATACGAACTAAGATGATGAACGTAGGTTACATCCATTTAGTGGTTCGTATCAAGCACTAAATATTTAATTTCCATCTCAATCTGATATCATCCCACGGTCGTAACTATTCGCATTTACATTAGCCCCAGTTTCCGCAATATTTTCAAATATTACACCCATGTTTGGTTATTGTAATGACTTTGCGGCATAGGTATATGGCTCTCGATGAGGACTGTATGAGCGGTCAATTCAGTTCCATGGCAGCTCCGTGGATTAAAGATATTTTCACCTAACATGTGGTCGTAACTACAAGCTACGTCAGTGGTAACCTAGGCAATGAAAATACTTTCAATCTTTCGTAGTTACCATTGTTTTGTATTTAGTTATACCGTATTTACTCGATTAAACGCCGCATTTATTCTCATCGATGCGGCGTTTAATTGAAGCTTTCTTAACTAACTAAATAAAGTATGAACTGAATTACACTCGAGTACTACACTTTAGAAAGTACGGCACAACTTAATCTAAACCAGTCTCGGAAATTTATTCTTCTCAAATACAATGTTTTTCAGTTCGAAGTGTCTATATTTCACTGCTCTGCTACTTATCTCTCTGTCCAAAACTTCAGCTATGCGCAGTTCCGTAGTGAAAGCCAAAAATTTTGCTAGTACAACTAGTCCAACTTCTCTCTTCCTTTTTCCAGTGACCTTCGCGAATAGTTTGTTGTCAGCGTTTGCGTCTCGGAAGTTCTTTAATAAGCGCGACAGTGCTATTGGAATAAACTTTGCAATAAACGCCGCCCTCGAACAAACGCCACAGCCGCAGCGCAAAAAATTCAATAAACGCCGCGGCGTTCGAGTAAATACGGTAATAGTGATTATAGAAATTTCGGAACCATATGGGATGGACTTCTATCATAATAGAAGACCATTTCAATGTTCTTTTATTGACACCTAAACTAATCTGATCAAAATTAACACTGGCCATCATAGGACATGGATTCGAAAGAACCTGTTTCTATCAACGGGTTTGCCGGACTGATTCGTTTGACGAAGATCTTGCTATCTCTGATGGCTGAAGAAAGGTATTCGTGAGATAGGATGAGCCAAGCATATATAAACAATTCCTAAATCTTCCACACCATCAACAGCTTATCTTACATTCATATCAGGGTTTTCCATTCAAGCTTTTCTTTTAACAGATGTCAAATTACCCCGAGGCAATAAATTTGTCATCTTCGAGTTGGATCGCACCTTGTAATATGCTTGCTTCCTTGTGATATCGTTATCCCTCTAGCTTTTCGTCTTTCTAAGTTCCACTTCAGTTCGACCTCCTGTTTGACCTATTCATGTCGACAGGTCTTCGGATAAACAAGCTGGGGTTGGTCGAAGGTGCAACGTTCCGTTAACTGGCAGTTGGCCATTTGGACATGATAGTGATTCTGGGTAGTATGCTGCATCCGCGTGTTAAATTATTTTGCCACATGACTTCCATTTGATAATCAGAGACGATGGCAGTTTACTGATGTACGATTGAATCTTATCTCCTTTCAACCGTATTCAATGGGTTGCTTTTTTATTATGGAAGATAATTAGAGCACTTACATCGACCAATTCAAACGTTTTTCCATCTGGAAAGATTGGCGAAAATTAAAATATAGCTTATGAAGGATAATGAAATGTTAAGCCTACATGTATATCGTCAGCTATACATATACGTATTGATTAACATATTTCTTCAAGTGACCCTTGATTTGATGAACATATTTCACCAATGTGTACATGTTTAATTCAGTTCGTTTCCCCTTTCATTCTGCGCATGCACAATTCATCTTATTTTCGTTTACATATTCCTTCCCATTAGTGTGCGCGCTCACGCGCTCACACACATGTACGTCTATATATATATATATATACTTATACACATACACATATATACATACAGACACATACACGTACACATGCATTTACACATATACATATATGCATATTCATATACATATACACATACAAATAGATTTATACATATATACATAACATATACAGCAGGGGTGCGTAGGCTTGCCAGCCATCTTCGTTAAAAAAATATCGATGATACGCGGTCAGACATTTTCATAACTGAGAAGGAAATCACCTTTTTTGACCAAAAATCATTTTTATTAGAACTTTCGACTTTGTGACTACAGCCTTCAACTGGAGAATAACTTATGAGAGAAAACGGCTACGTTCCCATATACATACAAAATAGTATGATTTCAAATTTATTTGTAATTATTTTACGATGCATGCATTTTGAACCATAGTTCTTTCTTATTGAAACAGTCGAAAATACAAATAAAAATTTGTTTTCCTAGAGCGTCTATTCACTTTTTCGTTAAATTCTTTAATATTAGCATCGATATTAACGTTAAAGTTAATATGATTATGAATATGAAGTTGAACATCAATATCAGGGTTTGTATCCATGGAGATATTGTATCAATATTGATATAGCTATTAGCATCAATGTAAGTGTCAATAGGTACGTCAATATCAATATTAATAATGATGATAATATTAGCAGATAGGCTCTAAATCACTATCGTAACGGACTATGGTCTGGGTTAGAGCAACTCCTCAGGTCCCCCGACCTCTAAGGGGCCCCCGATGAGTCTGTAAAGACAATTGGGATAAAAGTCTTGAAATATAGGTCTATACTAAAGGAGGTGACGGGAGCCCCCGAACGAAAATCTTCTAAGGGCCTCCAGTAGTTCCGTTACGCCACTGCAGTCTAAATGCCAAAAAGAATGGACGACTCTCGTTAAAAAATTACGAAGGATTTTACAATTCTATGACCAGGATATGGGAATAAATCTTTTAGTTCCTCCTTACATTATCATTCTTACAGGGTATCTGTTTTTAACTTTTACCTTTTATATTACGTTATTTATTATGTTACTCTGGACCAAGATTTGTTTAATTTTTGTTGGTCATATCAGTCATTGCTTTCTGCATGTATTCGACAAGCCTAGCTAGTTAGAATGTCGTTCCATTAAACCTCCAATATCTACGTCGTGGCACCAGAAGTCAGACGCTTGTGCTGTATTGATTTTACAAACCTTATGTTTTTATGTTAGGAAGTCCACGTTGGTTGACAGAAGTTCCATTATCTTATCACTTTGTCAGGTCATCGCTCTGCGGGCTTTCACAAGCATAAATCTATACGAGAACTATTTTGTACAATTCCACTCTGCATGGTATGACTTACGCCGATAAAAGCATAGCTTCAGTTTCTTCACCACCCGAGGTGCTTTTAGATCAATGTGTCGGGTTTGTCTCACGTTTCATCTGTTCATAAGTGCGTAAAAAATACACATCCATATCTCTCTCTTTAATTATCGGTATTGTCTTTCATAATTAATATTTCTCTAAGGCGTTTTCAAACCCAGTTTTTCCGACCCAAAATCTATCGTAAACCGTCGTTCTGTTTAGAGCTGGTCGAGATGTTGCACGCGCTACCTTTTGTTAACTAAGCCGATTGGTGATATAATATTTGGATGTTATTGTTACGTACACTGTGTGCAAGTCCACAAAACTCAAAGTATTTTCTACAAGGAAGTCCTATACCAAGTGATATTTTCATCGTAAACCTTTCATATCCGGAAAAAACAGTTTTTTGTGTTAGCCTTCCTGAAGTCTACCAGTTAAATTCAACGTTTAGATGGTAACTCCAGACGAATTCACCTCCACTCAAAAAGTTTAGAACTAACTAGAACTGAACGTCTGAGAGTAAGGGAACCCAACAATAGCCACCAATCCAGGGATTTGGCCACAGAGATAGCTTCGGTTGAGATAAGAATTTTACGTCACCCCATATACCCCCCAGATGTTTTTCCCTTTTCCACTGGCACTGATCCCAACCAACCTGTTGGTTTCGATCCCACTTGGACTGTTGTTTTGTTTTGAAAATTCATCCGCTAATCCTGAAGTACACATTCCACTCGTGGCGTTTCAAGCCATTTCCATATTTTATACTGCCTGGTGATTAATTCTGTTTTGGTCTGGTGTATATTCTTTGATTAAGAAGATTGATATGCTTTCAATGAATATCAGATCGATCTGAGTTCAGACCAAATGTTTGTTTACCCTAAAGCAGAAATTAACGACCTGGGGTATTTAGGTAAGTTATTGGATTGCTTGTTGGGCCAGTTTTTGTTGTTGATTTTTTTTTAAACTGTCGGTCGGTGATGGTTTTAAGAGAGCTCATACTTGGTATGTATTTTCCTTTTGCCGAATCGGTTTAATCGACCTGTGTGAATGGCAACCTCGTAACACGTGCCGAGTAATGACCCTGGGTACAAAGTTGTGTGAATTGTTCGATCGTCATTGTTCAAAGTGTTCTGCCATAGAGCAAGTCTGTGTAGTGTGTATCCTGGTTTCTCTGACTTGTGCCAAAACCTTTTTGTTAGTGGATAGGTTGTCCCAGGCGTGTAAGCAGAAATTTCTCTTGGGCGTTGGTGTTACAAGAAGTGGGTGTTTAACGTTGAATATCAGTTAACCTATGTCTTATGATTTTTATCGGCTTTCCGGCGCAGTTCTTTTGACGTTTGTGAACCTTCCAACCACCGATCGCTACACCACTAGGTGCTCCCATTCATTATTACCGTGGCCTTTTGCGTTCTATCCTGCGACCTGTCACGTCTCGGACAAGTTCATTACATCCGAGAATGTGAGCAAGCCTTTATATTTTCCTTCTCATGATAATTTTGATCGGCGTCCCCTGCTTTCTCGTAACTTCGTCCTTATTCCAACTTCCTGTTTAAAGTCCCCCGTATGTTTAGAATTCCAGAGAAGTTTCATGAAGGACGTTCGTTTTGAACGTAACGGTTTACTCTCGTGAAAGACTTTTCCTCGCCGTAGTCAGTACTTGGGTATCATTTTGTTGTCAATTAGGAATTTTTCTTTATTTTTTTAGTAAATCAGGTACAGTGCACGTAGCGAAAAGTTTTTTGTCATGACTACTTACTTTCACTAACTTATCACCTTTGGCTAAAATGTGTCTAACACCTCTGCGATTTATAAACACGTTGAAAGATTTGGTGGCTGTTTGTGCGGCGTCACACTGTACTCCACAGGCCTGCTGGTCTAGTTCTACAAGTGCACCATCGAGTAGAGTTTGCCATGAGTTATTCCACCCCAACTCATTTCCTTCACTTTTGAAACGCTGTTTTAGAGTTTATGAACATATAATAGTGGGCTGCTCATTGTCCGCCTCCCTTAGCTGCTTGGGTTTGTCAACCACTGGCTTTTAGTGACCTATTGACCCGAAACGACTTTGCCAACTTTTGTTTGAGGGATATAAGTCGTTATTTTTATTAGTTAATACATCGTTAGAGCTCCCTCAGGAGTCAAGAGGATCCCATCTTGAATCGTACATTGTCTGAAAAGGTGATTAACGGACCATTCACTATATTAAGTTTTGTGGTGAAAGAAACGGAATGCAAGACTTTTGGCGAACGATTTTAATTGAGCAGGAAAACTGAGCTGGACCCGTCTGATAAAGACCTATGAAGATCTCTCCACGCATTAGATCGACTTAGGTCAATTTCCGGCGCGTCTGCGACGATAAAAGAAGAACAATTATAAAGAGAATTGAGAGAACCCCACGATCAAGTGACGCAGCGATAACAATCACGCGGAGGGCATTAAAAAATAGCAGCAACGTAAATACTTGTCTGGTCGACCACCATAAAAAGGAACGTGAAACGTGTTTCAGAGGAAGAGGTACCAGCGAAGGTCTGGTTAGCAGAACTACGCGGAATCAGTGTCAGGTTTTAGTCGTTTCACGAGATAAGAACAGAAATACTAGACGGTATGTATGGCTGAGGAATTAAATTCGCTAGCTTAATTTTACGCGCTGATTCTCGTTAAATTTTTATTATAATTTACGCTGGTGGTTCATTGTTTACGTTCCTTCGACCACGTTTTTTTTTCTTCTTTTTGCTGTAGTGCGTTTCTTGTGCAGAGTTAATTTCGAACGTTTGGTTTTCGACATGACAGCTGCAGTCCGTATTGATAGTTCAACATTTATGACTACGACTCTCAATAGACCGATATCGTCGCCTAAGCTGGCAGTTTCCTCACAGGCCATGCTTTTGGGGAGGCAGCATGCATCAATCAACGTTAACTCGAACACGGCTTATCCCGTGCCACATTGTGTGCTGTTAACTGGTCCAGAGTGCGTCGACTCTTTCCGTGCCGGCGATGCTGGCGTAGTTTTAGAATCTGCGCTCGTCAGCGAAGAGACGATTGCCTCGATGGTTAAAGAACTCGGACTCGAGGACCTTCGTGAGCTGCCTGAGTTGCGCTTTGAGTGTGACTGGCATGGTGGTATTTTGCTGGAATCGCGTTAGAAATCGTGGCGTGACTTGGAGCACATTCCAGCGCTGACAAGAATTATCCCCAGCCGTTTTGTCGAATGTTGTTTAAATTAAATGATTGAATAGTGAATGGGTCAATGCACAGTGGGGCTTCAGCTTTACAGGCTGCACGTAACGAAGTACATCATGTGCATTCTTGGCTGTGGAAGAACATCTTAAGGGCTTCAGTTGAAGTGGTGTGACAATGATTGGAGCAGATATGATGGAGACGTTGTAATCATTTCATGTTTCGGACGACCTTTGTATTTTTTTCACGTTTTGGAAGAAGTTTTTAAAAAAAAAGCGGAAGATAAAGTAACGCGTCGACAATCTACATTCAAATCAAAGGGGAAGATAGTGGGTATCTGTTGCGATGGTAACAGAAACTTGCCATTATGGGAAATATTCCCGTTGATCCGGCAGGAGTTTGGCAAATTCTGTGTGCTAGAGCGACTACGGATTTGATGGAACGCTGCCTCGACATCCGTATTACCTTCTAAGACTTATTTCACGCTGCCACATCTTAATTCCAATACTTGTCATAATAAAAAAAACCCCAACATTTTTCATGTAGATAAGGTCGCCAAATAACACGGCACCTCGTGTTCAATTAACTAACAATATTTTGAACCAATTCTTAAGCTGTATATTATCTCCGTAAAGCATAGTTGATCTGTCAATAATTTTGGTGTAAAATACAGTATGGAACGAACTGATGAGCTCCGTAATACTGAGCATGTGTTTTTTGTAACACGCTTGAACTGCCCGTTAAAATGCTTAGAGGTGTAGCCAAGCGTTAGTGGGGTTTCGATGGGGTTTCCTGTTGTGGTTTCATTTTTTAAGAACGTGTTTACTTTCCCCTGGCATTTTGAAGTGAAAGGAACTGGCCGCATTACCTTGCAATTTCGTCCCACGGTATCATAACATGTTCTTAAATTACAAAATTTCTTCTCCACACTGCTCGTTTGATTAACGCCGTTTGTTTATCTCACTTTGTGGCTTGTGGCACTTCAGTTAATCTCGCACATTTCGAAGCAGCTGAGTATTAAACATGTTCCCTATTTTGAAGTTTTGGTTGAAGACAACTAACCTGGTGAAGGACAGTGCTGAAGGATTTCTCCGATTCTAGTATTTCATTTTAAATTTATCCTGTTCGTCACAGACATATAATGAATTAACCAGCACAATTTTGAGGAGAAAACAGAAGATAACGTAAGACCATAAGGTTTAAATGAGGGCCAGCCATTAAAACTAATCCCTAGGATTTTGGAAGGTAGTTTAAGACCCATTAAATGTTGCTTCGAGTTGAACCGGATTATAAACGTTATTATAGATCGTAAATCAGTTACTCATTGAACAGATATTTTTTTTCAACTGTTCCTGGCAAATCCGGTTCCTTGCTTTGTTCATCCAATTTTAAATACAAAAAGTCTTAGGTAAAGAAACCATCCTTAAGCGGAAAGTCTCTGTTTACCTGCAACTGATGCACTTGTAGGCGCTTAACCAGCTACAACCAGTGCTGCATGGATAACAGTTTGTTCATTTACCACTGTATCAGGCACATTGTTTGCCCTCCACAGAATCTGATTAGATCCAAATAGACCTTTTTTTTCCATTGAAGACGCCCCCAGATATGTGAGCGATGAAATACGGTTGAGGTTGCCAGTTGCGCTTCAACACTTTCCTTACGCTGCAGCAATAATCTGTTCTTTCGAGCTGCAAATGATCCTTCAGCAATCGCATATACGTGAAAAACATTTGGTAAATTTATAGGCAGTACTCAAGGGATAATATGGCTCTCTATTTGCCAGAAAAGTCGGTTTTGTCACTCAGGGAATACCGACAAAAATCGTTAGTAATACAATAATAAGCAGGGATCGGTGCCTGCACGAAAGGAAGTAATACGGAATGTGGGGAATGGGATGAGTTCTGAGGAGTGGCTTATGCAACTACAGTGCTTTCTTTCTCGTATTAGCGAACTGACATGATCCCAGGCTGTTTCCGTCTTATGACTTGGAGCTTTGGGGGACTAAGCCGGCGACGTCTGTCACGATTTCTGAGTGTTCATTAAGAACGGTATACAAATGCACAGATTATGGAAGCTAATGGCTTTTGGCGACGGAAACACCATCTAAAATGACACTCGAAACATTTGCGGCATGTGGTTTTCTTCGAAAGCATTTCCTTCGGGCGTTGGTATGTCTACTTCTGTTCCTTGTGAACTTGCAAGAGGAATATCTTGGGCAGTTCCGGTCAAAACGATCACATTTAAAATATTGTAAACAATACAATTAGATTAACAAACTCATTTGAAGCCCAGAGTTTTGGATCGTGCTGCCACTTAGGGTTAATCCAGTATAATTTTTGCGATGTATAAATGTCGGCGGAATGTTTAAAACAAATACAAACATAATTCCATTATTTACTCGATAGAGACCTGTGGACTTTCTATTGGATTACTCTCCTTTGTCTAAACGAGAACGGTGGATTGGGGTAGCTTGGCATGATCAGAAAGATGACGGCTCGTGTTTTTGTCCTATTTTGAGGACTCGATTTTAAGTTTTGAGCGAAAGAAAAATTCGAGACCTTCTGTCGTAGCATTCTTATTCAAATACGCATAGTTTTTGTCATTTCTAATGTCAAGGATGCCAACTCGTAACAAAGAATTCCAAATTAGAAATTTGATTTGACATTTTACCTGTAGCTAACTGATTGTCATTATTGTTCAGTGCGACATGACTCCTAGGACAGCTGAGCTTAAATAAATGCTGAGTTTGTTCCGATCAGTTTAGAGAGAAAAGACAAATTTTCTAATATGTCTTGTTTAACTATAAATCCTTTGGGTTTGAGTTTGCGTTTTGGACCAAGAATAAGATAGGATTAGTTGAACGTCAAAGCTAATCAATTAAGTCTGAAGTATTGATAACTTCTAGATGATCCAGGTAACCTATAGGGATGGGCTACAAGAGTCACTCAGCCCGGTAGACATTTGCCGACAGATAAGATCTGATTAAATTCTTATAACGAATTCGAGTGATGGCTGGAGGGAGATTATAAATCGCAAACACTGGAATGAAAACCACTATATTACCGAATATTTAAGACCGCCGTACTGCTGATTGTAATGGCAAATGGTGGTGATGGTCACTGAGCCACGGTAAGTTGAAATGAATACTGGATAGACCTGAGATCAACTTGTGTCAGCAATTGGGAGCTTTACTTCCTCAATAACAACACTTCAGTTTTCCTGAAAGGGTATTGAAGTGCAAATATACCGCCAGAAGCAACGATTTTTAGCTGAAGACGTGGGAGAGTTATGGTTACTGTGGAAGAAACATTTTTTCTATTTTCAAAATGTATCTGGTGTAATAAAGATAACGAGCAAGATTAACTTAAGTATGAGAGCACAGCCCAAAATTGTGATGCGGAAAGACATTTCTCAAAAATTTCACTCCGGAACTATGTCTAAGCCGAGGCTACTCCTGTTTCGTTGTCCGCAATAAGTTTTATGGGTAAAGTTGAGATTCAGCAGGGGTCAAAACAACGAGTGTACTTTATACGTTTGGTGTTTTGAGAACACAGTTTAGTTATATTGGAATGTTTGTTTCAATTCATACTGTTTTAACTTCTCGAGTGCCATGTCATGTGTGAAGTATACCTCTTACGAAGAAGAAAACGGTGATTGTAAAACCAAAAATATTGTCACGATTGGTTAAGAGATTAGTGTTCTTTTAATCATGTTGTAGTTACTTTCATTGAGTATGGTTGGTGCGTATCAGTACTGCAGTTAAATTAGAGGATCTAAAAACGTGCATGGTAAAGAATTCTCCAGAATTTTAAAGACGCAGATTCCTTTTCCACCAAACTATAGTGAGTAGAAGCAGACGCAGGGCTACTACTTAAGTCGAGGACAAGTATATAAAGCTACCTTCCCGTGTTGCAGGACAGCCTAAAGAAATTTTTACAATTCCCAGCTAAAACAAATAAAGGTTTTTACAAAATATATTTTGATAATCTTAATTTGATAAAGGTATAAATGTAAACATTTTTTGCTATGATTTCCTAAGTTGATTCAAATCATACACCCACCAACCTGAAACATTTGATAATATTTAACTTATTACAGAATGAATCAGTTTCATTTTTTACTGGAATACAGTTCCAGACGTGATAGAGACTAATCCGAGTACCTTATTCACGAACAGCCATTTTGTACAAAATTGCTGGACAGTTGGAAATCAATTTTTACACTCCTGGGATACAGTCGCAAAAATGACAGTAAATGTCGCGAAAATTGTCACCAGAAATACGATGAACATAACCCGATCCGCAATCAATGCAGCAAGCTTCCAGTAATCGGCTTGGCAGTCTTCTTTTTTCTGCATCCATTCACCTCTGGGTGACCCAGACTTCCGAACCATGTCTGCGTGACCGCTTAGGGAAATATTGACTATCTTCTTGGAGCTTACGTCGTTCCCAGAGGGATTACTCTGCGCATGTTTCGTGGCCAGATTTTTCTCAAAGATTTCCTCGCGTATCATGTGATCGTGAGTCAACCAATGACGTTGTCGTTCATCCAACTCGATGCCAAACAATTTGCCTGACCAATCGGCGATCAGCCACCGGACCCATGAGGGCATTTTGAACAACTGAGGATCAGTGTAGTACAAACTGAGAGTGTAACACACAGCGATTAGGCCCAGAGTCTCCTCCACCATGCACGCGAAGTAGAAAATCCCAATTAAGGGGAGTGAGTCCGAGTTGGGCGGAACGTTGTCAGCCACAATGAACATAAACACTGTCATGGCCAAGATAATTGTTATTGAGAGAGAGACTCGTTCACCTGGGAAAAATAAAGATACATTAAATGTGTGGTGTTAGTTGTTTGACCAAGTTTCAAGTGGTGAAACTTCAATGTATGATATATTGCCCTACTGAAGTGAAAAACCCAGTGTCGGATTAGCGAAGCAAAGCTCCACATGGACTCCCCCTGGGCTAGATTACAACTGCTGGTGTTGTGTGCCTTAGGCGAACAAACGCGTGTGCACACAAGCCGAAGGACTGGAATTACAAATGCTTTCATGTAACTCAGATAACAATGGACGTTAGGCTGGAACAAAAGATTTCCCTTTACTTAAATCGCTTTCCCAAATTGTTACTCTATTTTCTACTTTTGTTTCTTGAATCATGTAATGGTTTAACTCTTTCCCGGCGGCATAAGACTTGTATCATTTTACTCTGGCTAACGCCAGGCGATTTTACTCGTCAAAGGGAGAGCTCCCGCCTTGAAAGTTTTAAAATTACGGGAACCACTGACTATTCTGATAAAATACAAAACAACGATAACTCCAAATATTGTCAACATATTTTTAGCGTTCCTGATGATGACTAAAACCAAGTCGAAACGTAGATAATGTTCAATAAAAATATGTTAAAAGTATTCAGAGTTAGCGTTGTTTTGTGTGTAATGTTTTGATCGTTACAAGTTGAAACTTTCTCTTCATCATTCCTAGAGTGACTGAATTGATTACTTTCTGAAATAAGTGTTTTTCATTAGAATTAATTCATTTTTGAACAGGAATTTTCTACGGCATTGCTGCCTTCTCTAATTAAGTGGCAATTTAAAACTCTTACTTTACCTGACTCCGGAGGCAAACAGAAGGATAGGACAGTTAAAGCTGTGATGCACGCACAAGGGAGAATTAAGTTAAAAATATAAAACAATGGCCTTCTTTCAATTCTCAGAGTGTACGTCAGGTCTACGTAAGGCTCGGTACAGCAGGCATATTTTAAGACGTTTTTCTTGACTGGAAAATCTATCACACACCACTCACTGTTGGCCTTGAAGGAACCTAGATGAGAGTGAAGGATTTTTCATCATAGTTTTTTTTTGGTTTTTTTTTTTTCATTAGATTTTTCATCATAGATTTTTCATCAACTACGCTTTGACTTTGTCTGTCTTTTAACTACTCCGGTGCAGGAAAATAATGGTTCATTACCTGCTGCCGCTGCTGATTTGAAAATGTCGTTAAAAATTACTTGTTATTCGAAAAATATAATTCGTTCAAATGGTGAACTACAGGAAGTATGTACAACTCACAGTTGCATTCCAGAACATTATACCCTTACCAAGATCAGCCGAATCCGCCTCTGGGTTGATGTCCAAGCGTGTGCCATCGTAGGTCCACGAACCAAACTTCACTATACACGTTTGCTGATCAAACGGGAACTTTCTTACGTCGATTTTACAATGACTTCGAAAATTAATTGGAGAAAGCCATCGGTGGTATCCTGAAGAGTTAACAATAATTCTCGTATTCAATGTATCCAAGTGACCACGGCTCCCTGAATCAGACACGCTGCAAGCAATCGGACAATCGGTGATTAATGAGTGGTGCCGTTGGTCAGGAATTTCCAAACAAGAATCATTTAAACTTTCAAGTCCACATTGCTCACCAAGTGCCCAGCAGAAAAGGAAAGACATCGTTTTGTCAATGTAATAGACTTATCATGTCCAGCATCATTTGCAAATGTTTTGGTAATGTCTGGTTTGGTATAAGAACTAAGATAGAAAACTTAAAGCTTTGATCTGATTTATTAATTGGAACCACTAATATAGAACGGGTTGACAAGTATGGAAAACAGACCAAACTATGAACGTTTTGCTGAAAAATTCCATGAGATTATGGAGGTACATCAACGAGGATTTATTATCGCGAGATACTTGTGGTTTTTTGCTAAACGTCGGTGAACAACCTTAAATTGCGTTCAGTCATCTTAACAATTTTGATTTTACTTGCTCTTCCAATCTGTAGGGTCTTTTTTCAATCGTGTATTTATAATAAGCTTACCTGTCGTATAATACAACATCTGGCTTCCAAACTCTTGTTGCTAGTATATTAATTTTAGAAATGTTCATGTAATCTTTAGGGTTCCAAGTCATGTTTGGATTGCTCCAGCCCTTTCAAAATCGTATGAAAAGTAATAAAGTCAATCCTCGATGATATGTTCAGTTTTCAGTATACTGTATGCACTCTACGTCTGTTACAAGTAAAGTATGGGCAAAGAGTGGGGAAATATATTTGTCAGGCTGTCAGCTTAAAAACCGAGAAGAATGTGTTATACAGCACGAAATCAGGAATTTTTAATAAGTTCATACACACTGCTTAATCCCTCTATGTGAAATGTTTTAGCATTCTTTGTCGTCAGAGACAGGTCAGACTATCTTACGTGTGTATTGGAGTAACAATTCCTTGGCTGTATTTGGAACTTTTTACTTTCAAGTTGTTAAAGGTAGACAAATGCGCAGATGTTGCATTCTTTTTACTTTCTGATATTGCAATTACCTGTCTAACCCACATACTTGTAGTTAGGATTTGCTGTTTCTCGTCCTTGGAAACATAAAATGAGTGTTTGTTACGAGTTTTTAAAATAGATAAGACCACCAAAGCAGGGACGTTGAAAGTGAGAAATACACCACAAGACAGAAAGAACTAAGAATGGCTTTTTGTGCATTGAATCACTAGATGATACCAATTTAAATATTCAGACTTTCTTACCACGTCGACAATTTGATTGAGTGTTAAACCAAAAGTGACGTTCACAGGACCTTTTACCATGGGCAAAACATCCGGGTGTATTCCGTCGCTGAATAATCTCTTGACCAGTTGATCTTCCGCTTCGTAGAATGTTTTTGAGCGAACTGTGAGAAGTATATGTCAAAAATTGTCACATATTATTCTTCTCTGCATGCAAACTTTCACAAAGTACATAAATTGCAAAAAGTAATAAAATATTTTTCAGATTGACTCGCTCGAACATGACACTCTTTCATACCGTTTTTCTTACCATTAATCCGCGCCAACACGTTATTGCTTTCATGAAGTCGGAATTCCTCGCATTTCACTCTAGCAAATGATTTTCGCTCGAAACGTTAGTACCTTATTGTCTCGTTTTGTTGGCAGACTACCTCCTTTCAACTGTTATCCTTTGTTCAAAACCGCCTGTCCAGCACTCTAACTCTTTCGGCAAGGTGGGAGCTCTCCTCTTTGTGGAGTAAAATCGTCTGGCGTTAGCCAGAGTAAAATAATACAAGTCTTATGCCGCCCGGGAAAGAGTTAATTTTCGTGTTAGCATCGAATTCCTTAGATTACAATTCTAGTCTCACCGCTAAATCTGTATACCAACTAGTGGCTTAACTGGGGGCCTTTAGGAGATTTCCGTTCTGGGACCCTAATCACCCCCTTAGTACAGACATATATTTCAAGACTATAACTCTTTCCCTGCGAGAGCTCTCTTCTTGACGAGTAAAATCGTCTGACGTTAGCCAGAGTAAAATGATACAAGTCTTATGTCGCTGGGAAAGAATTAATCTCAATTGTCTTTGCAGATTCGTCCGGGCCCCTTAGAGGTCGGAGGCCCTTAGGAGTTGCTCTAACCCTGGCCATAGTCCATTACGCCACTGATACCAACGTACACCTTAAATCATTCTTCGGTTGGTGCGTGTGCTGTATTATAAAGGGCCGTTCACACGTGCAATTGTCATCCTGGTGTATGGAATAAACGCAGAATAGACCATGGAGCAAGATATCCGCTTATGATTCGCTGGTAGACATTTCCCGATTGTGCTCGTCAACTTCTGAGCAACTTTTGGCGATTTGAGCAACTTTTTCCTCTTCCAGCAACCTCAAGTAACTTTTTGATTTTGGCAGCAATCTTTTTGCAAAATGTAGGTTAAATGCATAAATGGACAAATTTGAGGGTAAAAAAGCAACTTTTCATGATTTTGGGAGCACAATCGGGAAATGCCCATTCGCTGAAGTTTGTTCCCGATACTGCCGCCAGTTGAACACATACTCCAAGATGTCAATCGCAAAAACGACCCTTAAAACTGGTCATGTAATAAATTTTTCATATGCAATGGCTGTGCGAAGCTACATCCCACGGTAGTGGACTGAGAATATGTATAAATTAAAAACCGCCCCAGAAATTATTACTCCTAAATTGCTCGAAGGCAAAGTCAAATAGTTGGCGATATTGTACGAACACTGCATAAATTTGGTGGACTGCAGCTAATCTAGAAGTTTTATATTTCGATATTCTTGTTTTGATAATTTGTAAAACTGTCAATGATCGATATTGACGTCGTTCAGTTGGTAATTTCTAGAAATACGTTGTAAAAATTAGTAATGTTCACCCGTCGAGCTCAAAAATAGAAACAACACGAAAAGGAATCCGGTATGGCAGACATCATTTCCCACCCAGTCTTGACTACTTTAAAGTTCACTAAATTAAAACGTCTTAAATTGACCGGTCTAATTAGTTTTTTTAACTATTACACGAACGACGGACCCACAGAATTAACGCCATCCAACTGGCTAACGTGGGATAATCGGAAAGGTCTGAGTAATGCCGAAATGTAAAGAGCAGTTTTCTAAAGTTTCGAGCGAAGGCCCTTCGTCAGAGAGAAAACCAACGTTTCGAGCGAAGGCCCTTCGTTAGAGAGAAAACGTAGGAGGAACGAAAAACACGGAATATATATATATATATATATATATGTGTGTGTGTGTGTGTGTGTGTGAAAATGGTTCTGTGACAACAAATGGCCAATCAGAATAGAAAAACGAAAACAAGTGTGAATGAGATAGTGGCTCGTCACTAGCCTAAAATATCACCGATCAGCAAACCAGGTGGGTGTGTCAAAAACAATATGGGTGAGTGAAAGCTATTGTTTACGCTCACCCGTGTAAAGCAAAAACATTAGCCACACAGGGATTAAGTAAAAGAAAAACGTTCGTTGAGTCCGTGAGGGTGAATGGTTCCAATTTTAAAGATGAGACGCTTTTCCTGTCTTTTGCGACTATTATTACCGCCAGAAATTTGGGAGATAGCACAAACTTTCATGTCCGAAGGAGAATGATTGGCACTATTAAAATGTCGGGCGACAGGTTTGTCGACATCTCCATTCTTTACGGAGCGAAGATGTCTGGCAAATCTGTCGGATAAGCGTCTTCCCGTTTCTCCAACGTTGAGCAGACCACATCTACTGCACGAAATACAGTAAATGAGGTTGGAGGAGATACATGTGAAACAATGTCGAATAACAAAATTAGAAATGCATGTAGAGACGCATGCATGTAGAGACGTTGAGAAAAGAACACGTGTTGCAGCGGGTCCGAGAACAAGGAAAAGTACCCGCTGGCGCCGAAAGATTTTGTCTAAGGGCGTTATGAACTAAACTATCCCGAATGTTTTTATTACTTCGGAAAGAGACGAAAGGGTTGTTGGAGAAAATAGAACTGCTCTTTACATTTCGGCATTACTCAGACCTTTCCGATTATTTCACTTCGATTTCAACAGTGCCTACGCAGTACTCTATTTTCACTTTTATTTCATGGCTAACGTGGGCTTCTTTGCATTTCGCCTTTTCTAACTTGTGTCATGTTCTGGTGGAGTGAAAAGGAGTAATTCAGTGTTAAAGACACTAATGATTCGATCTGGAGGTTAACGGTAATTGATATGGAGGATCCAGTCATGTGCGGCAGAGTTCAGCCAGTGATTATGTAGTGTATTGATTTGTTTTATTGGTGATGACGCAAAGTCAGTGCAAGTTTATAATCCGATAACAGAATTTTCGACACTTTGTCACTGTCTAGCGACAACAAACCGCGATTACTTTCGGTTTTCTTGGATAAATTTTTCGTCGTGCTCAATGTATGAGGCCAATTTCACGTCTATATCTTAAGAAATGTATCATTAATACACTGTATATCAAAAAGAAATGCTTGTTCACCTTTCCTGTCGTAAGTTGCAGAGATTGAATATCCACGATTCAGATGGTACAAATATATATTTGCGAACAACGAAAGAGTTTGCGAATTTTGATTAGGTTTGGAATAAGGAATATTGCATTCGAGTTTGGATCCGTATTAGGAATTATACAGAAAGACAGTTTGACTGCCACTGAAAGTGCCCAGTTATTTTTGGTAGCAGACCTTTGTGAGTGAAACAGAAGGCTTTCACATTATTTTGATGAGAGAGGCAATTCTGGCTGTAATGTTTGCGATTCACAGAATTTTGCTGAAACTAAAATCCTGTGCATTAACTGGAAGATCTTTGGGTGAATGAGCTAAATCACCATTAATCAACATGTTGCTCCGCTAGTTGGAGAGCAAACAGACAGACTACACTTGAGATAAAGATGACCTTGTGAATACTGGAAACTGTGAGTGTCAATGCTGGACAACAAAGCCTTTCGAATGACCCAATCAAGACCAATTCCGAGACCATTGTCATATTGAGTACTTATACCAATGTTATGTAATATAATGCTGCCGTGGTATCTTTTTTGGTCTATTTGTCAACTATCAATCAAATTTTCTGCACTTGGTTATATGCAGAACAAACACAAACCCTTCTCTCGTTTGTCGTATTGATATATGTGAAGGCACAAAGGCCTTAATTTACTGACAACTAGATTTTGCGACTGTTAAACTATTTATTTTCTATGTTCTTGCTTGTTGCCTTAACAAAAGCTTGAGCCGGTATTTATACGTCTATTTAACGTTGACTTGATCGGGTACATCGTAATAACATTAATTGCGTCATTCTGTAATGCAAAGCCTCACGTCTGTTGTGGAATCATATATGAAGAATCTCTCTTTTACCTAGGATTGTGTGGCCTTCTGTTTTCCTCACATTCATTCATCCAATCCATCATACCCTTCCACAAGTGAATAACACTCAGCATTGAGGGGAAAGCGCAGCTATTTTGTCACAGGATTATGATTTGGTATTTTTTCATTACCTTGTATAAGAAGAATGGACAACCAAACTGAAAAATGTAACTTCATACTTGGTACAGCAGAAAAACTCTCTGGATGTAGTTCTTGCGATTGTAGCTGCAGTGCATGCCAACGTAATCGATACCTTCTTGCACGCAGTTTGCGATTGCACCTGGATTGTACGTACTAGGGGGAGACAAAACGACACTTTGACAGCATCTGTGTTTCTTTTTTCAACGTCGTTAAAAACTAGAACGATGTACATAAAGTTCTGTCAGGTTTTGTCATAGTTGTTGTCAGCACTCTTGTCAGGAAAGAAAACACATTTCAACCTCGATTAAGGGGACATCTTTGAGACCAAAAAAAGTGTTCGTTTGTCCCTTCAATGGAGGTTTGGCCCATGTTAATAATAACCACCTAAACAAAAATACCTTCTTTCATAACTTAAATGAAAATAAAATGCAGGACAGGCAAACATAAAATGCATGATCTACAATTACCGCAGTAATTGTAAGCGCCTTTACTTTTGTTTTTTGTTGTTCCAAGCTGTCTGATTGTGTTCCATCCTATGTCGCTTGTTGACACTGATGGCAATAATCCCCATTCTGTTTCATCTGCAAACACTGAAGTTATAGCAAACGATTTCTTTGCATCTGATGCACTCATCTGGCATTACTTCACCATTTTTACGAGTCTCCACCCAGCGGTGGATTGTTTTACTAGAGGACTACCATGTGTTTGGCATACACAAATCACGTCAGCTAAGTCGGCAGTCTGCACATTATCAACTCAACGACTGTACGCAACTTTCACTTTCTTTTTAGGAAAGGTGTGAACAAAGTTAGCGCTGGGAAAGCATGCTCCAGAATGAGGTTTTCATGTTTAGACGGATAAGACGACTTGGATTCCGCGAGCGAAAGAGGTAAACGTAAAGGTAAAGTGCCTTTATTTATACTGGATAACCCTATCAGCTATCTGAGCTGTTCTCCCTAGAGGTCCAGTAAGGGCCAACCCTCATGGGTCCAGTGTTACTACAGGAGGAAACCGGAGTACCCGGAGAAAACCTGCGATGCTTCGTATAGTCAAACTGGACAACAATCTTCTCATATGTGACCAAGGTAACTTTAATCAGATAAATGCACCGAGCCGGAACCGAACCCTAGTCACAGTGATGAGAGACACGTGCACTACCACTGTGCCACCAGCACCCCGAGTAAAGTGATCTGAAGACCCTAAACATTTATTTTGATCTTGAATACATACACTACATTTTATTACATGACTCGCACTGTGTCTAGTGGAATTACCGAGTCTGATACATTATTTTGTCATGATTTCGGAAAAAATAAGAAAAAGAATAAGGAATTGAACCTGTCTGAATGTTTTCAACACTTCAGGGATAATTACGAAAAACGGAAGTTATTTTGGCAGGCGCGAATCCGTGAATGCCATCGTCCAAAGGTTTAAGTACGTGCTGAAGCGTATTGTGGATGTTCAGCATGCATGCCTAAAAGTTCACATGCGTGCACACGCTTGCGCACGAGCACGCATACACACGCACGCATATGTGCACGTATACTCAAACACGTAGGTAGGTCCACATGCACATGTATATATCTATCACTTCGATAAACAGTGGTCCCAATACAGAACCTTGTTCTTGCATTCCTGTTCTGGAAATTAAGCCATTAATTCGCTGTCTAAACTTAACCATCAACTAAGCCAAACCCTTGAAAAAACAGTTATTAAAAAGATGTAGAACAAGCATTTGCTGCTACAAAAATCTCGCTAACGGGTCTCCAATCCATGAATCAGCCAAAGATTTTTTTTTAAGCATCAGTCAGCGAAAGCTCAACTGACATAACCTGGGCACTGTTGGAATATTGTGATCATTGTTGCCACAATTACAACGGCAAAAGCCCACATTGCTACTCGATCCATCACCGTCGCAATAACCAACCACTGCTCACGCACCATTTCCTCCTTCTCTTTTGCCTGCACATTGCCTGAAATGATTTCCAAACTCCCCAACATTTTTCCTCCAATGGAATCTTGTGTCTTGCCCCATTTGCTTAAAAAGCTTGCTCCATTTTCGTCCGTTGACAATCCCTGGTTCGAGACCATGCCTTTTTCAACATCTTCGATTTGCTTTGTCCCTTTGTTTATGATTCTTTTCAAGAGACTCTCTTCGTCACCAGGTTTCCAGGAGCTTTTTTCTTCTCGTTCTTGTTTCAACAACGCTTCGGATTTTTTTATCCCGAAGAAATTGGCCAGCTTTCCAATCACGTATTTTTTCATCCAGCGGGGAACTTCTCTCGTGCTTGTATGGTAACAACGCAGCACGTAGCAAGTTATCATAAGAGCCAAGGCCATCTCCACCATCACTGCCGTGTAGAATTTGGCGATCAACGGAACGACTTCGGACGTGTCCGGAATTTTATCGGTTATCACGAGCATGAAGACCGTCATAGATAGCAGGAGAGTGATTGAGAGTGAAATTCGTTCCCCTGCAACACGACAAACGAAATGGACAATGTGAAATTACCTCGTTCATCTCACTTTAACCAGTTTAAAAAAGTAAAATACCTTTTTTGTCTTTAATAAACCCCTGCAATTTCCTTGAAACGAGAGTGAAATTTCCTTAAAATTTCCATGATTACTCAAAGGTAATATTTTACTGGTCTTATTCGAAGGTTTGGCCAACGTATTTTAACAGCAGCCATCGTAACATTCGGAATATCGTAAATGTCAGATTTCTTGTTATATCTTGGTCTAAATATATTTCGGAACTGATTTGTGTCAGAAATTTTGAAGGTCCTCCCTCCAACCACATAAAACGTGGAAAGTTGACTTGAAATTAGCTAAGTTAATCGAAAGGTTAAACGTTGGGTCCCTGGGTTGGGCATGGTGTTCTACTTAGCTGGAATAAAAAAAAAAAAAAGAGGAAAAAAATTGAGGACCAAACTCAACAGTAGCTTCACCATGAACAGTAACTAGTCATTTTACCATCCGTGGTAAAACTTTCTAAAAATTTCCTTGATTTCCTTGATGGCAGCAACCTGGATAGACTACTAATTCACGGTTGCTCGCCAGGGAATCCCTAATTGAAGCGCATTTGGCCATCAAGTTATTTTTGTTTTCAACTTACCTGATTGTGGAGGTAACGTGAAGACAAAGATTATCAAAGCAGATATAATGACAAGCGGTAGAATGAAATTCGTCAGGTAAAATAGTGATCTCCTCTTAATAATGAAGTGAAATGTGACATCCGGGTAAGGCTCAGGACAGCAGAAATATCGACCAACGTTGCGCGTCGCAGGCGCTGATTCAAGATGCCACTCTCCAGATTTACTGTATTTCATCAGGTCGACGTTGCTGCTTTCATTCTGCACGTCCAGTCTATAACCATCGTATGTCCACGAACCAAACTTCAGCGAGCAATTTTGGGAATCAAAGGGGAAATACTTCACATTGATTTTGCACTTACTTCTCAACATAACTGGGGCAAGCCACTTGTTTTTACCATCGTAAAATACCTGAACACGCGTCGACAGTTTGTCCAAGTTTCCACGAAAATCGATAGATTCATCGGCACTGTTTCAGGAAGAAAAGTGAACCATGTAACAAAAGAGCCTGAGATGTACAACTAATGCGATGACATTAAGAATATTGTTATTAAAACTCCTTGAAACCCTGTGTGTGGGGTTGTAGAACTGCCAAGGTGTGTAGACCTGTGGGTATATCCACAAACCCACTCGAGGAATGAATGGACATTAACGCGATTAAGAGCTTAAATTTTCCCTCCTATTTCAAAACATCACGATGAAGTAAAAACAGTTAAAATTACATAGGATAGTGAGAACAATTATAAGCAATTTGTTTCAAACATGCAAGAAACGAAAGGCTTTAAAAGTGTTATACAAAAAAACCCCCAAAACAACAAAGAACAATGTTAAAATTATTCAAACTAGACGAAAAACTCGTGAAATTAAATTGGTATTGCAGCTCTCCCATGATGAAATGAGTAGAATAGGCCGAATAACTGAACAGTGTCTAAAGTTAAGTGTGTCTGATTTTTGTTTTCAATTTTTGGCAAGTTACAGATTAATGATGTTATTAATGTAAGCAATGTGTTCAAGAAATCTTGAAATTATTTACTTCTTGTGCAGCTGTTTCCAGCAGCTTGCAGGAAAATGACTTACTTGTTATAGAGGACGAGGTCTGGCACCCACAGATTTGAGCTTATCACATTGATGGACGTAATGTTTCCATAATCTGTTTTGTTCCATCTTAGATAAGGGTTGAACCATTCCTACGAGACAAAACGAGACTTTAAGTACGCTTATCCAGAGTATTCCACGTTTAGTTACCAGCAGGTCCGAAGTGAGTAATTTTAATCAAGAGTTTAGGGTCATGTCGTTTTTTAACTTTCATTGTCTCTGAGGGCCTAGGACGCCTACTCCCAGGGCCAGAATTCTCAGTAATTGGCCCAAAGAAATGCAACTTGGTCAATCGAGCAGGTCGTGTACAGTGTGCTAATGAATCTTACCTGCCTGGTCCAAACGCTGGTCGTCATTATCTGATTTTTTTCGTCCTAAGGGTTAGATAAGATCAATGATTTACAAAATATTTAATATTTAACAGATTTATTTTTAACTGCTGCACGACATATGTATTCCTGGTGCCGTTGCGAAATGAATTGAATGTGTAAAAAGAGTGGGGAATCTTGTCATTGTTTTGATTTTATGGCTCGCACACATTGAACGATAAATGCTGAAAATTTGTTTAATTACCAGTTCCCTTATTACGTCAGCTGAATACAACTACCAGAACACTTTGTGTTTTTTTCATTTTCATGTAAACATTGAATTCCTAAAGCGAATGGGAAGACAACTACAAGAGGCGGATTTAGGGGGTTGCGTACCGGACGTGCCCCCTTTTTTGAATAGTTGTCGTGGAACTTTTTACTTGAGGTTTTGGTTCGCGCAATCCATGCTTTCGTGATGACGACGGTAGCATAAAAATTCTTCCCCTGAAACGCCACGTACTGGCATGAATTTGAAAAAATATTCCGTGCCCTCCCTTTCTCAAAATTCTGCTACCGCCCCTGACTGCTCCGATTATCTTTACAAACAAGATTTTTAAAAGCATGCGGGTATTCAGCAGATGAATAAAGGGAACCGGTCATTATTCAATCATGCTCGGATGATTTGACCGGGAGTTATCGTTACTTTGTTTTTATAGAGTTCAATGGCTCATGCAGCCATGTAAAATACTGGTGACGACAATTTGAAAGGCCGCGCTGGTTTGTGGGATATCGCGCCAATCTTGAACGTTTGTGCTCCATCTGTCTTCAGCATGAACAATATTGAGGGAAATTTCCTGTACTAAAATTTTGGCTTTACAAGTACTATGGAAATGACCAGCAGCGCCATGAAGAATATTGCAGGATTATAAAAGTGAGTTCTTTTTATAGACGTTTTCAAGCAGGGGGAATAACAGGACGATTGACTTTTGGACTGTAATTCAAGTATAGTCCCCCCCTTTGCTTGGTGGATTCAAATATAGTCCCCCTCAAAAAAAATGTTATTGTTATGATTGTGATGATTACAATGTAAACCAACAAAGTAATAATTTTATTTAAGTATTTCGTTTGTTATTAACTTTGGTTTGATTTCCAAACGGACACATTTGGCCTAATAATTAATGCTATTAATGAAGAACTATGAATAAATAAGTATAGTACTCCCGAAGGGAAGGGGGGGGGGGACTATACTTGAATTGATCCCCAGGTTCGAAATGACATCTAACCAGCAGCCAAAACGGGTTACGACCGCCAAGATCTCATAGGTTTAGAAGGTTTGGATAAATTTTGGCTCAGGGATATTGTATTTCCAGCAATATTAGTCCATTTGGGAAGCTGAAGGTTGCTTGATAATTTACTGTGTGTTTAACTGGAAGATGCCTCTTGCAAAAAATCAGCCTACTCCAATTTTAGGTGGTAGCATCACCAATATTCTGGCTTGGTTTCTACCCCTAAATCCTATATATTTTCTTAACAAGATTACGTTTCCTACCTGGTTCTTCTATTGCCACCATACTGAATATCCCATATACTATATCCTATATCCTTTGCCTATTAATCTGGAGAAAACTGACAGTATAACTCTGGTTTTCTTTCAAATATGTGTAAATCTTTTATTTGTCATTATAAATTCTTATTATTCACAATATATTGTACATGAAGTAATGACAGGAACTTCTTATCAATATTTAGACTAATTTTATCCCAAATTGATTTTATTTTACAAAGTACATTGGACAAATGGACTATATTTCCCCTGCACTACAATGTTAAATTGGGATATAAATTCATTGGCATTATGAGGAAATGGTAAAAAATGTGACCAGGGATATCAACTGTAGTGGTTAAACATAGTTTTTGAAGATTTTAGATTTCTAAGACTATGAATTAACTGTTAAATAACAACCAAAATTATAATCTCTAAATTATTATCTGTAAGGATTAATAAAATGAAAGCAAATAATTGAGTATGTTTTACGAAACAGGAATATTCCTGTTGTACTGTGTTATGAAAGATTTATGGAAGATACATGATTAGGATTTTATTCCCAGCTATGCTTAGTGTTCAAGATTGAACAAGACATCCACAATTTATCTGCTCAGAAAGCATTTTGAGGCACCAGAATGAAATCTTACAGTAGCTGATCAATAAAATTACATACTGTCTTCCGCAAAGTTATGCTTCTTAATTGGAAATGTTTCTGTAAATGAACAAAACAATACTCACTACGTCAATGATCTGGCTCAGTGATAACCCAATGGCTACCATGACTGTGTCATTGTCATTTAGAACAGGTCTCATGTCTTTTTTGTAATCAATAAACAACTCTTTCAAAAGTTTCTTTTCAAAGTAACTGGCATCTGAAACTAGAATTGGAATCATACTCAGTCAGAGGGATATACCTTTAACATGTTAGTGCGTTTTATCAATATTTTACTAAGGAGCAGCAGTGCTTGATCAGATTTAAATCATGAGGTGACGGCCAAGTGTTTTAGATCCAGGGCCTTTTTTAAGAAATTGGCCGGGGGGGGGGCATTTTCCAAAAGGGACCTTTGGCTTCATTGATAAATTTGTCCCTCTAGAAGCGTTTTTTACTTGGACTCATTCTGAAATCTACAAAACGTAAACCTAGAGCACAGATTATTGTCAGTATTTGAAAGAAAGCACTCAACAAATTTGTCTATATGCATTTTTATTATTACTTATTTTCGTGCCACCTAGAGGGACTGGGGGGGGCATTTGCCCCCCCACTATAATAGTTAGAAAAGGCCCTGTTTAGATCTGATAAAGCACCCACTGCAAGTTTCTTTAAATGGCTCAACAAAACTAATGCTTAAACATGTTGATTAGCATAGAAGTCTTGAAAATTGATGTTTCCTGAACCGCAAAAAATTGAAGAGAAAAGTAAGAGTATTTTTATCACTTTTGAAAACACGACACTGTTATGATTTTCCTTTGTGTTTCCTCATGAATTATTAATGAGTTTCTTAAGTATATTGCAGCTTCATATCCTAGCTTATACCCTAGCTTTACTGTGGCTAGTTTTCATTTTGAATGCAGTAATAATATAACCAAATACCGTTTTATCTCAAGACAGGCTTAAATTTCCAAAATTTAAATACTGATTTTATAAACTTTAACTTTTTTTTTTCAAAACGGGAATTCTTTGCATCTCCCCAGTGAAGTCTCATCTTAAGTCTATACCGCCCTCTGCAGTCCGACTGTCGGGCGTAAAGAAACTGATCTGATCGTGATCAGTCATGTTGAATATTTTGATAATCTCTTTAGCTTCTAACATGCGAAGGCCACGGAAGGTTCAAATTTATACGGTGAGACCAGAAGAAATTAACCTTACAGTACGCTGCAACTGCTTCTTACAACTAGAAACCATGACCACCGGAAAAATGGGCTGCACGTGGAGTAAGACTTTCCCATCTGCAGTACAATCATATATTTCGTATCTATCTAGCCAAAAATCTCGCAAAACGAAGGAGAAACTTCTTTTTTATAGTAATTACATGTTTGATGAATGATTACGTGAGTAGCGATTTTACACATTCTATAGTTTTGGCCATTAAATATTTTGGGTTAACTTAGTGGACTCTTTCGGTTTCTTCAATACAACAGCTTTCCAAAATCAATCGCAAATGTCTAATACTCTCAGAAAGCAGTAGTGACCTCCTGTCGACCTATCGCGCCATCCCCGGAAACTCGTACATCATCGATAAGAACGCGACCCATCCTAGACAATTAGACTCCAGAAATAAGTCAGCTATCTTTACTTCAGGCGATCCGACTGAGAACGAAGTAAACTATTTTAATGGAAAGTCTGTGGCGAGGAATTCGTTGCCTTGCAACGTTTCGCTGAGTGTGTTGTACCGGCTCACATTCAAATACTTCAGACACAATTGCAAGCGTTCTCTTGAGAGTTCTCTATCCTTGATTTAATTTTGTCTAATTTCCCCCGTTTACTTGAGATGTCAACTGAAAACCCTCCATTCTCACTTAGTCAGCTGCTGAGATTTATTTTCCGCTAAACAGTTTCGTCGTCTGAAATGATCATGTCGATGCAAGTTTAAAACGTGATCGTACTGTTATGGAACGACAGCACATATAATTTCCCTTTATTTGTCGTAATGTTTATTCCCTGACATAGCTTCAAGCCTGCTATTTTTTTTGTGAGAGGTTCTTATCGTGATGCTTGAGTTACTTCACCGCCGACTGGAATGCTCTTCCTTGACAGAACCTTCAACATTGGACTCCTCTTTGTCTCTGACAAACTCTGAGTCAACAAAGAGGAATATGTTCGTTGCAACTGAACAGCGAGCCGACTGGCACAACGTCTCCGTCGGTGATATTATCAAACCAAAGTCCGGATCAACTTTGTCTTAGCATTATGAAATTTATGAACTTTTCTTTTGAGCTCATGCGGATCGAATTTTATCATTTCTTTGAGTCCGAAATTTTCAGACCCTTGTTAATAAGGTTATCTTTAAATGTGCACTATAGACGTAATGACGTTGGCCGAAAATAGATACAGAATTGTTGACATGAACGAGGGTGGTATTGTGGATACCTTTCATAGTTCTTAAGATTATTGTTCTTGTGAGAAATTCATTCTTTATAGAGGTATAACTGGAAAAGGTTTTTGAGTGAAGACATTTTGACTAGACCGCATGTGTAATGCATGCTTCATTAAGACGTGTTTCGTGTGTTTTGTTAGTCCCACATGAGTTTCTCTACTCCAAGACTTGTACACCCATTGTGATTGTTTTGATATTCTAATTTCCTCATAAAGTGCAGAATAAGAAGATAAACTGTGTGATCACACCAGATGGTTACTTTGGTTGGTTAAATAATGTTCTACAGTACTTGAGTATAAATGTTCCCAGCCTTTTATCCAGTCATGCGCGTTATTGCTTGAGGTTACTGAATAAACGCGATGTTTCGATATACGTGTATTTAACTTATTCTAAAAGTACATGGATAGCGAGTACAATGGAATCAACACCAACGATCTGCTTGCTAATCCTAAATGACATCCTGCACGCAGCTTCATGGGGAAACTAAATCAGCCGTAAACCTGTTCAAAGAAACTTCCAGAAACTACATCTCAGATGTTTCATTTTACGTGAACAGAGAAAGGTGTCTCCAAAGTCATGCGTAAAGGCCAAAAAACGCTAACTTAACGCCAAGAATAATCTCATCGCATTCTTCGATTTGCAGACGACGTTATTGACACTTCTCACATTGATGCCACTAAAGTGACGATTTAACACTGCCAGGACTACAGCTTTTTGGAAATCTTTGTGCTAGTTTAAGAGGCTAACGAAGTGCATTTCCTACGGCCTAAGGCAATGCGGTTGCGATTTGTGGTTTATTAGTTAACAGTACATGAGTAATATAAATATTGACCCAATAAAGCTGTTAAAATTCCCATACCATTATCCAACCATTGTTCTTACATCGAAAGAGTAAAACACAATGAATGAAATAGTCTATGAACTGAAACACGGCAGACACAGTTGCAATGCAGCGCAATTTATTTTTCGTTCATTGCATTCAAAATGAGTTACCCCGTGGATCTTCTCACAAGAAACAAACATGTCAAGAACTTTAGTATGCAACAGATGTGACAATTTGTGGGTGTTGGTGTCGATGATGATCTGTTGTGAGACTGTGATTACAGTTAGTATCTGGATTGACTCACTATTTCTAAATCATTGACTGAGAAGACTGTTGATCAGGCGTAATATGTAGCCTTACATATGGGTTAACAGAGCCATGTTATGCCATTAAAGGAATTAAGAAATATTTTTATCATGAAAATTGAAGAATAAAGAATGACCACTGAAGAAATGTCTGACCGAGTGTGACGTGGATGGTCAACTTACCACATTCGATGCAATTTTTCAGATCGAACAAAAATAATGAAGAAACCAAAGTGAGAACGTCGTTTTTGTTTCTTATGTGACGTCGCCTGAAGCGTTTCCACAACATCATTGAGACGCTTACCGGACGATTTCATTTTTGATAATGTAGCGGCATTTAAAATTATGTTAGTTGATTGTAATTGCTCATTTTGCTTTGTGGGTTTTTGTTTTTAAGTGAAATCCAGCCAGTTTAACTAAGCCGGTTCAGGTACAGGTAAACATGTCATCCTACAACACGTATACCTGTATTTAATTTTAACGTGTTAAAAGCAGCTAACTCATGACGTATTTAAGGCTAATGTCTGGCTTTGGCTTACCTGAGGAACATGTTATCACCATCAAAAGTTTAACCAGGCCACCTATCATATTTGAAAAACACCAGAATTTAGCCATCAACTTTTCCCGTTTTACACAGCTTTGCTTCAGAATGAATGCACAGTCTGACTGTCATGTCATTTTTATGTTAGATTACGTCTATTTGTTTTCAAGTCGGGGCGGAGATGGAGATAAATCCACTGTTTTTCTAACCATTCCTTCGAATTTCGAAGTTGATACGCCTTAAAAGCGATGACCCGCATCCGGTTCGGAGCAATTGGACTAGCTATAAATGTTGACAAAGGCGTGGCATTTCGTATCCAGGCGAAAATGAGCTGATTGGTGGTAACAGGATTGTAATGTTTGCTATCAAAACAAATTAAGATTACAAGATTCATTTGCAGTGTTAAATGTCGTCACTATTTTATAGTTAGGGATGGATTTCATACTTACCTGTAACACGCTCGAAAAGAAGGACCTTCTTTCATGGAAGATTTCATCTTTGTATTATAAAGAGTACTAAATAAAGTCTCCTAGTCTCCTAAAGTCTCCTAACATTTACATTTAATAGTTAACATTAAATTTAAAGACCGGTGAATTTTTGAAGGTCTTTTTGATGGTTGAGCTAAATTTGGTACTCGTCTATGCTCAAGTGAAGAATTCAAGTAATGTTAATGTTGAGAAATTTTTATTCCTGTGGACCGCGACTGGGATTCAAACCCGCGACATTAAGTTAAACTATCCTTACAGGATGTGTAACAAATATCAGAGCCCAGCATATAATACGAAGGATAGGCATTTTAAATAGAAGGTGACAAGTAAATTTCAAAATTGTTTAATGGATCTAACGTTTCGTCGCAAAGCTTGCAACATCTTCAGAAATAAATAACAAACACAGTGACGCTAATTATATAGTGACAGGCAAATGCTAACACATGCGATAACCAATAGAATGAAAAAATAAAAATAAATATTACACTAACTGACGGTAGGTCGACAGACCGTAAAAAGTTAGAGTAAAAGCAATAAAGATGAATCAAAACAGAAAAAGTGGAGCTGAGCCATCCTTACAGGATGTTTTAGGTTTTTGCCAGCCTTCGTTTATAGTCTCGCATCTCGGCCATAAACGGCCTTTTAAAAAAATCCTTGGACATGTATCCCTTCAATATGCAGTCCCGTACTGCGTGGCCAGCTACAATAGTGCATTTGCAATAGAGATTATCCATGTGGAAGCTTAGTGATAATAGTTACATGAATCTACTCAGTCTTGATAACCCAGAAAAATTCCTAGTCCCTGACGTAAATATTTCAGCAACCTGAGCTCGGGTGAAATGCTGTAGGTATTGAACAAGAAGGTTAAATGAGGAACAATGATTGCCGAATCTAGATCTGCATGTTATCAGCAGTAAGAGTCTAAATATGTACCCTTTCAGGATTTAAAAGCTTTGGCAAGCACGAAGGGATATTTCCATTTGTTTGACTAGAAATTGAAATGATATGATATATGTCACAAGTACGAACTTAGCCAGTTATCATTCAAAATGCACATATCTTCAAGAACGTTTGTCGTCAGTTTCGTGAAAAACACAAATATAAATTTGTAATAGCCATCACATTTATGCAGTGTGAATTCTGCTTGTTTGAGCACATAGAGAAAGGTTATCAAAGAACTGTTCACAACCTTGCCCTTTGTAGAATATACAATATGAGCGGCCAATGTGTGGGGGATTTACAAGGCGAGGTGAAGATGAGCTGTGGTAAATCTCATACAGGTGGACTTCACGCATTGTACATCACTTGTCCAACGAATTCATCTCATGCCTCCTGTTTACTGACTTTTTAAGAGGTCTGAGCCATTTGAGCTGAACAAATTGAAAGAATGTTTGCATAAATTTCTGATTAAACATTAATATTTTTTAAAGTAAATGGTTTGAACCCGGGAGAATCGGTACATGTTAGTGATAGTAGATCGTCCAGGTTACTATCGTCTTGAGAAAGACTGTTAGTGACTGACGTTTCGATGGCCTCAGCGGCGGTCATCTTCAGAGTCAAGATGAGCACCGACTGAAGGTGACCACCGCTGAGGCCAGCGAAACATCAGTCACCAACAGTCTTTCTCAAGACTATAGTAACCTGGACGATCTACTATCACTAAAATATTAATATTTTTTGCTTTTTTCCTCATGTATTGTTAATGAGGCACATAGTTTCCTTTTTCAAAGTTGGTTGACGTTATTGAGTCCAAACGCAATTTTGTAAAGTTGCCAACCTACACAATAGTTGAATACATGCCATCGATTGAGATTGCCATCTTTTCTTTTTGTGTCAGTGTCTATCTTCCGGATCCTATCTAGTTAACTGACTTTGATAAGGTTGACGCGATCAACCGTTGCACAGAGCGTGCAGGGGTTGTTGAGCCAAGGATGATTTGCGTCTTTACCAGTTTTCTGGTAGACTGTCTGGTTCTTTGTGACGCAGCTCGCAACGCTGCAGTGCGATAGTTCACTACGCCAGCCAAGCAAAGGACGGTTAACAACAAATCCTGAACATGGACACAGCAGTCTAAACTCAAAAAGTCTGAAATTTTACGTGGCATTGCGTTTAGCGTGTTTCCTTGTATGTCAACTTCACACTCAAAATAGTGACATCTGAAACTTCGGGAGCCTCTTGTCTCCTGAATCTTATGCGAGGGACCCAAACTTGGAGCTGGGAGCTGTCTTTTAAGTCACTTTCGCTCAACATCGTTATCTTAAGGATTTATCTTTTTACAACAAAGTGAAAAGAGAAAGATGCTTTCAGTTTTGAGATATCATATTTTGGTCACGTCCAACCTCTTTTTTGGGTTTCGCTTTATGTTGAGATTTCCCCTTCTGTTATAGATAATGTTATGATGATCTGTAACATACAATCAATTGCTCTGTTTTGAGAAAAACTAGTTGTAATGTATGAAATATCTCCAGATGAAACCTGGAGAAATATTATTAAAGCAACTAGTCTCTCTCGTAAGGATTACAGGCGTAACAAAGATATAATTAATGTTGTTGATAACTGTAAGTTTAACATTTTGACTGCTGTTTTACAGCTTTGATAGTATTCAGACGTATTCCGTTACACTGCTGCAATTGCTAAGAGACAGTTTATTTTCAGCAGCTCACGCACTTCGATACATTTTAGTAGTAATCAATATATTGCATGTATTTGTGGAATATGTTTGGAAAAGGTTTTTTCATTTTATGACTTACACTATGGTGACTCTACTTAGAAGTAAAAAAACTTCAAACCTTTATGATTTTGCTATAATTAGCAACATGCCGTCATTATTTTTAAAACTCAATTGAACCGTAGTTACTTATGGGAAAGTTTGCAATGATTATTCAGTGATCAAATTTTAAGGAAGTTTTATAGCAATTTTATTGTATTTTAAGACAGTTTCCACACAAGAGAAGAATCGACATTTTACGCACTTTTTAAACATTCTTAAAATCCATCTAAATACTTCTTAGAAAAATAATGTAATTTGAACAAATATGACAATTACACAGAATTTTTTCCTTTTTTCGATCACGCCATCATGACATCACTGTACACATCATCTAACAGTAGAATTTTCACGCATAAGTGCCGTGTACAAGTTGGTACTTCAGTCTGTGAAGCACTATAAGAAATTATGATGATATGAAATTTCACTAGCAACGTGTAAATTCGTCCGGGGACCCTTGACGATACATGATACATTTCACATATAGATGGTATCCAAAAGACTCACAAACCTAAGTAGAAATAAGTTCGAAATTCCAACCGGTTCGAATGTCATTTTACAGAAACGACTATGTTCCTCAAAATCACTCAAACGTATCTAACAAGTGTCGTTCAACAAACCACACTCCCGCGGTTCATACATATGACAGTCTGGTAAAGACTACTCAGGATACATAACCTGGGGACTGAGAGAATATTATCACCATCGTTGCCACAATTATAATGGCAAATGTCCACATCGCCAGATGATCAATTACCGCAGCAATGATATGCCACTGCTCCTTCAACATATCCTCTTTCCCTTTTGCTTCAACATCATCCGAAATGATTTCTAGTTTTTCCAACATCTTTTCTGCGATATCATCTTTTGTCGTTTCCCGTTTTCTTAAAACACTTTCCGGCTTCACCCCGTTTTCCTTCGCTGCATCTTCTAGATCTTCCATTTGTGTCATTTCGTTACCGTCCATCATTCTATCTAAAAGACCCTTCTTGTCGCTTTGCTTACGGAACATTTCTTCTTTTTTTTCTTCCTTTAACAACTCTTTCGACTTTTTGATACCGAAGAAATTTGCCAGCTTTCCAAGCAGGTATTTTTTCATCCATGGTCGAACTTCCCTCTTCTCCGAATGGTAACACCTGAGGACGTAACAAGTGGCAAGTAATGCAAGCGCCATCTCCAGCATCACTGCCATGTAGAACTTGGCAACTAAAGGAACCACTTCGGACGTGGGCGGCATAGTGTCAGTCACAAGCAGCATGAAAACGGTCATGGCCAACAAAATGGTTATGGAAAGTGAAATCCTTTCCCCTGTTAAAGAAACGACAATTAACTTACTAATCGTCCAACCAGGGTTTGCTTAGCTACGAAGTTAACCTGAGACAATCCATCCTAGAGACAGACAATTAAACTCCGTTTACACTGTAACATTTTGAGCACGGCACGTCTAATCAGCTGTGCCGAGACCTACGTATACAGAGGTGCTCTGCACGGCTAAATTTTCAGGCATGGGTACCAAATTTTAAGAAGTCCGCACCGGTTACATTGTGAAAATCATCCGTGCCGTGCCCAAAAATAGCGGCACCAGTGCCAAAATTTTTTCCGTACCGTGCCCAAAATGTTAACAGTGTAGACTGGGTTCTAAATACCGCTGTGAAAACTAGATCCAGCCACCCTCGTAAACTTTAGGCCGAAGCGTTTAACGAGCTTTGGTCGACACGAAAGTTGATGACGCACATGTTTAGTGAAGTACGTATCTTCCAGAATCTTTGCTTGTAGAAAGAAAGCTTGTGAGCTATTTATTGTTTTCTTAAAAATCCACCTTGTACGCGAGAAGGTTTTCGCCAGGACACGTCGAAACACTCATTTCCATTTAATATCTCATCTATCCACCCATCATTTTTCTTTAAACTCATCTTATTTTTCAGTTGTGACTCACATCTCGCCACACAGACAAAGTGAGGATGTTGAGCTAAGCTTGTGGGATGTCCATTCTTGCACCGCTCAAAATGCTGTAATTGCGATTATATTGTTCACTAAAAAGTTGTTTGGACGATTGTGTTCTCGAATCTCCTTGTATCGTCAAAATGTTTGAAGTCAAATTGGTATTCCCTCAAGAGTAGAAAATAAAACGCATCCCTGAGAGTATGGTCATCGAGAAACTTCAAGATGGGGGGTTCTGACAAGGCGAGACACAGCTTGAAACCTTACTATTTTGACTTCATCACAAAGTCACCTTTAGGCCAAGAAAAAAAAAAGGATAAAATAAAAAGAACGAATAAAAAACGCATAAAACTTTCTTTCCGTAAAACAAGTTGGAGAAAAGAGATTAACCGATTAGCAGTGGCAACTCACACTTAACGTAGGTGTTACACGAATGAGTCGAACACGAAGTATAGGGGCAAATTTTCTATTCTCTGTGTTTGACCAGCGTGTGTCTGGAGAAGCGAGAGATTTAGGTCAAGTCTTCAAGGGAAGAAATTACCACTTCCATCTCACCTGATTCTGGTGGTAATGTAAAAACGAAAGTTATCAAAATGGAGATGATAACCAGCGGAAGAATTAAATTGGACAGATAAAACAATGTTCTTCTCTTAATGATGAAGGAAAATGTGACGTCCGGGTAGGGCTCAGGACAGCAGAAATACTTCAGAACATTACGTTGGACAGGCGCTCTTTCAAGGTGCCACTCCGCAGATTCAACGTACTTCGAGAGGTCGGCGGTGGAATTTTCTTTCTGGACGTCCACTCTGTAGCCATCGTATGTCCACGAGCCAAACTTCATTGTACAGTTTTGAGAATCGAAGGGGAAATACTCCACGTTGATTTTGCACTTACTTCTTAACATCACCGGAGCAAGCCATTTGTTTGTACCGTCGTGAAATAACTGGACGCGCGTTGAAAGCTTGTCTAAGTTGCCTCGAAAACCGATGGATTCATCGGCACTGTGAAAGCAAAATAGGACACAGGAAAATGTAGTGGGGAAGTTAAATAATTTCAAAGTCATCCTCATAGGCATATGGACAGAATTTTTTTCATGATAAATTGACACTGCCGAAGTCAACTGAAAAATGTTGATTCGAGCGGGATTTGAACTCACACCTTCGGGATACCGGTCCGCCGCTCTACCTGTTGAGCTATCGAGTCTACAGGGATTGGAGGCAAGTTTTTATCCAACTTAAGTGTACCAAATATTCTCGCGAAATATTCAAATCCCGCTCGAATCAACATTTTTCAGTTGACTTCAGCAGTGTTGAAACACTGCACATCCTCTCATGGATAAGCGTTAAGTTGTCGTGAGAATATTTCGTGCACTTAAATTGGATAAAAACTCGCCTCCAAACCCTGTAGACTCGATAGCTCAACAGGTAGAGCGGCGGACCGGTATCCCGAAGGTGCGAGTTCAAATCTCCCTCGAGTCAACATTTTTCAGTTGACTTCGACAGTGTCAGATTAACTTGAAAAGGCTTCCGAAATCAAATAAAGCTAGAGTCTTTCTATACACGTTGATGAAATGATAAGAACGACAGCTATATTTTCAACCACCATTTTTTTTTCTTTTTCCTTTGTGGCTTGGCAAGTTTAAGAATATCTCGTTCTTGTCCAGATTTCCTTGTTTAAAATAAAGACATGAACAACATTTCACAAGTGGTAGGAGTATTTTACCATCTTACGCACATTTTTACGCATATACGAGGAAACGTACTTGTTGTAAAGAACCAAATCTGGTAACCATAAATTTGAACTGATGACGTTAATTGCTGTGATGTTTCCATAATCAGTTTTGTTCCATTTCAAATATGGGTTATGCCATTTCTAGAACACAAGTTAGGACTTTAACCTTATTAATCCAGAATTACCCTGGTATAGTTACTGCTGCATAGACCAGCTATTATTTATAGTGAAATAAGGAAACACAATGAAATTATGGCTGGCAAAAACATTCACTACCAATGCTCAAAAAGAAATTGAGAAATTCTGACGCTTACCATCATTAAGATCAAGTGAAATGATATCTTGGCTTCACCAAGAAAATATCTCAGCCCACGACGGACGTGAATAGGAGTAGTGTTGCCAAGGTGTAGTTGTTATGCATACTAGGTTTGTGGTCATGAATCTTACCTGCCTGGTCCAAACACTGGTAGTCATTATTTGCTCTTTTTCGTCCTATTTGCCGTGTTACATAAGATTAAAGAAAGAATGAGGAATTCAGTACAAGGTAGTTTATAAAAATGGTATCACTGAACAATTGTAAGGACTGAAAATAAATAACGATAATTTTAAAAATGAAGTTCGTTTTGTCCTTGTTAATTGTCGACAAGAACTGTTCTCTTTCAAACAAAATGCCATGCTCACGACGTCGATAATCTGATTCAACGACAATCCAATGGTCACCATAACTGTGTCGTTGTCATGAAGAACTGGTCTCATTCCTTTTCTGTAATCTTTAAACAAGTCTTCCAAAAGTTTCTTCTCGAAGTAACTGGCATCTGAAACTAGAAATTGATTCATATTCAGTGGTGAGAAGTATATAGAGTTTTAAAAATTCGGAAAATCTTTAAGGTTTATGGACAAAATGAGTTCTGTAGGCTCCTTTTTTAACAAGTGAAACCCAATTTCCACCTCGCGCGTAAACTGGCGCGTACGACTTTTTGGCTGCAACTGACTGGAACAAAATTGCGAAGTTTTTGCGATAGATAAGCCATACGCGTTATTTTTCACGCGTTCTGGTAATTAGGCTAAACTCGTAGCTGCAACCGTATGGGGTGAGTGGCATCAAATAGGCGCACGTTGTTTCCACCGTTCACCTAAATACCATGATCCCTGTCTTCGTAATGGATCGACGCCTTAACATTTTCCTGTGTAACTATTTGACGACCAACATACTGTGACGTTAACCAGTGTAAAATTATCAAAAGGCGTCCTTGAAGAGGAAGGAGTTAATTTGAAGTAGTTTTTCATTTGAGAGTGTTTTTCTTTTTACTCCTGTTGAAGCGCCCTTCCCTTAGGCGAATAAAATAGTCTGGCGGTAGCTATATAGCAATATAATAAAAACGCATGCTTGGACAGTTGAAGGTTAATTGCAAATTCTCTCTTAGAGATGATGCAGGGTCATTTTAATGCGTTATGACGTGCGTTAACGGCAACATGTTAGGCATCGATTGTAGTTAGGTCCGCCTAACAGCCGTCTCGTATCTTGCTTCTATCTTGCTTTTAGAGAACTGTTTGTCGTCATTTCGTATCAACTGTCGCCAATGGTTTTGCAGTATCTAAAGGTACAAATTGTTGACGTCGACACGTAAATCCATTTGTTGCATGCACATCCTTGAAAATGTTCGACGATCAGTGTCGTAATTAGTCCTGATCGCTTGTTTCTTCGTTCGCTTGTTTATAAAATGAATTAACTTGGCAAATTTTGTTATTCTTAACAACAGAATATTAATCAAGCACTTGGATTTGAGACACTGTTTTTTTAAATTGCGCATCTGTTTTCACATCACACGATGACCTCGCAAATGTCGATTGACCACCTTGATTTCGTTAATTTAGAGATAAGAATGCCACCCAGCTCAATAGAAAATCTTGCGATAGAAAATCGTTGCCTTTGATTGTTCTAGCGGTTTATCGTTGATGAAACAGATAGCGAGTTGCGCAAAAACACTTACAGGCGTTTCCCTGCTTAAAGATTTATTGCAGTTTTACTCTGACAGTAATTTTTAAATTTTGATGCATTGTTAGGGATCTAATTTGCATTCAGTCTGGGCTGAAAAAAAAACCCCCAAAAAACCAAAAAAACTCCGGGATTTGTTGATCTTGTGTCTCACGATATGAGGTTTGTTTGGACCGCATAGAATTTTTTTTTATACACAACAATATTTTATTACGGCTGCAATGGGAGAAGAAGTATGCAAAGCGTAAACAGGATATCCGTGTTGAACTTGTTGGCATGTATACTTTTTTTTATCCAGGTTAGGAAGCAGTAAATTAGAAGCAGTAGTTATCTAACGTTTCGAGCGAAGGCCCTTCGTCAGAGAGAAACTACTAGAAACTATTAGATAACTACTCTCACATTTCGGCAGTACTCAAACCTTTCTGATTATTTCACTTCGATTTCCACACTGCTTACGCAGCACTCCATTTTTATTTCATAGTAAATTACTGTATTGTATACCGGCCTTAGTCCTCTTTGATTATTTGATAAAATGCAGACTGATATAGTGATGTCATTGATGATCAACTTTATCTTGTTTTTTGTACAGAGACACACTGTCTCAACTTCTTTGGCACTGATTTGTTTTTGTTTGTTCACTTTATTTTCTTATTAAGAACTCATTCTTAGCTGCACGGTGTCTGGAGCTATCTACATGACGTGCAGGACATACGAACGTCAAAGCGCTATCAGTCTTAGTCATGAAATGAAGCAACACATATGTCTTTCCCTTTCATTTACTATGCTGTTTAGAGCCTACTTAACACTACACGATTGTCGCATAAGTTAGTTCGTCCTGGTGTACGCAATGTTGTTTGAAGGGCAAAGTTCCTGCTTTCGATTCCCCGGATAATGTGAGACCCCGTCTTCATGAGAGGCGGTACTAAGTCAGACCGGCACATCTTGAGATCACTCCCCATGCAATTCCTTGTTTTGTTTGCATGAGACTAGGTCGAAAAATACGCTTGGACTGGTCTCATTTCGGGTGGTGGACCGACACGAATGAATTCAGACCGGTACGAAATTTTCTTCATGAAAACGCGAAATCTCTTCAGATCAGCCATTGATGTGATGAACAAGATAAGCATTGTTGCTGCGAATTAATAAAAACTCGGAATGCGGTCAGATATATTTGCAAGAACATGGCTTTAGTTTCATTCTGCTCCCATGTAAAGACTTCTGAAAATCGTCACTTTGTTAGTTGTCAGAATTACCTGTCTCATGTAAATGTGGTCTCAAAACGTCCACACTCCACTAGACTCCGCTGACATAATCCTATACATCATTAGGAGCAAATGTATATCACAAGTTTACATAAATATATACATGACATTAGTTATGCATTATGTACTGAAGCTATTTTGCGAACGTCTACACTACATTATGTATAATATATGTATGGCAGCAAATGAACGTTATCCTTTTGCCTCTGAAGTGATGTTGAGGATTACCTCCGAATGGACACCTAACATATTTCTTTTGAGTCAACTGAATAAGAAAGCTGAATAAACATCTTAGTCTAGCTCAAAAATACCCACCAGAAAAACAGCAGTAACCTTGCAACATCTCTGGAATATCTGTACATATAAAATTGTGACTATTGTAAAAGTAGATTTCTTATCATGTTTTTTGTGTTTTCTAAACCTCCAAACGAACAGCTCTATCAGAAACAGACAAATACTACGATAATCTGAGATACATTTTTCGTCTCCTTGGCGCCTGTTTTATGAGCGTCAGCTGCATGTTTACCCATCACCCACCGAGGAGCGTTTGTCTATTTCATTGTCGATAGATAAGTAACCTTACAACAATTACTTTATTCAGAGAAGAATATATTGTGAAGTTATTTACCTGAAACTATAATAAATATGAAATATATAATTCTTTGAAGTTTATATCATGGTTAAACTTGTAAATTTTCCTTCGTCAATAAAACAAAAACGTAGCCTCGCATACACATAATACATACGGAGCGCATTGTGATTTTCACACCAAAGTCAAACTCGAACGAGATTTTTAGTATTTTTCATTTCATGCACTTATTAAACTTTTTAGCCTGGGTTATAAATAGTTAATCGTCAACAATGAAATCAATATACAAATTCTTTATGTATAGAGACCATTGGATTTTGATAATTCCTAAAGCTTTTAACTCATTCTCGACAGGAGTTCCCTCCTTGACGAGTAAAGTCGCCAGGCGTTATCCAGAGTAAAACAGTAGAACTCGTTAATGTTAAATGTTTTTAGATAATCACCAAGAGTTTCAAACTGCCTGATGTTCTTAAGTACGACATTTCTACTTAAGAAACTCCAGTTTGTATTGACAGAATTTCTCATCTTTGTTGGGAATTTCAACCTGTTTAAAATATTTAATCCATCGGGCAACTATTTGGAACTTAAGTAATTAATTATAAAATGTCACTGATTGTCTTATAGCCAACAGAGAAAGTCTTAGGTTTGTGTGGCTTTTCTATTTATGCCAGACCAGCCATGGCTAACTGCCCGCATCGAACGTATTGTAGTTATGATTTACCTGAAGTACAAAATACCACCACCAATAGTTTAAACGGTAGATCAGTCATGGTTCAAAAAGGCCAAGATTTTCGGTCAGCTTTTTCCGTGTGCTGTTTCACTGCTGTGGCTGGATGTGAATGAGCAATCAGGCGGTGATGTGGCATTTTTATAATACTCGATAATATCTGTGTTTATTTTCACATCAAAGATGGAATCATATTAAATACACTGGGTTTTTTTGACAATTCTGTGGTATTATAATATCGAAACGTCCATTTGATCCTGCACAGCTTGAAGACGAATCTAGGTCGTGTAAACGTGTGGTTTAATGCTCAGGTAAAAAATGTGACGACTGAAGATAACAGAATTCTCTGACGTTTGGTCTAAAAACACGTACATTTAACTGCAGTTAAAATTAGCTGTAGGTAATCCGCAGTCGCTATACACCTTAGAAATAACAAAAAGTCATTTAGTTGTGTGATGAATTTTCACAGTGTTTGCATTGCAGAGATGTTGCGGAATTAGTTTTGAAACGTTTGTACAGAAGACTGCCACACTTACTAGAATATCTCCTGAGTTATGTCATTTGCCGATTATGTCAATCCAAGTCGTCTCTTTACATTCTGTGATCTGATATTAGGAATCCTCTTGATTTAGGCTCATTTCAGGAATATGCCTAATTCACTGACAGATCAAGTATGGTGTCTTTGTTCATAATCAACTACAACCTAAAGCGTGTTCGAAGTTCTTGTCTGAACTTTGAAGAAAATAAAGTTAGCCATCGACCTCGATAATATGTGCGGCGCAGTTCAACGGTTTATAATATTTTCCTGTTTAGGACTTAGAAATAAATCTAGTTTTTTGTTGCTGGTAACTTCATCCAGTTCTCCTGACATGTGGCCAAAATTGCCTGCCAGCAACATAAATACGTACTGCTTCTCTCAATGTATTCAGATACCAGAGGCTGAGCTCCACAATTACTAGCTCTTAAATTTATTCACCATTGACAACAATGTACTGTACGAGCCACATCGAGTCGATATCTGGCCAGATTCGCCTTAAAATCACTTAGAATTTTGTTTGAAAATCAGTTAAAATTTTGTTTGATTTTCTTAACGAATATGCCATGTATCTCCTAAAGCTTCGAAAAATATTAACTGTACAAGCCACATCGACTGAGTAGCTGGTCAGATTGTCCTTAAAATAAGTTAGAAATTTGTTTGAAAATCAGTGAAAATTTTCCTTAATTTTCTCCCCGAAGATGACATGCATCTCCACGAGATTTTAAAAATACGGACTCTTAAATGCATTTGTATCATAAGTGATTTAAAGTGCTTGCTCCCCGTGCTATAAGTCGTACATAATACTCAATAACTTTGAGAATAAAAGTAAACAAGGGGGAACTTTAATTAATTATAGTTGTAAATTAGATTGTTATTATTTTGTCAGAGCTCCTCGATTGATTTGCTTGGGTTCTGCCCTTTCACTTCTAGCCAGTTACAGAACATGGTCGTTTGAATACTTACGTTGAAGTAAATGTAGTGTTTACATCTGGGCAGTTCTATCTATTGTATGATCGCTTTTATCCAGGTCTAATGTGCGTATTCTATACTACCAAGATTGTAGATTGAAAAATGCAATTTACCAAAAACTGATTAGACGTTGCAACTTAACTAAATTAGCTTAACTGCGAGCACTGAAATGTGGAACATAACTCTCTGATGGCCACCCAGAAGTCCTTAGAATTGATTAGAAGGACCTCGATGGTGAGCAAAGATTACAATTATACATCCTGGTTTGTTCGTGTTTATGTTAATAGCATCTCATGGGAGAGCAGAAAGTTGCAATTTCGAACCCGTCGGAGTTTTTGAGCGTTTTTCTGAAAAAAAAGCCAGCTTCAATACGCCCACGACTTTCTGTGATTATGCTGTCATCTTTCCTTGATCAATCAAAATCAGAAGGGGTTTATGATTACCAGACTGGCATGTGGACGCGTAAATCTGCGATTAGGTACAAATTCACGGTAGTGCTTCTTTTAGCTTAGACTAGAGAATACTTGATCTTTCTTGGGTACACAAAGCGAGAGTTACTTTCTTTACTTAATCAATAAAAACCAAAAGCCCTCCGTAGTGACAGCACTATTTGGAGCGAGTTAGGCGTAAGTTTCGCAGCAGTATAAGATTACACTGAATCCTTGTCGAGACTCTCCAACTGGAAGGTGTCGATTTTTCTAGCAGATCAAGATGTGCGACCTTTTTTTGCAGAACTACAAAATGATACTATCAGAGACAAATTAGACATGAATTTTAAAACGCTTTAAAGCCTGCATCGAAACGTGGTGGAAAAGTGTTTTGAAGATGAGTCTTTTAATTTCTTTTGCTAGAAATATGAGTCCTTTTTTGTTAAACGATCATTGAATCTCGGTCACAAACAGACGACACAAACATGACATCGCGCGCCAGGCCCTTCATTCCTTCCTTTTGTCTGTCGTAAAATGATAACCACATGCAGAGTGTGCACCGCGTTGACCACATCAGAGTCCTCTTGCCACACCTTTCAGTGGACTTTCCCAATGATTAACGGGAATGAAAAGTATGGCGGCTGTGCATTGAAGCACAATGCTTTGTAAATATAAATTATATCGTGTAACAGCTGAGGAAGGTGTTGCTATGAATTAAGAACGTAAGAGTGTTCTTCTTGCCGAATTTAATCTCTTTGAAACCATATCTTCCCGTATTTCAGTAACCGATTTAGCGCTTAATCCGCGCGAAGGACTGTGGTTAGCTGCATACAAATCACACTAATTTTTGATACGGTCGATAACATCAACAGTTGACCGACATTTATTTTCTCCGAAAATAAGTAAAGGTATGAATGGATAATGGCTGATTCCCCTTATTCATCTGCTGAATACACCTACCAGAATGCTCTCAGAAATCTCGTCTGAATTAAACATTTGCGTCGAAAAAAACAAAAAGCAAAAAAACAAAACAAACAAAAAAACCCACAAAGTATTCTGATAGTTATATATCCATATGGCGTAAATCGACAATTAGTGCCGGCCGGGAATCCACAAAGTCCTCAGTTTGAGCTAATGCCAGTAAGATAAAAGTTGACAATGTTGTTTAGCAGCAATCTACACCTTTTGGACCTTGCTTTGTGCGAGAGCCAAAATAAATGATACTAACTTCAACAAAGTTGTCTTCAAACAGTCGATCACAGTATTTCAACACAATTTGCAGGACTTTAGTTTGTAATTTTTCGTGGTCAAAAGCAGTATAAGGCATCAAAAGAACCAAGAACGGCTCAAATTGTTCATATGTTTGCCAACCCAATCGCAAAAGGAGGGGCCTTTCTTGGGTCTAGAAATATTCAAAATAAATTGTAGTGTGTACCTCAACCTAGCCTGCGAACTGTTTCTCCATTTGGTGGAGAGAGTAATTGTGGTGGAGTGTGGATAATTAGTGCTAAACGATCGGAATCGGTGGCAAAGAGAAGGATTTGGAAGCCTCTCGCCTTGGCTGACAAGATCTCGGAAGTTTCCAACAGTTGGAAAATCCTCGTTTAGCAAAGGGGGGACCACATGGCCCCTGTGGTCCCCCCTTTGCTATTGGGCACAATTTTCAAGTGTGGATATCTCGCGCAAATCTAGTGCTAAACGATCGGGATCGGTGGCAAAGAGAAGGATTTGGAAGCCTCTCGCCTTATCTGACAAGATCTCGGAAGTTTCCAACAGTTGGAAAATCCTCGTTTTGCAAAGGGTGAACGACATGGCCTCTGTGGTCGCCCCTTTGCTATTGGGCGCAATTTTCAAGTGTGGATATCTCGCGCAAATCGAGTTCTAAACGATCGGGATCGGTGGCAAAGAGAAGGATTTGGAAGCCTCTCGCCTTGGCTGACAAGATCTCGGAAGTTTCCAACAGTTGCAAAATCCTCGTTTTGCAAAGGGGGGACCAAATGGCCCACTCTGCAGCTATCTCATATATTTGAATGTCTACAGCCAAAGTTTGCGGATAAAATCCTAGTCGGTGGATATTTGTTTGACTGGGAACTTAACTGACATGTCCCGCTATGTTGTTGTCAATTTGAGGATGTACTTCGAAAATTTAATGTTTTCTAAAACAGGTTAATAGAGACATTAGGCGTAAACCATACAAGAAAAAGTAATCGCCATTACAGTAGTAGAAATTCAGGCATATGAAGAATTACACGCGCTAAGACCTGGGTTTTTTTAGCTTACTTTCTCTTTGTTTTTCTTACAGGAACTAGTGAAAGTTTAATGTTTTAAAGTGGCTCAGTAGTGACGTCCGAAGGGAATCAAGGTGACCAAATTTGAGGTGCTGTTTGCCCCAGTGAAACACTAATTTGTAGAAGCCATTCAGCAGACGTTTCAAAGGACTCGGGTGGATGTTTGCTTTAGCTCAGTTTGGCTCAAAATTGCGGTTTGGGGATCGCATATGGTGGAAATGTGAGCAGAATAACACTGACATACTCGACAGGAAGTTTAAATCATTTTGCTTTCATTGAACTGCGCTCCGCATTTTCGTTGATTGGTCGATTTTAGATAAATGCTCTGTCAGGCGGAATTGAAATCGCTGAGACCCGGGCAGACTTAACCTTTGCCACCACACAAACGGTGAGCCTGCTTGCAGGCTAATTTTCAAGGGACATAACCAGGGGACTGATAGAATGTTATTGTGATCGTTGTTATAATTCCCACCGCAAATGTCCACATTGAAATGCGATCAATTACCATCGCAATAATGTGCCATTGCTCCTTGACCATATCCACTTTCTCCTTCGCTTGCACATTATTGGATATGATCTCTAGTTTTTCCAAAACCCGATTTGCAATCGGATCGCTCATGTTCTCCCTTTTTGTTGAAATACTAGTTTCGTTTTTACCTTTTGACAATTCTTCTTTCTGCTGGTCGCCATTTTGAAGAACATAATCTTTGGTACAGTGTAGGTTGCTTTTGTGTCTCGAGACAGCATTCCGTGTCTCACAACCATTCTTTAATTTCTCTTGCACTTCTTTTTTCATTTCATCTACCGCCACATTGTGGTTCCAGTTGAGCATTCTTTTGCCGACATCGTCTTCTTGGTCTTCCTTTCTTTTCATTCCACTGTCCATTATCTTCTCTAACAAAGCAGCTGTGTTCTTTAATCTCCTGAAGTTTTCTTCTTCTTTTTCTTCCTTTAGTAACGCTTTGGATTTCTGAACCCCTAGGAAATTAGCTAGTTTTCCAACAATATATCTTTTCATCCAATCTGGAACTTCGTTTGCGTTCGAATGGTAGCACCTCAGGATGTAACAGGTGACGACCAGTGCGAAAGCCATCTCGAACATTGCTGCCATGTAGAATTTGGCAACTAAAGGGACAACTTCAGAGGTGGGCGGAATGGTTTCCGTGACGAGGAGCATGAAGACCGTCATGGCCAACAAAATAGTAATGGATAGTGATATTCTTTCTCCTATTAAAGAAGTGAAGGAACCCAAGTAAACATTCCATTCAACTTTCAGGGCATAGCGTTTAAAAGTCCAGGTAAAGTACAATTATTGTTGTGTGGTTCAGTTTCTCTGTCGTGTAATAGATCCCTTACAAAAATTTCACATATGACAATATTTCACTTGTCAACTGTTTGAATTCCATATGTGCAATAAGTTTCGTAAACCAAGATTTCACATATGAAATTTTGAACTAGTTCATGTCACTTGTGAATTAGGTATTTTGTATGTGAAATACGTTTCTCACACCAAGATTTCACATGTGAAATTTTGAACCAGTTCCTTTCACGTGTGGTTTAGGTATTTCATATGTGAAAAGGTTCCTGTTTCATATGTGAAATTAAAACTTATGCGAAAATGTTCCAATTCCATATGTCTTTCACAAGTGAAGTTTTGTTAGGGATAGCAAAGTGAACGACGCCATCCCCATTTCCCCACCCCCACCCCTTAAGCGGAAGAGGTGCCCCACCCAGAAATTTCCTTTCCATCGAAACTGTTGTCAATAATGACGAGGGTGAGTGAAGGGAATAATCTTCATACTTGACTAACCTGATTCCGGTGGCAAGGTAAAAACAAAAGTGATTAATACTGAGATAACAATAAGCGGGAGAATGAGGTTGGTCAGATAAAACAACGACCTCCTGTGAATATTGAAGTGGAATGTAACATCCGGGTAAGGCTCCGGGCAGCAAAAATACTGTAGAACGTTGCGTTTTACTGGTGCTGATTCAAGGTGCCATTCCGCTGAGTCGATGTACATCATTAGGTCGACATTACTACTTTCGTTCCGCACGTCCAGTCTGTAGCCATCGTATGTCCACGAGCCGAACTTCATCACGCACGACTGAGAATCGAATGGGAAATATTCCACGTTGATTTTGCATTTACTTTTCAACATCACTGGAGCAAGCCATTTGTTTAGACCATCGTGAGATATCTGGACACGAGTAGTGAGCTTGTCCAAGTGACCACGAAAATCGATAGATTCGTCAGCGCTGTTTGGATATGAGGATAAAAAGACAAGTTTAGATAAAAGAGACAATGACATTTGAAAGACAAAAAACGTTTGAGAAGATGACAAAAATGTTTGCCAAGATGTTCATGTCTTTCAGAAAAGTAAAGGATTTATGATCAAACTTAATAATTGTTTGCTTATGAAGAAACTGAGGTAAAGATAAGTTTATCAGAAAACATTTTCAGCGTCAGATAAGAAAAGAAAGGAATGCGAAAAATGACCAGATAAAAAAAGGCTGAAATAGAGCTTTAAAAAAGAACTTAGACAGAGATGAATTAGAAATAAAAGAAAACAAGAAAATATACAAAATCTAGATAAGAACGAAAAGAGGAAATGCACAAAAAGTTTGAAATGACGAATGATACGTAAACGATGAGAGAACGATTTACTTCATTACACGATTGGGTAGAAGAATTTCACAAACAAAGGAGCAGATATAGATTCAAGATTATGTTGTGAATAATGATTTGAAATACCGCTTCTCTTTTGTGTTTTCACTTTATCTTTTCCTGGGATGGATCTCAACTCTTAAAACAACTATTTACTAGATTGACTGCCTGTCTGTCGCTGTGTCTTTCCATTTATCTAAGTTGGCTTCTCTTCCCACGTTATACTAATTTGGGAATAGTGTGTACAGTACTCGGCGGAAAACTTACTTGTTGTAAAGAACCATGTCTGGCAGCCATACATTTTTGCTGTTCACATTAATTGTGGAAAGATTTCCATAATCTGTTTTATTCCATCGTAAATATGGGTTGTGCCATTTCTAGAAGGTAGATTAAGTTTTGATTCTTGCAATCGTGCGCACTTCTTTAAAAGCTGTAAATGCGTAATTCCTCCGAAAGATCAACTAACAAGTACCTATTGACCATAATAACTCGATTGTTACGACAAAAGGAAATAAGGAAAAAAGCTTTTTATTTCAAAAGAAAGTTTATCATCTGTTACAAATAAAATATCCCTGACGCACTAAAATTTAATTGTTTAACTCTAAAATTCCAAGATATCAAACTGTTAAGGGAAATATGGTCTTTTTGCATCGTGAAATATCTAAAATTGAAGAGTCATATTTTTGGTAAAATTAATAGGGCAATCGCTTGTCCTCGATTGAGAAACTCAAAAATAACATATAGTACCTGAGTACAGCGATAATTATGACTCGCTCCAAACTACTTTTTCAGAATTAACACAGACAGATAACTATAAACGATGTTGGCAATTTCCTGTTAAAAAAGTCCTTACAATTTTACCAATAATGATATTTCGCTAAGAAAAGGTGAAAGTTTGAATGTTTTAATAGAAGAAATATCTTTTGCCACAAGAGATTTGATCAGCACAGAAGATATATTGCTCGTGAACATTACCTGGCGTGCCCAAACGCTGGTAGTCATTATCTGATTTTTTTCATCCTGTGGGAGAAAATACGGTTGAAACTTTAACAGTTGTCCCTTACAAACGAATGAGACGAACTAAATGAAACAATAAATTCATAAATAATAAATGAAAAAAAGTCAAAGAATGAATCGATGAAATAATAAATTAACTGTTCACTTCTCTATTCGTTTGTAACATCGTTAATGAGTCTTATAATTAATAGATATTCAGATCACCGGGCCATTAAATATTTATTAACATAAAACATTCATGTTGTATGAAGAAAAAAGAGCAACACTCACGACATCCATAATCTGGTGTAATGATAATCCAATGGTCACAGTCACTGTCTCTCTGTCATTCAAAACAGGCCTCATATTTTTATCGTAATCTTCAAACAAGTCTTTCAAAAGTTGCTTTTCAAAATAACTGGCGTCTGAAACTAGAATTGAAATCGAGCTCAATTTGGGTCACATAAAAGTACCCTAATCAGGTATTTCTTTCGAGTACTGAACATCTCAGTTTATCTACCCAAGTTTACGTCAATAACTGCTCTACAGTACAAGGTTGCAAGGTCGCAATACAAGGGCTAGAACAACCCCCACACCCTTTGCTATGTCCCTGTGTGTGACCTAAGTAATGATTGCTATGAATATTTTTAACACAAAATAAACAAACATATCTGCACAAATTTTCATGCGTAGTTTGTATACAAATCTATTTGTTTGACCTACGATAATTTTTCAACGTTTAAAGTTTGAGCTTTCAAACAAGAACATGCCAATCTTGATATTGAAAGATTCAGTTACTATTGCTCATCTTGTAACATCATTGAAATTATTGAATGCGTGTATCAGAATTTCAAACGCGTTATTCATTTATAGTAATGCAATAAAACACCCGCACATTTGATATATTCCAGGTTGATTAATTTGTGTTAAAAGATGAGAAAATGTGTTGTTAATCTCCTAACGACATGTGCTGATAATGGTGTCTGTTCAAATATTGTTGACTCGTTACCATAAGAACGTTTATAAACGTTTTAACAATGCTAATTACCCAAATTTAATACCGAAATTTTCGGAACCTGTAAATGACTCGTGGTCACAACGCCGCTTGACCTCTTGTAAAAACGAGGGATCTAACAATTTTTATTTAGCGTGAATTTATTGTTTTAGATCATTGAGACATCTTATTCTTTTTTTGTCAAAGTATTTATTCGTATGAATGACCTTGCATGACATGAGTTGTTTTGATTTTAGTTTTTGATGCCTCAATGGAATCATAGGAATGTTAGGAAGTTCTTACACTTGAACATAAGCACAAGCATAAGGACAAAACAAAAGGCGAAACAAAGGAATGAAGTCAAGCCAGTGACATAAGGATCGTCATAAACATAAGGATAAGATCATAGTCCAAGCATAAGCGTAGAGCTGAACAAAAGACGAAACAAAGAAAAATTCTTGTAGTTTTATCTTCGCAAGTCCCAGAGGATATGTCATGCTTTGTTTTCGTACTGATCTTGTCCTTATGCTTATGTTGCTTGTGTGAACCAGGCTTAAAGCTGCACGATGTTACACCTCCATGTAGTTCTAGCTAAAACTAAGAGTTAAACAGCTGACCCACAGCCAAAATTTTAAACTGCACGAGGAACTGAAATTTAAAATTTAGAAACGTGAAACGCCAGCAATATCGTGCTTAAAGTTTAACTTAAAAAGTAACACCTATCTGACTTTTATTTATCCTATCACCTATGCAGGTTAGTAGTTATCATGAATGCTCTCTGTCTTAACATTAAAGGAATGATTGCTGTTCCACTTTTTGTTCTTCTGTGAACGCTTGACCAACAATCTCTAGCCCGCGAGAGTGAACTCTATAGCTTCCTCATTTAGGCTGCACAATCGTTGTTTTATCGGCCATTTACATGCAAAAAATTTCGGCCGACCAACCAGACTGAAATTACAAAATCTCTGGCAGAGATAAAATTTTCGACATGTGATGGAAAGATTATTTTTTTGAGAGATTTCTTCGTCCGCCGGAGCCAACATTCCCTGGGTAATTAGACCCTTAAATTTAATGAGGTGCTCCCCATTTGTAAAATTGAAATAACGCAGACTGATGACGCACATCAAAGCCAAGTGTGAGAGCTTGGTGTTATCACGAGCGATATATGGACGTTTGTCAAGCTCAAACTGTCAGGAAAATTCGGTGGGTTTGAGCTTGAAGAACCTCCACCGAAGAACTTGACGAAAGTCCGAAAGGAGAGCTGACATAAAACTTCAGTTGACATAAATTCACTAAAAGCTTTTTTGTCGTTTTCCCGTTCATTCGACTTGATGATAATGTTACACGGAACATTTTTAACGGCTATTATTTACACGGCATGGCGGCAGAATGAAGTACTCAAATGGCCTGGTACAAATATCAATATTTCCCGCATCATTTGTTTTGTTAAAAAGCAGTGTTAAAAATCGTACCGTCTGACATCACCTTAACGAGACGAGCAAAAGGCATTCATGCAGAGAACATGGTTTGGATTCATAAAGACGGCCAAATGTCCGTTTAGTTGGACAGAAGAAAAGTATTAACAGGGAATGATTAAATGTGGCCAAAGTCCATTATAATGGCTCGAAGTCTAAAGTTAAGTGTTAGGAAGACATGTTCGTTTCACTGCGCCAATTAAGTTAAGTCAAATCAAACTTCGATTTAAAGTTTTTGGAAATAACTAGTGACTAAATAAATGTGAAACACGTATCATGATTTCGTAGACTATTAATCTCTCTTATTTTCGGGAGTCTATTCTTAAGTAAGGCTAATCCTCTTCCTTCTTTGGCGTACCTAGGCCCCAGGTTCACTGACTAGCGTCCGTTAAACGCGCGCACACACACATTTGTTCTAAGTATTCAGATATGTCAAGAGGCAAGAAGTTGAGCAAAGTGTAGGCTGTGCGGCTCTTGTCACTTATATACCATATTTTTCATTCTCTCACCAACGCCATGGTGCACTATTTTAAATATTTTAATGTACACTTGTTACAATGCCGTAATTCTTACGACTCCGAAGGGGTAGATATCAACGGATCGTATGGAAACGGCAATCACCCTACATTCCGGATAGAATATTGCGATCCGTTGTTGGAATTAAAACTTTTTCCTACAATAATTTCAACTGATCCCATTTGAGAACTGGTTCCCTGCACCGTGAAGACTCTTATTAAAAAAACGTAACAGGGACGTACAGCAAGCCTAGTTTCAGATCTAAAACACAGAAACTTTCCAGCTGCTTCTTGCCGGACATGTTCTTCGGACACGTTTATCTGCCCCAGAGGAATTTAGGTCTCTATAAACTTCACGTTTGATAGTCTCAATCATCTAGGACACGACCAAGGGCATCATTCAGGCTATGACTTACCTGAAGTAAAAACTATAACCATTAAAAGCATAAGCCACAAAGTTTTCATGGTCGGCAAACTTCGGCTCTTTCTGATCAGCTGTCCAGTTTAACGTTGTGTGAGTGCATGTCAAAATGAACATGAAATCTGACTGTCGTGTTGCCTTTTGTATCTGTTAAGTGTCATTTTGTCAATCAACCTCTGTTTTTTCTTTTCACCTCAAGGTGAGGAAAAATGGGCTTGTTATGTTTTTTGTTTTTTATGACATTTTCCATGACCGTGTTCGTTATCTGAAACTTGGTCGCCACTTGGGTCATTTTCGTGCATTGGTGAAATACCACACTAGTGAGGTAGTTCATGAAGTTGTTTGTACACCGCTTCATAAATGCCATTCAAACTTCACGTGTGTCACAGTACAGTGGTAGTTGAGGAAAAATTATCAATCGTGTCGGCACCCCCTATTTTAAATACCCCAGATCCGTACCAGGCCCTGTTTACATGAAGAGAAGTGATCCCTGGTGGGAGGGTTACCCTAGCCTTCTAGTGACCCTGGGCGAGACGACTTTGAACACATTTCTTTGTAAATTGTAGAGACTCGTATACGTGAGAAGTCGCAAAGATGTCTCGGGGGGAAAGGTGACCCCGGGGGTAGGGTTACTCGCTTTGCAAGGTAGGGTGACGCTAGGAGGCGAGGCAACTTTTTGCCATGTGAACACTTTGTTACTCTTTGACTCGCCTGGGGGAAACAACTTGATATAATGAGTATGCGCAAACTTTGTTATTTCCAAAATGGCGGCAAACGCCAAATCACAGTCAAAGTTGTCTGTGAAATCTCAAGATAAAAGGTGGGCTTTCACTTCTGCGATGATTGAATCCTTAATCAACTGCTTAAAGGAAGACTAGTATCCATGTGAATTCAATTCAATTGATTTTAATCCCAATGAAGTCCAGCTGTGCGAAAAAGTTTGGCAAGGAAAAAGTAACTCTTCCCAATTCCCTCAAGGTCAAATCAGAGAGGGGCAACTTTTTTCCCCCCATGTAAACACTAGCTAAAAATTGATTCGGCGGCCAGGGTAACCCTCCCACCTGGGGCAACTTCTCTTCATGTAAACAGGGCCCCAGATACCCTTCTCACCTGCAGTTATATAGACCAGAAGGATTTCGTACATTTTCCAAGATTGATGCCAGTTCATTATCATTCTTATCGGGGTTTTGTTCGTCCCAGTCAAGTGCTAAGCAAAGAAACAATAAATAGAAAGGAACGGTTTAAGTGCATGACTACTAACTATGGTGGTATAGTATTCTCAAGTGTACTTAAAATCTTAAAACTGAACTGGGTCCACGATCTGTCAATCTGGGATATCTATCCCAGCAAGCGCGAAATCAGCAACCTTTTTTAGTAAATTCCTTGCCTAAATTTTGCGCATATGTAATTTCGTGTCGCAGGTCTTAGACGAGGACGAGGAGACGAAAGCGTGTTAGATTTGGTTCACAGCCAGACTTACGTAAATAAGTTTACTTAGATAAACAATTACTTACATAAATCTGAAATCACTCCACGTTTACCTACAAATTAAGATTTGTTTACATCTGTCGCATATACTCCCGAAATGATTCGGTTCTTTTTTTTGTCAACAATCTCCATCACAGCTAAGGGAATGCCAATCTAATTACGAGATCGCCACAGGACAGTGGTTTTCTGCTACAGCTTAACATCATGAACAGGAATAAATCAAGAGAACGCTACAAAATGTGCTGGAGGTAGTCAAACAGGCATCTTCAAATGCTAAATGATTGGAAAAAAACATTAAACCTAGAGAAAAAAATGAAAGTAGGTGTTTGCTGAACGACGCAAGCCATTGTCAAGTTCAGTACTGTATTTCAGAAGTCTGAAGCCATTGCAAGCCAGTGTTAAGTTTAGTATTTCAGAAGTCTGAGGCCATGCATTAACTTGACCCGCAGCCGACATGAATCAGCGCTGTCCTAACGTTAAGAGAAATCGAATTTCTATGCAAAGCGAACTTTGAGCCAATCGTGATCTAATTCTTCAACTTTGCAGGCAGACAAAAGATATTGTCATGTTTTGCTGACCGCAAATTCTGCTATTTGAAAATTCTCAAGACACTGGAGTAGATCTGGTGGGAAAGGCGTAATGCCACTTGTTTGAAATAACACCATGTTAAGAGAAAAAGTTCATCATCTTTAGCATTAGATTTGAACTTTATGATAAGACTTACAGTTCACATCTCCACTCAAAAGGCAGTGAAATTGAAAAACTTTAAGATGTAACACTGTTAACTTCCTTCCCTTATTCTGTCTTACTTTGCTGTTACTATATTTTTCAATTTTACAATTAGCCTCCCATGATATCCGTTCATATGCTTGCCTAACTGCTTGATATTGCGTGCCGAAAAACTTGCACCGCGTACTGGGAACCCCAGAGTCCTTCAACGTTTATAATAATCCGCCAACATTATCTGCACTTCTTTTTTTTTTTAACCACAAACAATCGCCGAAACAAATTATTATAAATCATGCACAGACGTACCCAAACTGGCTAGTTTCCAAAATGAAAAAGATAAAACTGCCGTCTGACTCCGTGTCACTAATTCTGTTGGTTTGGCAATGTGACTAAAACATGATATACGTCTGAAATATTTAGTATAGGCTCCGATTACTTTGTTAAGGTGGCTTGAACGCTCTTCTTTAGCTTTCGGAAAGGAAGGTGATTAGATGATGTTAAAAAAGGACGAGGTGAAGTATCGGTTACGAATAAACCTCAGAACTGTGATTTCTGTCTATTTTTCTGGCTACTGGATCTAATGCATCTCCTGATATCACTCAAAAGAACTTTTTATCAAATATTGCCTGTATTTAAAGTAATGATCTCAGGGAGCCAGATGTACGTTTTTAATTGCTGCAACTATGTTTTTTTCAGCATCCGTTATCATAATACTACTTTCTCGTAACAAAATGTATATCATGGAATATAATACACGTAAAATAGGAAAGAAAAAACAAGTGTAGTTGATGACGCTATATCAGAGCCTGCAGATAACGTTAAAAATATTATCCTCGTCAACATCTTTACCTTGCGCTAAAAAACCGAAATGAAAGAAGAATTTCTCAAAGGTTGAACGTTCTTAATACAAATTAGTTTACCATACTTCACCTCTAAACTGAAATGCAAAGTCAACAGTAGCTTGTTGCTGCTCAGGTATTGTTCAAAAATGACTATATTCGCGATTCACTGTGCTCTTGTGGTTCAATATTCTTCTCTGTTATTTAATTCCCTCTGCATGTGATCAATATGCGACAACGTCGTTTAAATAAATTCGATCGATTGCATACTGTTTTATTAAACTCTCCAACTGGGTCTATATTAAAGAGATAAGGGTTTGGAGTAGGGCTTGAGTTGATTTATAAGTTTCTGGAAAGATACTAATTCGACAACGACGGCCGGACGTTGAAGCTTTCAAAGGATTAATATAGGGTCCCCTGGCGATCCTGTATAGGTACCGATTAAATGTAATGATTTTCGTACACGAGAATGAAAACGTAAGTCAATTGAGGAAGTCCATGAGATGTCGATGTATGAGTAATTTTTTAAGTATTTACTAAAAGAATTATTAAAATTGAGTTGTAAGAGGAAGATTTAAATCCCAGATTTCGAAAGTTGTATGATGTTTTTTTATTTTTTTTGTATTTTTTTTTTTGACGCAAATGCAGATTTAAGGGCATTAGGCAAATTTTATACGTCAACACGAGTGATATCTTTATGACAATATCCATGTACTTTATCTCCAATAGACATAATGCAGAAAGTACAAAGGATTTCTTGTATCTAAACGCTAAATTTTCAATACACTGATGCAGAAATTAAATCGTGCATTCTTCACTATTTCTTTAACTCGTCTACGTATTAACCCCAAACTTCACACTGAGCTGTTAATTTAGTTGATCATGCTAGAAACTATGGCACATTGCTGAAGTCTGACCCCAACTATTAAAAGCATAACGTCTTTGATCCAAACTTTTATATAGATAGATAGATAGATAGATCATTTAATAAAATTGCCTTGCAACCCGAAGGTTGAATTACACAATTTTTACAGTAGTTAAAACAAAATTAATTTAAAACATTTCTACGCTAAAAAACATATTAAATTTGGAACTACGAGTTGAATAAAATACAAAGCTATTATTTACAAAGCTTAAAAATGTTAGCAGGGATAAACGCATTTTTATATCGGTCTGTTCGACATTTGGGTAATAAACAACCTTAAAATTTGCCACTAAACCACCTTAAAATCTAATTGTCTAATTTGCAAAGCCCACTTTAGATTTCACTGTAAGTAGAGTTACCACCGCCAAAACTTGCTTTTCATTTTTGCTCGTATTCATGAATCCCTTTACGGTTGGCACGTCTTTTTGCCTTCACCTATGTTGATATTTTTTTCCTCGCCTGAGAGCGCAGCTGTATACATTCAGTACCTCACAGCTGACCACCATGTGTCTAGTCCGTGGGTTTGTTTATATTTCATGTTGACAAACTTTGTTTTTGGCTCAAGGAAGCTTAAGTTGTTTTTTTTTCTTTTTCTTACCTTTGTCTTTAGCAAACAAGTGCTAGTATTTGATGACCAATTCGCTGTTCTCGCTGTATGACCCGTACGGATGCAGTGATATATCATCAATAAGTAAGGAGATCAGCGTTTATGAATGATAACTTACGTCTTTCCCATGTTTTGTTTCCTATTTTCGTTATTTCCCGCCCCCTTTCTTGAGATATTTATGTGTTGCCCAGGCAGACCCACCATTTGATCAATTTATTTTATATATTAGGCCCGGGCCAGACGTCAAGTCTTTTCATGAGACGAACTTTATTCAGTGAAGTAAGTTCATGAGTAGTTCAACGTTCGTCTCGACTCAGAATTCGACTGATTTGATTTAGATCGATGTAGACGTTCTATCCGTCTCAAGTATACACAACGTTGATCTTTTTATCAGCCGAACTAAATTCATAATTAAAGATTTTGTGTGCGCAACTCACCGGAATTTGGTTCGTGAAATGGGAGTTTGATGTTTGTACTACCAGATGAAATTAAATGGTCGCAATCGACCTGAAACTGTTCGACGTTTGGACCGAACCTTATTTCTGAATAGGGAAATATACTTGCAATTTTCTTTCTCGCGATTGACATCTTGGTATATGTATTAAACTGACAAGAGCATTGAGGACAAACTGGAGCGAATCAAAAGCGGATATCTTGCTACATAGTCTGCCTTGGGTTTATTACGTACACCAGGATGACAATCGTAACGTACGAAATGGCACGTGAAAACGGGACCTAAAGGAATATGTCGAGTTTTGCAGACTTTTGTTCGATACCATTCCATACGATATCCGTTAGCAGGCCTGATCAAACGTATTTCTCATATTGAATATAAAAATGTTCAACGATACTTAAACAGACTTTCAAACATTAAGAACTGTATTGGTAAATATACTTTCAGTCATGATCGAAAGACACGGTACCATTATCTTATGCATGATTGTTTGTATTGCAATGACATGCGTCTGCGTATAGATTTGTACACTTCACAGCCGAAGTTACCTTTGAGAAGGTAATGAGAAAACTAAAATTACTTTCAATAATGTGGGTTGTTTTTTTTTTATACCAATTGTTTTCACCTGACATAAAAATCTCGAAACCTAAATTATTCGATCTAGACAATAGTTTAAAATTTTTGGCAAGTCTTAGTTTTAAGTCTCCATCGAAAATTTGAGCTCCACATAATTATTCCGTCCTAATCTACAGAGTTTTAAATTCAATGACAGCAGGGCTCCCTGTGTTTTCCAAACTTCGCGAAAAGATAAATTTTACTATCAGTCAGGCGTGTCTGTTCCTGATAAGCTTTTGAAGTGACGTCTAGACCATTTTGAAATTTGAACTAATGATTTTGCTGGAAATCCCTCATAATTTGAGTTATTTTGTTTCCGAACCAAAGTTTTATACCACCGTAAGAGTCTCACGCTAGTTAAATAACCACTTGACATTTTAATCTCTTGGTAATGTGGTCATGAGAAAGTCCACTGCTCGAACATTCTGGCAATCCGTGTGTTTTTGCCCGCCTAGTGATTACGACCTTACGTTATAGAATATTATCCTGTTATTTTTTTGTTTTTTAAATTTAGATTTACGTTATTAAGCCATCCTGCTTTTAAGAATCAATAAGGAAAAGCTTGCTTTTTTAGAAAATCTGGAATGTCTCTAGAAAGAAGGATACCCATGTCCTGATGCCTGGGCCAAAACTCCACCACCAAGTTGATCATCTACTTTATCGTTTTTATCCTTACTTACATTTCTAACAATTTCAAAATGCTTTTATTTTATCCCCTCTATCTACTTTTATTCTAGCATATTGTCAAATAGCATCTCGTAATCTACGGTGTTTCGTAGGAATCAATTCATTCCAAGATTATCTCAATTCCTGCGCAATTTAAAATGCATTCTCAATTCGATCAAAATCGCCGGTCACCGTAGTGACGGACCTAAGACAGTAATTCTTTTGACTTTTGTGAATGGAACGAATTGATGTGATAAACGTGTAAAGTTAGAATAAGGGAGAAGATATGAGAGCATCTATCAAGCATAAATCCTCATTCAATTTTCCTCAGCACCAAACGTCCATACACGTATGCCTTTCTAGGTTGTTTAGTGAACAGTATGATGGGTATTATGCAAGTTTTACGAGTCATCACGTATTTTGACGAGCTTGTAGAGTCAGTCAAAATATATCTCCCAGCACTGAACATTGAACTGTCTAATAAGTTATTTATTATCCAACTTTACCAAGAGTTCAACTTTTTCATTCCAATTATCGCGAACAAGAGTCCAACTTACATCATACAAAATTTGCTCTCTTACGTTCGCCAGAACGACAAATAAACTGGTTTTATAGGTTTTTGGGTACAGACATCGTAAGATATTTGTACTAGCCCATGGCGTTATTTATATACTCATTGCAACAAAACTGGACAGTAAGTATTTGTAACCTTAGCTCTTCATCAGTCTTGGTAGCTCAAGACTTAGAGTGTCTCACCAGTGGTCAGGCTGTTATGGACGCGATCCCTGTCTAGCTCTCAGCAACATTCTGTGAGGTTTTGGACTCGATAACGATTTGTATATCAACAGATCTTTTTTTATTAGATTGATAAATTATCTCGTTTTTTATCAGACTATTGGACCTGACAAAATTAAAGATTTAAATCTACCATTGTCTCCCTTTTAACAATTATCTACCACAGCTATAAAAATTGTATGCTACATAGTTTTACGTAGAGACAATGGCAGAATCTCTTTTCGTAATCCAGCGCCTTTCGATGCTGCAGTTATGTCATCCTTACTACTCATGACGAGCCTTTTCTGTTTGGTACCGAACCAACGTAACATTACAAAAGCAAAAACACAAGTTTGGGTATAGTGCATTTTAACAGCAGAGTTCTGTCAATTCATTAGCCAAGAACTTTTCCAGGACAACCAGCTCAATGCATATATAAATGCAATCTATCACGACCACTGCAAGTCACCGAAGATTAGTTCGTTGTTTACAGTAAAGTCGTAAACGAATACCGAACCTTCTCTGACAAATGCAATTCCATCTGTGCATGTCCCATCATTAATTTAGCAAACGTCATTTTTTATCTCTTGTAGCCAAGTTAAGACTGAAATGCCAAGTCATTGGTTTGCATAGTTTAAAAAAAATGGGGTAAGTATGAACATTGTCAGTTAAAATTTGATAAATCACAAGTGGATGTTGTTGATACATTTTTAAAACTTGGATGACATAAGTTTTACTGACCTTAGACATAAAATCCCTTTAAGTGACATCTTCAAGCTGGGAGGCGAGTTATTTTTGTCCTGTATGAGCTAAATCAAAATATTTTTATAGAGATGTCGTGCAATCATGATGGGCCGATTTCTCCAGGTTTTTTGCGAACAATTTGCATAGCTTAGAAGATACGCCAAATTGCTGAAAGCCATTCATGCTCATTAACAAGATATGAGATGTGAGACAACGTTATTATCCGAGAATGCTTTGTTTCATTTATTGTAGAAGATAAACGATTACAACTGTTGTCATGGTGACTTTCAACGGGTTCCCTTTGTTACGTCTTCCATGTTTTTGCACAAGGTGTTGGTATAGACCACTTGCATTAATACCCCTGCTGGAGAAAAACTATCTTAGCAAAAGAATTTCCATAAATTATTCGATCTGTTGAAGATCGAAACTTTGAAGTTGTCCTCCAGATGGCTTGTTTAGGTGTATAGTGGTATATAGTTTAATGTTTTTTCGACATGTTTAGTTTCAAGATGTATTTAGCCCATGTCACGACTGCCAAGCGTGGAAGTTATTTACTGTTCTTCGTTATCATATGACATTTTTTGAGTCTATTGCATTGGCGCTGAGGTGGTTTACTTCGTCAAAATAAGTGTACAAATGTTCAGGATAATTAGAAAGTTTGTTGTTCTTACTCTTTTACTTTAAATTTCCAAGGTGTAACGCATTTGCCTATAATCGTATAGGTTCCAGTTTTCGCGGAACTCAAATCCTTGAAATGTTTTCTCTTTCTCTTTTCCTGTTTTTGTTCGATGCAAAAAACGATCATTGTATTTGGGATATCGTGTTAAAATTTGACCGTTATAAAGCTCCAATGATGCTCTTAAAAGTATCCGTGGCCTCAAACAGAATATCAACCGTATGAATTGTTTGTGAAGTAAATAGCTAAATGCTAAAATAACTTTCTTCATCTGAACTTTTTCTTCACATTCTACGAAGATTTTATTTTTAGAAATATTAATTCGTGTCACTGACGTCATTTAAGGACCTGGGTATTCTTTTATGTTTTTCCTGTAATAAACCACATTAAGATTGAAATGAAAACGTCGATAAAATTCCTGGAGAAGGCAAAAGGTTAACCCTTTCGAGTCCATACCCGACTTTGGTATTTTACTCTGGCTAACGCCAGACAATCTGGTGTTAGGTACAGAACCAAAAAAAGTTTAAAATTCCTGGCGAGGAAGTACCTGAGACTATTTAGCCGAAGAACTCTGAATATCTTGTTTCCCATTTTACCTGGGAAGTTTATAGAACGTGCTGGAAAAATGCGGCGCAATCCTGGGGAACAGTTTTTGTTTAAATTGCTAAACTTAACTGTTGACGCGACAGCTGAAGACAGATTGTCAAATGACAAAGGAAGATCATCAAAGTAAAGAAGAAAAATTTTCGAAGCGCTTCAAGCATGCTGCAAACATGTTTCAACAAATCTTCCATCACAGAAGTATAATCATGTGATGGTCATGTTTTCATTACTTCAAGTATTTTCAAAATATGTTGTAGGCGGTCTTCTCCTTGAACACTATAAACATTGTGCATATATCCTCATTCATTTACTAGTGGTTCTCGGAGCAAAAAAGTGAATTGTCTAATACTTCGTTGTATATCAAAAATTCATTAATCATCAAGGGCAAGTCTTTTCAGTTATTACACTAATATCATAAAAGGATGGCACTGTAATGATTTTCTTAGGTTATTTGGTCTGTTGCTAACTTTTGAAGTTATCGAATTGACCATCTAAAATTTCACGTGGTTGATATTTATTTTATATAAATACTAACGTCTATAGCTTCGTTATTGAGGACGGAGTTCAAAGGAAATTCTGCTCCGGAGCGAGTCTGTGAAAGTTAATTTTTATGCAAATGACAGAACGATAATTCGGTTAATTCAGCACACGTGAATAGGAATTGCTTCGACGTCCGTAGTGCGTTAATCCTCAGCAATTTACAGCCTTTGGGCGAATTTACATTCTGGTAACATTTGCATGGTCAACAAAGGGAAGTTGTAATTTGAAGAAGCTGTTTTACCTATCATTTTTTTAAAGAAAGGTAAAGTGGTTTGGGGTCTTTGCGTTGTTGCGAGACATTTTTGAAAGCTACAGAATTTTCAAACCCATCAACACCGACCACGAGGAGCCAATAGCTGACTGCAAGGGCCAGACGGCCATTTAATTAAAAATACTGTGATCCCGATTAGTCTTTGTGAGCCATTCCAATGGGAGGTTCTCTCTTAATTCGTTACAAGAGAAGAGAATCAATCAATCAAGTTATAAGAGAATCAATCTAACATGTGTAAATTACTATTGCAACACAATGTGTGTGGAGGGATCGTGACACCATGATACCTCCCCAGATACGCCAGTGGAGAGCTATAATCCATTTGTCTCTGTTACTCCAGTGTTTAGTATAGTTTAGTTCAATACATCTATCACATGTAATAACAAAGTCAAAGGTGGTCCGACAGGGCAGAGTCCCAACTGAAACGGACTACCCAATAGAAAATTTAAATAATAATATTTAAAAAAAAGAAGGGAAATCATGCCGAGCTAACGAGCACAACCAGTCAACGGCTTAAGAAAATAAATGAAAAGATAGACACCGAAAATCACCATCTTCCTCCTGCTTTTCCAGATGGAAACAAGGAAGAACAAATGATACAAAAAAGTCAAAAACCATGACCTTTTGACATCAATCCAGTAGCGCAACATTTCCTGGACTTTCTTCACGCTGACAGGGATGGCACCTAATTGGGCACAGGGGACTATAATCTCCCTGTTCGGAAACCTTAGCCCCCCCGGTCGGGGAAAAATTAAGAATTCACCTGGGACGTTTTACTGATGATAACATATATATATTGTACAAACTATGAGTACTTGTTATAAATTTGACTAAGAAAGTTAATAGACTCTTCTCTTCATGTCAAATCCCAAAACAAACTGTTTCTAGCCAGCTGTTGGGATTATTCTTGCGAAAAATAACATGATTTCTACTTTGAAATAAGGAAATCAGAAGGGGGGCGTTCTCCTGCCCTTCTGGCTTAACCCCCCTGTCGGGGATGTTAGCCCCTGCTTCGGGGAATCCCCAGCTCCATCTGTGGCGCTATCGTGACAAAAAACGTTGGCAGAACTATTGGTTACCTGTGGCCAACATGGCGGATGATGATAAAATGTCTGGAAGATGTGGTTTCTTTTTAAGGAGAAAAAAAAGATTTTGCAAGATGATACCCGGGAAGGGCAAGAAATATTGCGGCGAACATTCTTATCTCTCCGAGGGAAATGAAGTAAGAATGTGAACTATACCCTTTTTTGGCCTTTTTCACTTCAATTTCAATTTGTACTACAAAATCAATTTCACTTGTACTACAAGGTAGCATTTTGTTTCTTAGCTTGCCACGTTTTTTTTTAGAGCTCTTCAGGCCGTAAAAGGATCCGCTGCCCGTTAGACACAAACCAGTAAGTCTTTCTGCTCTCTAAATCAATTTAAACAGAGCAACTTCGTGCTTAACATTACAGCCAAGAGATTTGAAACCAAATTTCGATTTTTCTTTCATTTCAGTTTTACATGTAATTTGTATCAACTGTAGCTGGTTGTTTTTTAAGTACAGTGTTTGAAGATAAGCTTGAGAAGCATTTAAAGAAGTGCAATGTGACAAAGAGGAGGCAGGTTGTAAGTACAATATTTTGTCTGTTTGCAATCAATAGATAATTTTCCCTCAATCCCCAGAGATTTGGATAACAAATGGCTTGGCAGCCATGTTAGTGTAGTTAACAATCAAAAATCTTTTATGAAGGAGTACTGAGATGGCAGCAGCTGTAGTGTCGAGTGACAATGCCAACTGCCCCATGTATGTGTCACATGCAACACAACAGTGACCAATGATTTTTTAATTTTTTTTAAATTGTAATTGTATGGTCTTCTTGACTTTAAAAATTCAGTTGCTGTTAATACACACCTTACCCTGTCATTGTGCTTCCTATCACGGGCTTGCAATATGTTATAATATACCCTTCTATGGCATATGGTGCTATACCTACCAGATCCTGTCTCACCCACCTTTTTATGTCTTTTTTAACCTTACCTATTTTACCTATAGTCTCCTCTCTAACACACCACAAATGCTCCTAATCTTAACTGTGTACTTTACTTTACCTATTATTTATTTTCTTATCCATACTGCCCTGTGTTACAAACCTTGGCATGTATTACCTATCCTATAATTCCATACTCACCCTATATTGTCATATCCTGCCATGTATTTCTTTCTCTTGTCTGATCCAACTTGCTCCATCTTATTACCATGCGTCCCTGTCTTACTATTATCAAATGCATATCCAGTCTTGCCCACCTTACCATGTCTTACATTGATGTATCAGTTAATTTAAGGTTATATTGAAATGGCTCAACTTTGTACAGTATAGTACTTGACAAAATTATTTCTGGTAGCTTTTCTACATGGGTGAATATTACTGTATAGTGCACTATGTTATATTAACAGTATGCTGTATTACATGTATAATGTTATTGTGATAAATCCATATAAACTGTACTGTGACTTTGCCATTCTGTAGTGTACTAGCTGTTATATTAATTATTCTACTTAATACTACCTATACACTCTACTATGGTAGCTTTAAACATGCAATTGCCATCTTTTATCTCTAATAGGATTATTATCAAGCAAACATTAACAGTGGATTCATAAGTGAAGTAAATTTTGAAGAAAAGGTTAGACTTAAGATATATAATTTGTATTTCTTATTGATATGACTAACCTCCATTCTGTCAGCTTACAATAAGTAGCATACCATTATAATAAACACAATCTTTAAACAAAATTTCTTCATTTAATTTTAAATTGACCTTTGAATTAAATTTTGCTCTAAAAAGAACCATCTCTGTTTTTCTTTACATGTAGATTCCATTAAAAAAAATCCCTAAATCTGACATACACACCTGTATTGACAAACTTGCTGGATATATCAATGGTACAGTTCTTATACACTGAACTATTGTTTTCAAGTCTCCAACTAGGTGTCGAGGTACCTTTTAAATGATATGAATATTAGTGAAAAGTGAAGAACCATGATCACAACAAGGCAAGACAAGTCAAAACATTTGGAAAATAAGTTGAATTCTACTGTTTTGTTGCAACATGCAACATCTTCAGAGTGTAGTATTACAAAGTTATCAGTGTCTATATATAAGTATATTTACATGCGAGAATGAATAATTAATTAGTGCCCAACCAATCGCATGTAAATATACTTATATATAGACACTGATATATTTGTAATACTACACTCTGAAGATGTTGCACATTGCAACGGAACATTAGAATTCAACTTATTTTCAAAATGTTTTAACTTGTCTTGCCTTGTTGCGATCATGGTTCTTCACCTTAAAATTTTGAGCTGGGCTCTCATTTTTATCCTTAGTGAAAAGTGCATGAATATGAACTCATTAAGGTGCAGGATGTGTCCTTTTGACATGTAAAATCACCTGGCATTAGCCAGAGTGAAATACTAAGGTGTACCCATCCTCCTTAATGGGTTAGGGAGAAGGCCCTGATTATGGTAATAAACAACCACTCTGGATAAAAATTCTGGCTAAAACACTGTACTGTATACCTGTACCTATATATAGCATGGATGATTCACTAGGCATTATACATAATAATAAAACTAACACAGTAGTGGCATGTCATGACCCTTGCTTGACCATGGAATTGTGGTGAGCATCGCAGAATACCAGTAATGTGCAATTACAGATCAGTAATTTATGTAATGGTTTGAGTGCATGAAGGCTAACATTTAAGTCATTATTAACATGTTAATGCCCAGAGCTCATCTCTGTGATGAGTAAAATTACTTAGCAGAATAAAAGACTAAAGTATACCCATGCCCCTCAAAGATGTTGCAGTGTTTGGCCCTGTAACACTCAGGACATTAACCAGAGTTTAATACTAGAGTGAGTCCACTTGTTGACCCTTAGTAAATGAATTTAATTTGGATACAACCATGTGAAGGGGAGAAAGTTTTTCAAGGAGAAGATTTAGAGTTCATTAATGTTATTAGGTTGAATATGCTGGAATAAAATGATACATGTACAAGGGAATGTTTGGAAATGAAGTTTCTTTTCAGTTAATTTGAATGTAATCTTGAATATCTGTTCCTTATTAATATGTTGTGGTTATGTTTATGACAGGTGATCCACTGCAAATTAAGACATCTATTTCTGTTGAAAATAGAGTCCAAGATGAAATTGACAAAATGAATAGCAATCTGTCATTAATGAAGCACTTGCAACAACAGGTGAATGGCTCTGATGCTTTCCCTTGAGTTTTCTTCAGGGCTTAAGTATAAAACAGCCTTACTGTATTATTTACTTACAGGGTATAGACTGTTTCTAGACTGATTAGTGGTTCTTGCATTAAATTTTTATTTTAGTCTTCTTTGATTGGAAATTTAAGGGAATCAGAACTTTTAACTTCAGATACAATCTTTGTCGAATTGGGTGCTGGAAGAGGTTAGTCAGATGACACTCCTAAATGCACTAATGTGATCATTACAATATATTTAATATAAAGTGACTCAATAATTTGCTCCAGACAATTAAAAGATTTATCCTGGATGTTTCACCCATTGTTTGTTTTCACTTGACTTACAATAGTCTCATCTGACAATTCTATTTCCTCTCAATTTATGCCATGGCCATTATATTAGGGTACACTTATATCTGGTATTGTATGACTGAAGAAAAAAGTTGCATTGTTAATAACTGCATGCTAAGCTGTCCAATATCAAATAAATCACTGACCTAATCACATTTCATTATTGACATTGGATTTACTAGGTATGCTATCCCATTGGGTCCAAAAAGCTGTAAAAGATCAGTCCAATGTTGATTTTCTTCTGATAGATCGTGCCAGTGCTCGATACAAGGTATGGCATGTACAGAACTAACATATGGTCAAGCACAATTGAAACACGTTACACTTTCCTAACAATTTATTGTACCAGTATATAATGCTCATTCTCAGTTTACCAGTTAGTATGCTTGTTTGTCATTAAATTTACCTTCCATTAATATGTTCCTTTGTGTGAATTTTGGTTCATTTTAAAACTGCTACCATGGGTATGCACATGCAGTGTGTGAGGTAGGTGTGTAAGAAACATGCCCTACTGTACTGTAAAATCATATGATTGTATATATACCTGTACCTTGTTTGTCATTAACTTGAGACAAAATAAAATTATTTTCTGAAAACTTAATTCCATTGTTAATGTTGGTTTACAAAGGCAGACTGTTATCACAAAGGACCCAATCAAGGACCAAGTTTCAACCGGATTCAAATTGACATTGAACACTTGAATCTTAGTAAGAAGTACAGTCTTAATTGATTAAATAATGTGACATTCATTGTGTGCAGTTATTGCTTTGGCTAACGACAAAACTGGTGATTAACTTAGTGGTTCAAATACTTCATCCTTAGATAAAGTTCCATTAATATCATCCAGTCAGCAAGCAATAACTGGAATTAGCAAACATTTATGTGGTGCAGCAACTGGTACTGTAATTAATAATTTTTGGCAATAGAGTAGTTACCAATGTTCAATTCTAGTTGTTTAAACTTCCAGTTGTAATCATAATCATTCACCATTCAATAAAGATTACTATGATCAGATTTATGAGTCTGACTGCCACTCATGTTGCTGTTAAATGCTCAAGTTTATTTACCAATTTCTCCTTATTCTCCCTGCTTCTTAAGTAATCTTTCCTGTATATTTGTCCATCTATCTGCCCATCAATGTCTCTATCCATCCTGTCCTTTCTTTCTACTTAACTCATTCCATAGGTCCTGCTATTAACTCTATTACTTCATCTCTCTACTCTTCATCTTACTGCTGTACATCTACATGTATTCCTCAGGGTTTACATAGAGGTGTGAATTTATGTTATTTCAAACTATATTTTAATTACTCAAGTTAAAAACTTCTAGACCTGGCATTAAGATGTCTGCTCAATACAACTCATGATCACGGATTCCCAGGCAATGACAAAAGCTCTACATCTGATGAAAAAACCTTTGATGACTCAAGGTAAGAGAAACCAGATTTGGCAGATTGTCATCCCACCTCTTCTCCCTCTCACCCAAAATTCTGTTGCTCACTGAAGACAAATAATTATATGGAGATGGTTGGTTAATGAGCCTACACACCACCATGACTATCAACCATCCTTGCTATGCCAGTCCTCATGCCCACCTCTGCTCTCCTAACTCCCTACCCCTACCCCTACCATTCCTATCTTCACAGCCACTCCCATCCCTGCCACACCACCTAGTCACAATCACCACATAATCCACCACCACCCTCATGAGCCATCAACCTATTGCTCTGGAGACCATTCCCACCATCCCCAATGCTACCATCCCTCACCAACTCACTCCCTCTCCACTTTATTCCTCTCCATTGTCTTCATTCCTTCCCACTTTCCAATCCTCCCTTCCCACTGTCCAATCCTCACCTCTTTTCCTATTTCACCACACCTACTTCACCGTCCATCTCCATCTTCACCCTGAAAGTCCTAACCACTGTCCTTGTTCTCACCACCCCATCGTCATTACCACCAGAATCTCCACTTTCGTGGGTTCTTCAAATCCACATTCCCGCCGCACACTACATTAATTGTTGAATTTTGTTATTTTTCAATTTTAGAGCAAGGAAAAAGCTTAAGCTGGACTACAGTCGCGTAAAGGGTCTTTTATTTGCCTTGTGTTGCCACCATCGTTGTTCTTGGACGAGCTATGTTGGAAGAGAGTTCTTAGAAAGTCTTGGATTTACGTCGTATTATTTTCACATACTGTGCTGTTTGAGCAGTTGGGCCACGTGTGGCAGCCGAGCGATGGTCTCTAAAAAGAATAGCAAAGATCTAGCTTTTGGAGAAACCAAAGAAAGTCCATGTGTGGAGCCTGGTACAACAACCCAAGGAAGTGGACGATACTTAGGCAAACAAGTTGAAGGTCAAGAAGATTTCTCAGAACCATGCAAGCAAAGTGAAGAACACAGTCCCGTGGGCGACGAAGGAAGTTGCATAAAGTATGTTGTCCTGACTGTTGGTTATCGTTAATTGTTTAAATTAGATTTGCTTAACCACGGCTCAAATCACTTGTTACTTGTTTCAGATGGCCAGTGATGCATAGTAAGTGTCTCATGAGTGGAGTACCATGGTTTATATGGCAGAAATGACCACCACAGATGAAAAATTCCACTGCTTATCATTTGTCAATTTTGTTAATCATGCAGTCCCCATGAACCACTATCCAATTAAAAAAAATCATCTCTGTAAAGTTGAGTTCGGTGTTAAACTAATTGCAATACTTCAACGATTTCAAGGGCACTGGGCTTATCTAAAGCTAGAAGCGAAGAGATTGGCCGTCAGAGCAAACTTCTTATCGATGCAGGTCGTGTCTGGTACTTAAAGAAACATGGCTTGGACGCTTCTCTGGTTTATTATGTTGAACGTTCAGTGTCTTTGGAAAATGTGGCGCTAATTGCTTGGAATTCGTCGCACAAGAGTAAGACTTCGAATTGAAAACGAAAGGTGAGCTTAATTTCATATACTATTGTCAATGGACTGCAAGATGTTTCCGCTCGAGCTTAAAGTTGGCACTTTGTGGAAGCTATTAGTTAAGTACATGTAAATCAGCCAGCAATATACGACTTCTTTCCCAGGACATTTTGCCTAATGATCGGCTAACGGTGCTGGCATAGGCCGGTCACTTTACACCCAGAATTTCTGGGTTTTTTAACATGATAAATTGTGTGGTTGGTTCTGAGTTGAAAAATAGACCAATTGCATAATATCGTTACATACGTGTAGCGTGGACTTCATTCTTTGGAATACGATTGAAAAAATGATAAAATCTCTAAACAATCAGTAAAACTGAAAAGGATTCAAAAGAATGATGTATAACGATATTTTGCAATTGATCTGTGAATGAAAAATATTGAACTGGTTCATTTCTAACCTGCAGCTCAGAAATTGTCTTTCTGAGGTTTGAGGTTGACAAACGTCCACTTGTCGTCCTTGGGTTTACCAAGATCTCACATGCGCAATGGATATCACATTGATGGTAGTGATCTTTACAACCGAAATGATGATGATGACGATGGTGATGACGATGACGATGGTGATGATGATGATGATGATGATGATAATGATGATGATAACGATGATGTCGATGATGATAATGGTGATGATGATGGCAATAATGATGATGATGACGACGATGATGATGGTGATGATGACGACGATAATGATGATGATGATGGTGATAAAGATGATAGTGATAGTCATGATGATGACGATGATGATGATAATGGTGATCATGATCATGATGACTATTACAATAATAGTAACAGCAACAATAGCGACAACGGTATCGACAACGACAATGATGATTATAAAATGTAATAACACCTCTTTTCCAAGTATTATTGAAATTATTTTTATCCTGCTGTATTGATGTATAAATGATACATCACGTTGAAAATTATGAACGAAACTGGAAACAATATCTTAGCAACTTTGTCAATCCTCTGTGATATACTGTTGGCTTTGGTTGTGGTTCCGGGTCCTACCACTGACTTCGCGCTTGGCTGAATGTGGAGCCTTCGGTCATCAAACGAGTCCGAATTCGAATTTTCCTAAACAAAACACGAGATAATTGGGGACATTACTGGAGAATCAATTATCTCTAATGTTTCTAGAATTTTAGATTTTGAATAAGATATTCATACATAGGTCATTGGTCAGTGGTATGCACAAACTGCCATCTTGAACAGTAGCAGGTGAAATAAGTACTGAAATGCCAGAAAACTTTTCACTGACCACAAGCCATACCAATCGAAAATTTCTAATTTTAGATTTTTGTTCACTGTGAGACTTTAGTAAGATAAAAACCACTATTCTCGGGCTGGTGTTTTTGTAACGTTTTTGTGCAGTATTACAATATTCCGCTTGTTTATATACAGTATACAAACATGGAAAACTATTTTAGATCTGTTTATGAAGAATTAATCATCAGAAAGTATTCAAAAGCCCGAAATGAATAAATTGCGTTCATACCTTACGGGTGCGTAACACGAAGAGAGACTGGGAGCTTAATCTCGGATCCAGAACCTTTTCAGCAGTTTTTACTTCCATTCGGTGAAATTTGTAAACCACCAGTGACTCGATGATGGAACTCATGAGGAAAGCAAGGCATAAATTGAAGTAATAATCGATGTATTTTGAGTAGGAAACCTGAAGCAAAAAACATAGACATGACCTCTCGAGGGTCAGGAAGAAAATACTTTACAAGTATGAAAGATTGTGTCGGAAACTTAACCTGTATTAATCCATTCACTACTACAGGTCTACTTATATTTCACTACTACAGGTCTACTTATACCGTATAAAATGGTCTGCCATCACCCATAGCAAAATCTTGGACCAATGTCTTAAACAAGATCGCTTTCCCCCAGGCATCTTACCGTAACCGCAAAATGATAACGTCACTTCCGGTGATAATCTGAATTTCCATATTACGTTTCTCACCCTCCTTTGTCACCAAAGGCCTGGAGACCGGGCTACTGCCTTCGCTTTTACACTGTCTACTCCCTTCTTGCTACCGACGGAGTTTGGGCCGGAGAATTACCTTAGGCATGTTGTTGTTTAGTGATCCTTGGAGGAGGACAATCGTAAGTACCAATGTGACTCCAATTGATATCCTGTCACCCACGCAATCCGCCTCGATCCAAAAACACACCCAGCTTAAGAGGACTATGTACGAGCATGGCATGTACTGCTGAAGAATGTAGTGACCGACGTCTCGTTTGAAACTCACACCGACCACCAAATGCGTGTACTTTCCTGCGAACGCAGCGAAAAATGAAGTTGGTGAGGAAATTAAGGAATTATAAACCTCGCTGGCGGTTACTGCATATTACTTCTTATACGAGTATATACAACATGGCGATTACCGACTATTTTTGAAATACAATTGAGGAATATGTAATTGACCAACTAACGGGAGGACAGAAGACATGAAACTACACAGAATACCAAGTGACATGATAGTATATAAAACTATTGCAATCTGGATAAAGCTGCAAGCACGTCAAGTGCATTTTGTAATAACCAACTGTATACTCACCAACTTGTTCGTAATCTGTGATTTCTTTGGTCGTTTCTATTCCGGAGATGGTATATCTGGCCAGTTTAACGCTAGGACTGATGTGTACGTATGCATCGTTTCCCCACGCTCTCCAGTTAAGAGCTACATCGTCCATTGCATATCTGTCTGTTACAGAAGACGAGAAAAGGAAATATAACACGAGTTGGAAGCGTCCAGAAGTGGAATGTTTCACTGCTGCGCCGAAAACACTGCCAAAATAATTGAGTCATCATTGTCAACAATTGAGTAATAATCGATTAATCGTATTGCTTGAGCATGCAGTATGAAAATTTCTTAGGGCTGTCCGAATTAATCTGGTCGTTCATCGAAAGTTGGGGGTGTTGTGAATTTGTCATGTGCTTAGGAAATGCTAGTGCACTCCTGCAAGTTTTTAGGCGGTTGCGCGATGCGTTATTTCATGGTATGACCTTACATTGGTGGTTTTGATGGTACTTGTGACGAACACCATCGAGCTAAAGACTGTCGTCTAAATCCGATCTAATATCTGATGGCTTCTTCATGACGTGGTAGCACGCTGACCACGAAGGAAGTCCATGTATGAAAGTGCTTTTCATACATTAGCGTTGTTCGGGCAGTGTGTAACTGTGTTTTCGACTGTTGTTGTCGTGATAATCGTTTGGTAAAAAAATGCCGATTAATTGATGAATCAGGCGTCTAGCTCCAGCATTTTTTCTTCAGGTAATTGTATGTCATAGCATAACTGTTACACTTCAGTAATAGCCTCTTTGCTGGACACAATTTTTGCATTACTTTTGGTACATTTGTCTTCATTGTCATTCATCTGTGTCCGTGTGATTGTCTGTAGGTTCTGTTTATTGGATGTCTGTTCCTTCGGCTGGAGTTTTCAGTCTCTGAGAAAGTCTGTCTACTTAATTGTTTTTTATGTTAGTCTATGTAACTTCGCATGTATTCATAGTCTTTCTACTAAATAAACCAAGAAGAACTCACAGCAGCCAAATTTTACCAAACATTTTTGCACATCCACTGGAAACTGATAGAGTTCCATGAAACAGCTAACCTTTGCCGTAATTCTAAAATGAAAGAAGCGAGAGGAATGAGTCTTACAAGTTTAATCTTTCTCTCGCTCAGAGCTGTTCTGGTTTGCTTCATCTACCTTACGCTGTAAAACAAATTTCCGTTCGGCCACAATCGCAAAACCTCATTTTTCTTCGTAACCGTGTGAAAAGAAGCCTCTTTGCTATTTTCCATGTATATATCCGGCGTCCACACTTGATCAGGTGGATCAATAACTAAGAACTTGTTAGAGTTGGATTTGTTATATAAATGGGTAAAGTTCAAGCGTTTGTCTGTCCATATTTGTCGAAGATAAATATCGATATCAAACTCCTGGAGAAGAGAAAAAAATGGAAATCAACTGATGTTCGTTTTAATCTAATCAAGATGTATGCATTCGTCTACAACGCTTTATTAAGATGCTTGGATGCGTTCGAATAAAGCCATAGAGATTAAGCAGAAATTTTTATCTTGCTTACCATATTTTCTTCGTCCAAACTCGACAGTGTGTTGAAATAAACATTAATGCCCACGTCTAGGGCTTTTTCTGACAAAAATCGAAAATTCAAGTTAACAAATTAGCGTTCAAAGTCATGAACATGGGAAAGCGAATGGTTTGCTATCAAAAGAACGTTTTTGTACCCTCATTACGGGTATAAAAAGTGGTTGGAATTACATACCGTTTTCGTCAGGACGAATTCTTTTGTCGTAGTTCTCTTGTTGAAGAAGTTTCTCTAGAGCTGATGAAGTGCTCGACAAAGAAAACCTAAATATTTTCGTGATCGTTAACCCTGTGGCTTCTCCTTAATGTTAATGGGACAAAAGTAGAACTATTTTGAACTGTTTTACCATACATGAATTTGTAAGGGCATGGGTACCAAATTTTATCTTATCAAGTTTTAATCTGAGTGTATATAGATGCCAAGTATTAACTTCTACATACCCTAGAATTAGTATTCTTCAGAGGTGTATGCTAAATAATTGTGTCTTTTCATGTTAATTTAATGCTGACTGTAAAGTAATAAAGCCATTGTTTAAAATTTCAGATTCACAATTCAAGTCGCCTTGAATCGTAGTTAACAGGGAGCCGGCAGATTTATATTTCTATCCTTGTGTTATATTCAACTGTCCAGAAATGACTAGGATATAGTTCTACTCGCCTTAGCAATATTTCGCCAAAAGCTAATTCGAATTTTAACTAATCATACAATAGCACCTTTTCTGATATATTAACTGTTTTACAAAAGTTAGTGTTTCTCAAACACGAGCCAGCTTTATGGGGAGCGGGTTATTTTTAAAACCAAATCTTTTAACCATCGTCTCGCTGGCATCGGTTTACGACCTGCATTTTTCAATTCTATGTAAACCGTTTTTTATTAATGTAATATAAAACAACTTCAGTTTGTACATTGAATTCCTACTTATTTTATCATCATGGGAAAGAATAAACTTTGTGTAGTAATGCTTATATTCCTGATGGAATTATTTATATGTTATCGATTTGCTGAAGATTAAATCTGAAAGTAAGGCGACTCTGATTCTGATTAGAAGTTCATAAACTGCGGTAAGATTTCCTTGTAGGTTGTACACCTTTTAAACACACTTTCTCTACTGACTAAAAGTCGAAATACGTTTCGCCAGAATATAGCTTTTCTTCGTAAGTGGTACCTATGTACGTATTGTTCAGTAGTGGCTTACGGTAAAAAAGCCTTGTTTAGGAAAGAGCAACTGGTTGTTTTTGTAAAGTTCTTCTGCTGAAAGCTGCTGCCCGTGTGTATTTGCTAAGAGTAGAATCTTAGTCAACCGTCCTAAAATTACTTTATCCGAGCAAAACATGTCGATAACGACAACTCAAATTACCCGTTTTCTTAGCTTGTTGAACACGCATTTAAAACCATGTACTGTAGTACAGTTAAACTCTTAAATCACGGATGAGAAGTGAAAAAAGATTGCACAAAGCACTTGGAAGCAGTACAACAGAGTCAGCTTACCTGGTGGAAATTCCTTCTTGTGCACCTGTAAGGGTTAAAACTAAAACAGTGTAATGAAATGCTATCAACGCCATTTCTGAGTGTGTCCGTAGCTATGTTGTTTGCTTTTGAAGAATGTCGCTGTTGGATATGTTAATTTTATTACTCCTCGCACCAACTTGGTATTGAAAAGCAATTTTAATATCTCTTCTACGTGGGGTAGTGTAGTTTGTTCCGATCTGTGATGATCATTGTTCGTTTATATGACAGCCTGCATTGTCATGGGGACAATGAAGCCAGTGTGGTCTACAGTGATCCTTTCTTGTATTTTCGTGTAGTTGCGGCGTCGAGACAGGGGCAAAGAAAGCTTACATTGTAGCATGGAACTCACAATTCTACTCGGTAGATTGTAAAATTATTATGCTCGAACCGATCAAGGATAAGTTTCGAGTCCTCCATCATATATGTACATTTGTATATATGTATGCATATGTATGTATATGTGCACGTATGTGTGTATGTGTATGTGTATTTATATGTATATGTATATGTGTACATATACATTATTGATGTCTCCTTCCCAGGCTTTCGCTTTACGATGGATCATGGGGGACATTCGTTAACGCGAGAGTCTGTGATTTGTTGCGTGAAAAATGGCGAGTGATCCACGTAAGTAGCCAGATTTATTTCGTTATAATAATGTAATAATAGATTGATGCGATGACAGTGTTGAACGACGCGTAAAAAGCCAAAGTCAAATTTGTCCATAAACTATTACTTTCGCCTATCCTAGAGAAACAGGTGTGCTTTTCGAAATAAGAGCGAGTCTATCTTACTATTGGTTGTGCATTCTACGAGAAGCGTAAACCGCTAGAGTGTTTAGAACAGGCAATTTATTACACAGGTGATGAACAAAGTCGTTGGCTGTACCATAGTCTTTAGAGTCCAGTTTCCTAAAACTTGCTTGACATTGTGGAAGTAGAGAATAGAGACAAAAGGTTGTAAATGTCTTAAGGAGCTTTCACACGACTAACAAGTTTGCAAACACTAGTTGGACCACCTAATTTTGTGTTCGAACCTCTCGACAACTGTTGGTAAAAATGTTGGTACTCTGTTCTGGCGATGTTCATACGCTTTAACTTGGGTTTTGCAATTCCTCTTTGCAAACTTTGGTTTGCCGTATGAAAGAGGCTTTAGAAGCCAGAGCCAGCCGACAACTTGAAAAAATACAAGATGAAACATATTCCGAAGAGGAACATCTTGAAAACTCAGAATACGAGTCAAAATCAAGACGAAAGTTGAATCAGTAATATTTCGGTTTTATTTCAAAACCATCATCAGACCAATTAAAATTGCATCGAGTATGCAGAGTTTATATATACATAGGTGGATGACATCATCAGGAGGCTTTACATTTTTGTAAAAATTGAAGCATTTTTTTTTGGTCTATAGATTTAACAAAGGTAGCATTAATAGAGTACAGCAACACAAACATTAAATCTCCAAATGAACACAAACTGTCAGCACTCATAGAATGTCCCGTTATTCTGTGTACTTAGCTCTGCTAAAGATTGCGATAGTTGAGAAAAGCAGCACGCCAAGGAAGGTCCAGAAAAAGAACTTATTCAAGATCACTCCCGCCTTTTTCCACTCGTCTTCCAGTTCTTCCTCGGCATTTTTCTTCTGAACACGGCTTGAAAGACGACGAAACTTGTTGGCTATGTCTGTGAGGATCAAATCGTGCCTTCCGGGGCCTCCTGCTTCTGCTGGTTGACTTTCTTGAGCATCCCTGTTTCTTGAAGTCTCGGTGATTCTATATCTGCACGTTTGCTGATTGTTGAGGTCGGGGATAATTTGAGGTTTGGGAGGGTGGGCAGTGCTCACTTCCAGTTTTCCGTGGCCTTGTAATAACGTTTCTTGGTAGTCTTCGCGGGAGTTTCGACGAAAGACCGCTTCTCCTTTGCTTCTACCTCCTGGACTGGTGCAGTCATGTAAACACGATCTGTCGTAAAGGACCAAACAAGCCAAATACTTGTTTACCAACAAGCACATCCACTTTGGCATTTTTTCAGCCTTCCCCTCGAACTTTATCCCCACAGATGTCGCAAAGAGAGACAAAGTCATGACCAGCATGGCGACGCCGACGAACTTAGTGAGAAGTGGGACCGTGGTTGAGTCCGGTGGTAGGTTTTCGGTGACTATGTACAGAGTGAAAAGCATTGTCAGGAGAAGGCTGATGGAAAGTGTCACCCGCTCACCGGAAGCTGGAGGAATGTAAAACGTCATTAGAGAGAGGAAGGAGAGAATGACGCAAGGGAATATAAGGTTGATGATATAGAACAGGCTTCGTCGTCTCAAGACGAACTCGAACACCACACTCGGGTAGGGTTCCGTGGTAAATGTGTAATATTTCACTTCCTTGCGTGCGTCAGTTGACACGAGCTTCCATTGGATGTTTTCCTGGTACGATCCCGTGTCGATTGAGACGCTGCCCAAATTGACGTCGATTTGAAGACCTGTTTGAGTCCAAGAGGCCATCTCCACTATGCAGGTTTGTTGATCGAATGGGAAGTCCGTGCTGTCGATGTTACAAGAAGTTGATGAGAAGTATGGTGATAACCATTTACAGAGGCCGTCATTGTGAACTTGGACCTTGGTTGTCATTTTGCGGTAGATTAGAGCATCTTGACCTTCTTGAGCGCTATTATAAACAGAATAGTTCACGATTAGAGACGAGAGATGGCTGTAAACTTGTGAGGTTCTCATGGAGAGTTCTAAATTGCTGGTTCATTTAAAATGGGACTTACATGCGGTATTTACCGTACTCGTCGCTAGTTTTCTACTTCCAGGGCAACTTACCTGTTGATCAGCGCTATGTCGGGTACCCAGAGAGTATCGGGTTCAACGTTAACTTTGGTTATGTTGCTGAAATTATTTTTATCCCACTGAAAATTTTTGTCATACCACAACTAAAGAAAATAAAATCACTTAGTCATTTTAAAGCAAGAACGCTTTTTTTTGTTAAAAACATTTAACATTAATTGTAAAATATATATGTACAATAAAATAAAAATATACTGCATAAAGATTTATAGTGTATGTTTTATATGATATATAACAGATAAATAATATATGATATGCAATATGTAATATACAATACATCTTACATCATATATAACTATATGTTATATACGTATGTAACAGTGTATGACGCAAATATGCAATTTATAATAGGTAATACGTGATATGTAATGTTTAACGTGGAATATGGAGTGGTTGTAAGCTACATTTTACACGTAACGATTATACATGATATATGATAACTAATAATACATAAGAATTATAATTATGATTATAAAATAAAACATATTCCGAAGAATAATGTCATCTTGAAAACTCAAGATATGAGTCAATACAAGATAAAACTATTGTTGAAACTGTGATATTTCGATTTTATTTCAAAGTCATCTTCAGACAGAAGAGAGAATGGTGAGAATTTCTAATTAATTAGCATCTTAGCGTCTCAACATCTCAGCATGTAAATAGTGATTACCTATAGTGCTTCCTAATTCCGTCTCGATGATGTCATCACACCTCCTGTATATAGACTCTAGCATGTTATTGTAATATCATTCTGTCTGAAGATGACTTTGAAATAAAGTCGAAATATCACAGTTTCAACAATAGTTTTATCTTGTATTGACTCATATCTTGAGTTTTCAAGATGACATTATTCTTCGGAATATGTTTTATTTTATACTTTTTGAAGTTGTCGGCTGGTCATGGTTTTTGATAATTATGATTGTTAACCCAACTTATATTATTGGAAGTGGTAATAGTGATGGTGATAATAGTAGTTTATAGATTCATCAACAAAATTTGATGTTTATGGACGAATAGATGTATTCGTTAAGGTTGTTAACTTCCAAATTGATTTATGAGTTACTGTCAAATAAAGCCTGCTCTTCAAGCGGCGCACAAGTCCGTCAATTGAGCCAGAACACATTTGGAACTTTTATTATTCATTCAAATTCTTGTAAGTCAAGAACACCTTTACTCTATAAGTCCAGATAGCTCAATGGTAAGAGTACCTCGCTGTTCGTCACAATGTCACAAGCTGAGCACATATTACCTTCGTCCTTAATCAATGTTTAAAACATCTTACCGGTCGTCAGATAATTATGGATTCAATCCAACTGGGGACTCAGAAATCATTTTGAAAATAAACGAGCCTGGCGAACTTTGTGATCGTCTAAAAACTCATGTCTTACCAATCTTAACCAGAAATACAGCGTCAGAACTTGTTGTCTTTCGTTCTAGAATTATCAAAGAACAACATTCGTAGTTCCTCCAGGAGATCAAACAACGCAACATGCTAAGAACAATTCCTTAGAAAGTATAAGTGTTTTACTAGTAAAGAATTTTAACCTTAAATATCCAACGGGAGCCTTCGTTTGACGTTATTGAGGCCATTTCATAAAATTGAGAGCTGGACTCGTCCACGTAAAGGCTAAAGTGCATGCTGGGAATAACATAAGCAATGAAATAAAAAACAGTACAGTGTACGCTCACAATTGCCTGATGTGTTTCAATAAAACCAGCGAATATTTTGAAGAGGTCGTCCAGAAGTACAGGGCTCTCCATTGTTTTGCTTTCTGCTGGACCCAGTGTAATTCCAAGTGGCCGAATTTCAAGATCAAAAGCATGTTAATTGGAGAACCCTGGCAAAGGAGCCAGGTCACTACGGAAAAGCTCGCCGTATTCAAGAGAACCATCGTGGTCATAGTGAGAAAGACCTGAAATTTCCCCGAAAATCGCGAGTATCATCTGCTTACCACTTGCACGATCTGTCGTATTACTGGCACAATTTCAACCGACAGGTTTTTTCCTGGATCTGAAACAGGCCGCACGTTGTTGTCGTAATTTTTGAACAGATGTGCGATAAGTCTCTGTTGTTCTTGGACTAAGATCGTAGAATTTTGATTTTCGAAACTCGTGTAGTTCGCCCTGTTCACGGCTTTTGTCGTATCATTGTACATTCCTGTAGCATTTGCTGTAAAAACAAAAAAGTACGAAGATAAGTTACGGTAAATGGTGGACATTTTTTTGTTTTTTTAGATTTTGAAGTGTCTTGTGATGGATACGGTTGCTTGGATTTTACGCTTCAAATAATCGCAATTGCGCACTTGTAGCGGTCATTTTTAAGTGGAAACCTTGATGTGCTTCAGCTTGCTCATGAAACCTCAAATCTCTCCCTGCTGGAAGGTAGCATGTAATTCTGTCGTAAAGGTGTTGATCAACGAATTCTATGAAACATACTATACAAGAACCACGACACACTGCAAATATTTTGTTCTTTACCAATTTAGTACTCTTTATTTTTATTCCAAGGCAACAGACTTTTTAATTCTAATTTCCAGTTTATCCGTCACAAAAAATGACTTGTTCTAATCAGAGTCATGTCGCCAAATTTGATAAGAAGAGATCTGGTTTTGTTTTAAATTAGAAACAACGGTCCAAGACGTAACTGCTTGATGCAAATTCTTAAAAATAGCTGCTCGTGCAGTGAAAGGGACAAAGCATTACGAGGTATCTTGCCCGTTTTTGCCGTTTATGGTCAGTAATATCTTTTTGTGCCAACAGGTAAATGCAACTGCTGATTGTTTAGATGTTTGTGAGAGATTCTTTGGGTAATAATGACCTATGCTGCCTAGATGGTCCACCAGTCGACCAACTTTAAATGTTAATGAAGCAGCAACAAAACATTGATTTGAAGAAATATGTACACTTAATCTGTACCGTGTACGAAAAATCGCATGGATCAGGCATTAGCCATTTTCATTAGGACTAACTACAAGTACGTTTTCTCGGCGGCAATTCCATACTTCCAGTGGCTTCTAATTCAACACTTCTGGTCGTACAACCTTTGGCGTTGTTGTTTATCTTTCATATTATTGCGATGTAGTCAAAATAACGTTCTTTCAAGGTGTTGCTCTGATCTTAAGGCACTTCATCGCACAGGCGTTCGGAAACGTTGCTGCAGAACAGATGTCATTGTGGATGCACAGTTTGTATCTTTTGACTTGGCATACACAATATGTGTTTAAAACGTATACTAAGATAGGCCCCTCTAACCGAATACAGTACATTTTTGCTAATGTGAGAGGCAGATTAAATCAAAGGTCGCTCTCTGATTATGATTACTTCAAACGACCACTGAAACAGACCTTTACCTTTTGAAGAATCTTGGCTTTCCACCCCTGCCACCAAGCATACGAACGACAAAAGCCCGATTTTATACTCCATTTTCATTCTAGACAATAGCCTTCGTTAATGGTTGAAAGAGGAAACTGTATGAGCGGTCGGTACGGTATAATTGACGTTCTTCGAGCCACTCATCAAGATGACATAGACCTTAATTTCAGTGAACCATAGAAGGCGTCACAGATTGTTCATTTCAGATAGTAGCATTTCTTAATTAGCTTGTATTCGTCCTATATTCGTCGTACTGTGTTGGCAAAATAGGTGTACCCTGGCGGATACTCCGAAAGAATGTCTTTATAGCTCTCAAGGTGACATTCAATAAATTTTTAAAGAAAGAAAAACCGGGCAATGTTTTTTAATTCTGCAGCACCGCTGAGTTCTATTTAATTAACGGTTCTTCTGTAATGTTATCCTTAATTGCTGTTGAAAAGATTCTTTTTTTCGTGGGTGCTTCTTTTTTCTAAAGGCTATCGCATTGAACATACTGTGTTCAAGAAAAAATGGTATCGACTTTGATAAAATTCATTATTCTTGATCCTGTTGGTGTCTTTTGAAGATCTTGCTGTGAGGGCACAAAGAGCGCATAGAATAATGAAAACCTTCATAGTTATGTGGGTCGTTACTGTGAAAAAACGAGTAAACATTGTTTTGTCTTGTCTTTACAAAACTTTATATGTTTCATCTCTGTGGATCGCAAAAGATCTGAACTGATGTGTTTTTCTGTAATGAATTGCGGCGCCAAGTCAAAGCAGCATTTCAATTATTCCTAATTATTCCCAGCGAAACATTGTGGTTGCTGCTGTGTGTTATTGCAAAACGTCTGAAGGACTAACTGACAGCTGTTAGAATCAGGAGTAAGCTTTAGAATTATTTATAATTGTCCTGATTAAGGCAATTAGAGGTATAATTCATACATCCTGTGAACCAGTCTGTTTTGTCTTGTAATCAAGAAAATGTTTCCATCACATCAACTTCTGTAATTACCCAATTTTATAAGGTTACAGGAAACATGAAGGTTGCGCCGCCACCTAACTTTGTTGAAGTTTCAGCAATCTGCTCGTTTTGTCACGATTTTAGGGCTAATTTTGGTTACAAGTCATAAATGTTTTCCTATACAACGAATTTATACTTAAGATTCAGTTGCTGCAATTGGATTACCAAAACAATAGTTACCACTTGGAGACGATGTTGTGGTGTCCGAAAATTTTATTAAGGTTTTTCCTTCGTGCTAGCTTTACGAAGATCCAAAGGTTTTACCAAAATAATAAAGAGTCGCATATTCTGTCCATAGAGAAACCACTGTGTGATTGCGCGTCTTGTAATCACGAAAAGTGTCAAGATTACTAACAGCTAATTAAGTGGCGTCAGGCACGCTATAGTTAGGAGTTCTAAAGTGATGTTACGAAGGATGATTTTCAGCAATGATTTTTAAGGACGATTTTTAAGTGGAACGCAACAATTGTTTTTGGCCACATTAGTTGAAACAGGGGTCGTTACAGGAGAGGATTTCAATATTAATAGTTTCCTACATACCTCATATTCATAAACGACAAAAATGGCGATAAATCTACGAAGGAAAATCTTGTGAAAATGGTGGTGTTTATTCCTCTGCTTTCTTTTTTCCCGCTGCACCTCTCTTACCAGTGAGAATCCCAGAATTATCTGTGGTGAAGTGTTTGCTTGCGATGTGCATCGCGTCAAAAGTTTTAAGCCGGCGAATCCACTTGCTTTTTTCCGTTTAATTCACTTCTGGCATTTTTACCTTCTCGTAAAATTGGGTTATTATGTAAAAAATTTATCGTATTTTTCTGAATGCTCATAATTTCACGGAGAAATACTCACAATGTCATTAACATTTTATTCATTGAACAGCTGAAAAACATCATTTCTCATAATTTTGAATATTTTTGAGGCCTTCGTAAATGGAAGCAATTCTGGGAGATTCTCGGATTATTGGTAGCCGTCAGAGTGGTTTTACACAAATGAACTTCACGGAGGCGCAAGCAACAGTGTTTGAAAGAACTTGACGATGGTCCCAAGTTGAGTATCACATTACGGCAAAACAATTATTTCACAAACCGTGGAATGTCCTTTTATTTAATTGCTAAATGCTACATAAAGTTTTTTTATGGATTAACCGTTCAAGCATTACAATTTTTACCATATCGGTAATAATGACGTTTAGTTGTCACTGTCGAATTTAAAGAATATTTTCAAATGGAGAAAGTTAAATTTCGTGAAGGAAGATTCACTGTTGGGAAAGAAGGGTGTAGAACTAAGAGTAAACGTTATGGTTATTTAGCCATGCAAAACAAACTCGAAGAAAACAAGGTGAAATCCAGTTTAATTGATTTCTTCCGACCGTAATGCTGGTAAACGTGCACGACTCACTGTTCTATATCAGCGAAGGCAAAAAAGTAACTTTACAAAAGCTTCAGAGGGCATAAGTTTTAAAAGTTTTTGGCCTTGAGGAAACATCCTTTTGTTTTTATTGTTCTGGTACGTTAGTCGCTGCGTTTTGGAATAGCAATGAATATAACAATAGAAACCAGGGCAAATGTAGTGAGGAATATGATGAAGAACAGACGATCCAGTACTTCTCCAGCTATCTGCCAATCTCTGCGGATTCCTTCTTCCGTTTGTTCCATTTCAACTTTACTTGAAATCACTGTGATATCTTTGTGAATAGACTCCATTGGTGACGAGGGGTTGTTCATGATCTCCCTGAGCTGAACAGAACTTGGGTCAGAATGGTTCACCATCTCACAGCCGCTGATTTGTGTGAGGGCTCGTGGGTTGTCGTTCAAATTGTAAGAAACCTTGCTGGAAGAAACGTCGAGGAAAGACTTCGCTACCTTCGCGCCGCCTACACACAGAATTCTTCCGAGGAATTTAACGAAGATGGCGTGCATCCAGCGTGGAATGGGCGTGGCATTATGGTGCCACTTGATCGTTATGCACGTGGCCACCAGGCATAGTGCAATTTCGATCATAACTGCAAGATAGTATTTACCTATGAGTGGTATAACCTCGGAGGTTGGAGGCATAGTGTTGGACACCATGAGCATGTAGACCGTCATTGCTAGGAGGACTGTTATGACCAGAGAAATACGCTCGCCGGAATCGGCTGGTAGGTAGAAGGAAAGGAAGGCCAAAGCAGCGATGACTCCACAAGGAATGATCAGATTTGAGACGTAATACATTGTCCGACGTCGAATTCGTAAAGTATAAATTACGTAAGAATATGGCACAGGACAGCACGGGAATTTCTCTGCCAACCTTTCAGCTGAAACCTTGATTATCTCCCATTCACCATTTTCGATGTAATTGGATAGGTCCGCCTGACGGTCGACTGGTACCACATCTATTCTTTGCATATTGTACGTCCATGAGCCGAATGTTAGAGTGCAAGACTGCTCGTCGAAGGGGAAGAATTCGACGTTTATTTTGCATTCGCTCTTTAGAATGATTGGTGCTAGCCACGTGCAGTTCCCGTCATGTTGTACGATTATCTTGGTGTCCAGTCGGTGGTAGAGGCTGGCACTGTCGTCTGCCCTGGGATAGAGAGAAATTTTTGTCATTTCGAAATTTGTGTTTTTGCGTGTTGTGATGAAGTTCGTGAGTTTAGATTCACAGTGCGTGGTGTGGTGTACGCGCTATTTTAATCTTGTCATGTCCTGTCAAGTTTAGTCCAGTCCAGTTCTGACCTGCCTTGTCTTGTGCTTCCCGTCCTACTCCTATCCTAACCTGTTATTTCCTATTCTATCCAATCTTGTCCTGCCCTGTCTTCGTCTATCCTTCCCCGTCGTGGCCTGCACAGTGTACCTGGTTTTGCTTTGTCTTGTCCTGCCCACCCTATCCTATTCTATCTTGTCCTGTCCTGCCCCATCCTTTTCTATCCAGTCTTTTTCTTTCAAGTCCTGCCATGGGCTATCATGTCCCACATTGTCCTGCACTGAGCTACCCTGTCCTTCTCTTTCCTGCCCTGCCCTGCCCTGCCCTGCCCTGTTCTGCTGTGTCCTCTTATGTCCCATCTTGTCCTGACCTACTCTGATCCATCATTCCCCGTCCATTCCTACGCTCCCCAGCCAAGTCCTAACCTATATATTACTGTACTGTTTCCCTTATCGTATATCACTGTTCACTGTCTCGTCTTCTCTGGTGTACTTTTCTGTATACAATAGTTTTATTGTTTTTGTTCATGTTTATCATTACACCTGCATTACACTTACGTGTTATACAAACAAATGTCTGGCAGCCACGTAAGACTCCTGTCCACGTTGATCGATGAAATATTATCGTAGTTTGAAGTGTTCCAAGTTAACATTGGGTTGTTCCAGTACTGTCGAAACCACAAACTGATGCTGATTACCTGATTTTTCTCGTCCTGAGAATAAACACGCGCGATAGTCAGAAACGCTAGTCATTGGAGATTAGAGATGTGGGTGAAGTTTGAGGTGGTGTGGTGGTATATGTGGTGTTGTGTGGTGTGGTATGGAGGTTGGATGGAGGGGAAATTGGTGTGGTGTAGCAGCATTGCTCGCGTAATGTAGAGGTGTGGTAACGTCTGGAGTTGTGGCCCGTCGAAATGATGTGACCGTGTACTTTGCCGTGCCTTGGTGTGTTGGGTACAGGTGTGCGGGTGAAGCGTTAACCTTCGGCACTGTGTTACGGCCCGAGACAGGGCTGGTGGAACATCAGGTTGAGAAGTAGTGCTGTGTGTTGTAGTAACAGTATTTGACGTGGAGTAGTTTTGTGTGTTTTGAGGATATTTTGTCGTACATCATTTCGTGGTGCGTGAAAGAACCCTATAGACACTCACGTAGTTTTTAACGTGTGTAAGTTTTAATAGAGTCTACTCACGACGTCCATAATTTGACGCAGGGCGATCTGGAGCTTCACTTTAACCGGCGAACTGTCGGATTTCGCTGGAAGGACATCTTTCATGGAATTGGGTGGCTTAGGGAAAAGCTTCGTCATCAACTCCAATTCTGCTTTGTTCAGACTTCTTGCTCCTGAAAATAGAGAGATGCATTGAAAGTAAATAATTCTAGTCTGTATTCTGTCGTAAGGATCTAGGTGGGCAACTTTCTGATGACTGAAAGAGCACGAAGTTTTTTCGGTGACCTATATTTGAGCACGATGGTTAACTCTCACCTGTCAAGTCATGTCATCTTGGCGAGTAAAATGAATCGGCGTTAGCCAGAGTAAAGTAATATCAGATCTGTCTCCTAAAATAAGGTTTCATTAAGGGTGAACGGACCCAAAATGACGATAGTTTCCTATGATGAGATGCCATTCTTTGGTAGTTTGCAGCATTTTTACTTAATTACCCAAACAATATAGTTGGTGGGGGGAGAAATACTGTTACAACAGGGTATTCTCCCCCAAGAAGCCTCATAGCTGTTTTCCAAGCTGTGTAACTCGGGCAAATGATAATGTCGGAGCGGTGAATAATTCCCTGGGATGAGTGACCCGGGTCATCAGTTACTAGGGATGATTGACCCCCTGGATTTAATTAAGCTATACTATGAAAATAAACTCTTGCTAACTCTAACCCTTATCATGACCATAAGCCCAGCCGTAACTTTAGTAATCCTGACCCCAACTCTAACCTTGTCCCTTAGCGTAACAATTACAGGCTAAAGATAGTTTAGTGACGGGCAGATCACTCATCCCTCTCATACGGGTGGCTTTGGCCTCTTGAGGGATCCTGATAGTACAGGAAAGTGGTGAGAGGAAGGTCGTGTTCTGCTGGCAAGGAAAAAAAAACATGAATAGTCCCTGATTAGGCGAACTAACGGTAGTATTCAGCTGGTAAGCTGTTACGGAAAACTCGTAATTGTACAAAGGATTTGTCTCCTGTAGGGGCATTCTGATGTGTTTAACATATCGTTTCTCCTCCTAAGGTTTATTTTAATTATGGTTTATCACGATTGAAAAGACTGAAGTTGAGAATACTGGTCTATTATCATCGCTCCGTGGTGTTATTTTGTTTAAAGTGACAAGGTATGGAGTTAACATACGGTGACATTACAAAAATCGTTCGGGAGACTTGCTGAAAAACACTACAGTCTTGCTGAGACAAGGAGCACTTTCTGGTTTTTGGTTTCACTTAGAAACTAGAACGTCACATACTCGTTCAGATACATACGAGATCGTACCAAACTTTTGAATGTGGTTGTGAATTAGCATGTTTTTTCACTGGGTTGTTTTGTGTTTGTCGTGTAGCAACATTTGTTTTGATTTTTACTTCTGCTGAGAGGCCTGGTGGGGCTCACGCACCGTGGATATAACTGCAAACTGCATGTCTTGTTAGTGCTAAAACCTTCTTGGGGCTATAAAACCACAAAGCAACAACAGTATGCACACGAATTATAAAGGTAAATATTTTTGTGGAAAGAAACCCAAAGGTTCAGTACCGAACAGGACAGTGTTCTGAGGTGTTACACCCATTAACCATTGTAAGGATTTTTGCGTTTAAAATCAAAGAGAATACAGAAATGTAGATGAAACTTTTATGAGGAATTGCAGTTGCCACTCCTCTTTCTATTACGCATAGCAGGACTGCAGCTGCAATATTAATCGATGTTTTAAATATAAAATGGACAAATCTATAGTTCATATTGACTTATATCAACCTTATCTTTTCAACCTTTTTACAAAATGGAAGAATTTCTCTTTTTGTCTCAAATCTGTTATATGCTGAGAAGTGAAGTACTGTGTTCACGTTACGCATAACATTTATTTGTTAAAACCAAAACAGAGTCACAGGATCTTAAGATGTTCAAAGTTGTTTGAGCAAGGCTATGGTTATAAAGAGATTTATTAATTTGTGTAGAACTTCACTGATTCTGGCTTTGATTTTCGACTTTGGTTTCATGCTTCAAACTTTTTACGCTCAAACTGCAAACGTTGAAGAATAACAAATGTGACTGGTGCATGACTTTTACCGTTTATGGCGCAAGTTTTTAATGTAGCTTTAAGCCTTTTACTGCATACGTATTCATCTTGCTACTGCATCAAAACTTTTAAATCTGACCCGATGTACACTTTAGAGATTTCATTTACCAAACTGAAGAACATGTTAAAAACATGTTGGCTCAGTTGATTTTAACTGTTGGATATCATCTAAAGGTACACAATCCAGCATGTTTGAACCAGAAAAATGATAACTCTGGCTTGTTTTCCGAATGAAAGCTCAATCAGACTGTTTATCATAAGCAACACGAATGTGCTATATACTTTAGCCAAAGCTTGGCCGGGCGGGAAGCGTAGTCTTGTAAGAAATATTAAAGCCTAGCATAAAATGCGAAGTAAAGGCATGATAAGATTTATTTTGACGTTTCGTTGATTTTCAGAATAAATCTTATCATGCCTTTACTTCGCATTTTATGCTGGGCTTTAATAATTCTTACAAGACTGTGCTATATACTTCCTTCATACCTTCAATCAACGAGTTGAATAACAACAGTAGTTGGAGAATGGTCATAATTGCTTGTCGAATATAATGAGATTTCATCTTCTGAGTTCACCAGTATTATCGAGATGACCTGCAAAAGCTTGTTGTCTTTTCTAAGTCTTCCTAACTTTCTTCCTTTGGTGTCTGTGACGAAGACGCTGTTGTAAACTGGTGAAGTTTAGGTCAAGTTAGTATGGCTTGTTGACTCTTTCAGCTAATAACAAAGATAGCTTCCGTCGCCGTAACTTCTGAGCGAACGCCAAGCTTTAACGAGTGAAGGTCAAGAACGAATCACATTAATTCGTGAAGTATCGGTCTGTTCATTTTTATTTAATATTGCAGAAGTTCGTGTGAATTTAATATAAGCTGAAGCTTTCAAAATCACCATGAGGCTAATGAGGTATTTGTTAGAAATCGACGTCAATTAGATGTAATAAATGTTTAGAAATTATTTTTTAGTTCAAAGGCGCAGCGGGGAGATAAGGTTTGGAAACCATGCTATACTTTTCCCTTTTCCCTCCCTAAATTTCTAAATAAATATCTTACATACTTCGAATGTATCTCTTCGCTTGCTATAATTCCTTTTGGAGATCCATTCGGAAATGGTTTCCGGAAATATTAGGTGTTGCCATCGCGTTGGAAGTCAAAAATCCAATGATGTCCTTTTATTAAATTTTAATTTTACATAATATTTAATATATCGTGAGGAAGTATCAAATTAGATGTAGCTGAAAAGGAAAAGTTCGGAATTATTTTGACGACAAATGAAAGAGCTGACACTCAGTATTCTACGAAACTTCGAAATTTCTAGACGTTCGACAATCTAATTGGCAAGACCGGTTTATATGTAAGACAATCACATATACAGATTTGAGACCACTCAAGACTTTAATCATAAATCAGATATGAGGGACAGTGTTCAAATACCGAGAAAAGTTTTGGAAAACGAGGCAAAGCATAGTTTTTTAGAACGCTGTTCCAGGTGTTTGACTCAAGGGTCAAACACTCTCTTGAGTATGTGATGCATCTTCTCAAACGAACTAATACTTTCAGAGAAAATCTGTGTAAAAGTTGGGAAGTCTTTTATCGTTGTAGTGTGTTCCTTCATGAATTACTGATAAGTTTGAGGTTTAGTAAAGCTTTCCAACAACGTTGGAAACACAGAATGTGGAAGCATTCGGCGATGTGAGTTTCTTTATTGTGATACAGGAAAACGCGGGCGTGATTCCTGGACAGATGTTACATGTAATCTGCAAAGTACAAGGAGGGCATTGTGTTCTTCGTTTCTTGAAAAGAAATAGCCTAACTGAGAATGTATATGAATCGTGAAGTTTATAAAGGGAACAGTAAAGTTGGAAGCTAAAGCTTTTTGACCGAGCGTGTACTTTCTGTTGTGTCTTGGTTGTTTTATGTCCACAACCGACGTGCATAGTTTTCGTCAATATTTCATGCATTAAATTGAGTCCTTACTAATAATGGCCTTAGATTTTGGAAAACAGCCCATGAAACCACAAGCTGTATTTTGCAAGATACATTTCCTTGTTTTTGGTTTGACGCAATTTCCATAAAAATGTTCAAATGGTCAAGAAGATGTAGAGGTTGGAGAAGACTGTAGTTGACTATATTTTTGCATAACGTTTATTAAATTATATAAAAAAACTCCGTGCAGGATGGCTCATTGGTAGGGACTTTCCTTCTACTGTCTTTGTGTAATAGGATTGTGTAGGTTGCACAGTATGGATGCATTGGGTATCGCCAACTACATAATATGGTACTAAATTTTAAAATTTAGACACTTAAAAATGTATAAGATAAATAGTTACAGTTTGAAAACACTGAGGTTTGAAGCTTAACATCTGCTTTCTGCTTCGCTGTACTTTTGACCTTGTGCGCACACTACGGATATGGGTACTTTCATTTTTAATGCACGAACAGGGTAGTTGCTAAAAATGGCTTAGAATAAATGAATGGTATAAACACAAATTGTGTTTTGAAAGTTACAGACTTTTAAAGTTTTATTTTACTCACGTATCACAAAAATACTTTTAAGCAGAAGGAAATCGGTGAGGATGTCAGTGGATTCCGTTGTTGAATATGAACTTTAAACGTTCAATTGGGTGTTGGATTGCACTCCACTAGGCTCCTTTCTTTTACAGTCTTTCTGAAGAAGGATGGTGTGCTTAGTTATTTACTGTGTCTTTATGGAGAAATAGCCAACTGATTGTGCTGATAAATTTTAAAGTTTACCCAGGAAATTAAAGTTTGAAGCCAGTTATCTTCAAACTTCGAACCTTCAGCGTTCTTTTGGGTTATCGTTCTGTACATGTCCACAACAGATATTCATAATGACTTAAATATTGAAAGCATTATACACAGCTGTTGCTAAAAATGGCTGTGACCACAAACTGTGTTCCATAAAGGTTCGCTCTCACGCAAGTACATTAAATGTGAAGGGAAAAGATAGTGAAGGGTTTTAGAAAACTACGATGGAATGCATTCATTAGCCTTGTTAAATTCAACTTTTGGTTGCAGTCTATTTAAGTTTTCAACTGTTCTTCGTTCCGGGGTGAATTCAAACTATAATTTGGTGGGTGCGTTGTTAATGTTCTAAGGTATTAAAGCAAATGGTTGAATGCTAAATAATTCTCGCTTTACTTAACTAAATATTCCTTACAAAAAAAGGAAATAAAACTCAGGATGGTAATAACCAAAACACTTCGGTAAGCTTTCGTGGACTCCTGATCGTGTGCTTTTCGCGTATGTCTCGTGTCTTTTTGACCTTTCCTATGATCTCGATGTTTGCACACGACACACTGTGAACATCACGCGATGTTCCTTATCAAGGACCCGTCGGAATCCTTGGCAGTGTGCGCGGCTGTCTTGCCTCTGCATTAATAAAGACATTACTTACGTTGCAATGAGGACGACAGTTATCAAATGGCTTAGTCGTATATTGTTTTCTGCTTCTTATGGGTTGAAGATGGACTTTCTGCAAACGTAATTATTCAGACGATGAAACATAATTTTGAACCGCGTGTTTATGTGAGTTCATCGCATTGGCAAAGATTACTCCAGCGGTGACCAAGAATGAAATAAGAAATAGAAAGAAGAAGAAGCGATCTAGAACTCTGGAGGCAAACTTCCAGTGATTGCTGTCAATATTCACGGCATAATCTCGTCGAACTTTATCTGAAATAATAGCGAAATCGTTCCGTAGGCATTCGAAATATGATTTATGGTCAACCGAACTTCTTTCTGTGTTTCTTCCTGACTTGATGTCCTTTACTTCGAAACTTCCGTCTGAGTTTACCTCCATGTCTTTCAGGATACCACGATTACCAGTGCATTTATTCTCCCCAGCGCACTGCAGTCGACAAGTCTGCAAATGCAAGCAGTTGGACTGGTTAACCCTTAGAACCTTCGCTAGAAGTTCGTTCACTAAGACCTGAATCCATTTAGGGATTGGCGAATCGTTGTAGTACCATTTTATCGTAAGAAAAGTTGCAATCAAACAAGCAGCAATCTCAATAGTGCATACCAGATAAAATTTACCCAAGAGCGAGATAACTTCAGAAGTGGGTGGCATGGAACTGGAAGCAAGCAACAAGAACACGGTCATTGCCAGCAAGACCGTGATAACTAGAGATATTCGTTCATTGGACTCCACTGGTAAACAGAAAGAGAGGAACGCAAGGAGTGCAATGACTGCGCAGGGTATAATCATGTTGGACAAGTAGAACAACGCCCGTCTTTTCAAGACAACACGGTAGGTCAACGTAGGGTAAGGTGCCGAACAACATGGGTAGTACGTAACATTCCGCTGAACTGTTAAGTTGATAATGCTCCATTCACTGTCAGCGACGTACTGCGCGAAGCTAACTTTGTCTTTCCCGGCTACGATGTTGATGTAGTTGCCGTTGTACGTCCACGAACCAAACTTCAGCTCACAAACTTGTTCATCAAAAGGAAAGAAGGTGACGTCGATCTTGCATTCGCTTTTAAACATGAATGGCGACAACCAAGAGGAGTTTCCTGAATGGTCAATCTTTACGGCTGTGTCTATTTTTGCCGACATGCTACCAGAATCGTCCACCCTAGGGATTTCGAACATAAAATTAAGTTGGTAAAAACTTTATCTGCGGACTTTAATATAGATACTGCAAATAAATATCGAGAAGAGACTTGCTGCAAAAAACTGTATACGTTTAGTAATTGTTTAGTATATGTCAAGGTTTGTAAACCTGATAAATTGTGATGGGATGAACTGCGAAATCCATCATTCAGGCGCTGTTGACCAGGGACCTGGACAACTTGGTCCGGCAGATGAGACCCACAATGATAACTGGTGTGATGGTTATGGTGATGGTGGTGGTGGTGGTGGTGGTAATGATGGTGGTTTTGATAATGTGGAGGTAGGAGTAGGTGGAGTGGTAGTGTTGGTGGCGAGTGAAGTGATGATGATCATGGTTAATGGTGATGATCATGGTAACGGTAGTGTTGATGGTGATTGTGGTGGTGGTGGTAGTGATGATGAGGGCAATAGATGATGGTGATCATGGTAACGGTCATTTTAATGGTGATGGTGGTTGTAGTGATGATGGTGATAGATAAATGTGGTGATCATGGTAACGGTAATGTTAATGGTGATGATGATAGATAAATGTGGTGATCATGGTAACGGTAATTTTAATGGTGATGGTGATAGACAAATGTGGTGATCATGGTAACGGTAATGTTAATGGTGATGATGATAGATAAATGTGGTGATCATGGTAACGATCATTTTAATGGTGATAGACAAATGTGGTGATCATGGTAACGATAATGTTAATGGTGATGATGATAGATAAATGTGGTGATCATGGTAACGGTAATGTTAATGGTGATGGTGATAGATAAATGTGGTGATCATGGTAACGGTAGTTTTAATGGTGATGGTGGTTTTGCTAATGGTGACGTAGGTGATGGTGTTTGTGATGATGACGGATCATAATTAAGAGATTAAAAATAAAAATATTGAGACTATTGCAGTTCACTCACATGTTGTACAAGCAGATATCAGGAACCCAGACTAAATTTTTGTGAAGGTTAATCAATCTTATCCCCATGTGTTCGTTTGGATCCCAACGAAACAGCGGATTATTCCAGAACTGAATCACTCCCATACTGAATGTAACCACTTGATTTTTTTCGTCCTAAGACGCCAAAGTAGAGTTTGAGTTCAAGCAATCAAATTAAGTCAATGTATTAACAGGACAGCCACAACAATCCGTTTATCTTTTTGTTACTTCAGCCTAATTAATTTCTACTCATTGACTGTTTCATTGTCAGTTATTTACTCCATGACGTGGAGTTAAGCTCTGAGTTCTTGCACAAATTGAACGTGTAGACCACTTACCACATCAACCAGTCGACGAAAAACCAAGTCAAACGTTACAGTTACAGGCTTCTTGTCATCTGCTAAGGGGAGCACTTGCTTGCTGTAATTTTTCAACAGGATGCTGTTTACGAGCTTGTACTCTGCCATGTTGCGTGAATCTCCTATAGAACGTTGAATTGATTGCGTATCATGGGATTAAGTTTGTTGTGCACAGGCGAAGAAGTATCTCCTCCCAAAGTTTCAACAATTCCCTGGCTTTTCTTGTGTTTTGCATGTCTTTCTGCACTTCCTATACACCCTTACACAAATTTCACATGCATTTCACACATGAAAATAATATTTCGTATGCGAGTTGTTTCGATTCCATATTTTGAATGAAACTTTCATTACGTGAAATTAAGTTTCACATGTGAATGCCCCATTTCGTATGGGAAATACATGTTTCGTGCACCAAGATTTCACATGTGAAATTTCAAACTAGTTCATGTCACATGTGAATTAGATATTTCATATGTGAAAATGTTCCACTTCATATGTGAAATGAGAATTTCATGTTTTTCATAGTCGAATATTACCTTCTCAATTTTGTCTCGTGTTTTTACTCATATCCTGGGTACCAAGATGCATTTTCTTGGAGTTTGTTTTATATTATATGTTATTGAACATATTTTGAGGTTTTTACCGATGCCTATGGGTATTCCTGACGAGATTTTATTCATTAAATTTCCCGCAAAAGTTGCAAACGGATATAAACTATAACCTAGTGGCTATGTACTACGAGAAATCTCTGAACGCTAATCCATTTTATAATTCACCAAACTTTCTTAGTATATCACTTACCAGTGGGTTTTCGTCAACTGATCCAAGATCTTTTGATCTATTCCTCATTTGATTTTATACCGTGTATGATAGTTGTGAGAATTTCCTTGCTAAGCTACTTAAGGTTAATAACGGTAAGCCATTGTAGAGAATTGATTTAAATATTTTTCATGGGAAAACAAAGGGCTCACAAATATTGCGTTGACTATCTACGGAAATCGTTAACACGTACCATGAATATCATATTGATTTATCTTAAGAATTCAGCATTAACCCCTGTATCCAACTTCAATTTTGTAAACGTATTTTTGGTTACTGATGTTCTAAACAAGTTATATTGCGTGACAGATATTGCTCTCCACGCTATGATGTTTGCTGAAATGTCTACAATAATCTAGAGAGCAGATGCTATTATTATGAAGCGTGTTCTTACCGTATACTATTCTAAACAAGAACCCACAGACTCCAAGAGTAAACACAGCGTTCATATCTCGCCGTCTCTCAAAACTCATAACTCCAAGAGCACTTCGCTCACATCCAATTATTCTTCCCTTGCAAAAGTTGCTAAAATTGAGATCTCGGTCACCGTTTTATGACGCAGTCACTTTTAATGAATCCCTTTTCATTGAAAGCTTTTTGTATGCAAACTATGGATTGGCCACAGCCGTCGCATCGTCTTTAGCAATCTGGCCTCGCAAATTAATCGTAATGGCGCAAGTATGGGAAGTAACACCTTTTGTCTCAATTGAATGCAAATTAGGTGCGCTGATATCGGAGACAAAAGCTCAGTCAAGTTTTCAAATTTTTCGAAGGAGTTTGCCAAATCATAGTGTATCATGCACTTCACCGGTAGTCTGTTGGGTGCCAATTGTATCAGCATTTGAAAAACAGCAAACCAAAACAAATATTACAGAATCTGGAGCATTTTTCGCAGCAGCTTTGCGGGTTGTCTGTGAAAAATACCATTTCTTCCTGACCATCAATATACTGCAGTCTTAAAGCATCCACTGTTTGTTAAAACATATAATAAATATGCTTTCAAGGCAAAGAAATGAAGTTCAGGCGCAAAAGAATATGGCCTTGAAGACGCTGCTAGATCTTACGACTGCGTAGCATTTATTTGTCCACCGAATGGCAAACTTATTACACATTTAATGCACGATAAATCAAATTAGCATCAAGTCCAATTTGCGGTCAAACTGTCTTTCTTCTTTTCCCCGAATAACTGGGTATAAAGTGCACATTTTCGAAGAAACCATTTTTTAACTGGCCTTCCATAATTCTCCCATGATTAAAGCCTTCCATTTTGATGGTTGAAGTGCAGTACAAAAGGTCTATTGACCTCCTCAGATATATTTCCATTTAAATCCTACCTGGGGTGCGTAAAGGGGGCTTTTAATAAACGGATTTTTTCCGTTTGGTCCTTCGAATGGTAACTGAAGTGTATTTGAGAGAGAAGTACCGATACATTCTAGCACACCATGCAGTTCTGTATTTCTTTAATTGGCCTTCCGTATGCAACACGCACGTTCAAACATTCAGCTGACTTATGATCCTCGATGTATTCATCCCATCCTAATTGAGCGTCAGTGGCCTTGGATAATCACAGTCAAGTTACCAGGCTACAATGAATATTATCCGATAAAGGTCGTTATTGTCGGACCGAGACAAGTGAACCATGTCATAACCCTACCTTAAAATTTCGGGCCGATATTTCAATAGCACAGACCATACTGGTGAGTCAATAAGTAACTTATCATGACAGACGGATTCATTTGACTTTGGAAAATTTAGAATCTCTTCTGCAGCTTTGGTCTCCAGATTCAGTTACTTTTCTTGTCGTGGTTGTTCCTTAACATTTTCACATCACATTTTATCAAAATTTTAGCTCTTTTGATGTGCTACATTGACGAGTTTTTTTAAACTTGTTATACCACAGTTCGTGAATACGGGAAACATCCACGTATTCAAATAAACAAAGCAAGGATCATGGATTAATTTTTAATTTCATTTTCTCTTTAAATAATTTTACTTTATTTCCTTAAATAAATTATCCCTTTTCCATCAATAACTTCATGTGAACATTTAAAAAAATAAGACTAGGAGTTTCGTGCACTTAGTGATAAATATACATAGCTGTAATAACCAAGACAAACGCCACTGCAAAATAGGAGTTAAACTGAAGTCCAAAGATGATGACAGATAAAGTAGTGCTAACTAACATGGCTCCTGCAACAAGGATAAGTCTTGTGAGGCTGCTAGCATGTTTCATGATCACTCCTGTTATTATACCATTTACAGCCTAAACAAAGTAAGGGAAGTCATATTGGACACAAGTTATAACAGATAAGTGGATTCCTGGGAAATTTAGCAGTGAGGAAGAGAAGTTACTCTTTGACCAATCAAGAAGCTTCAAAGCTTCTTGGTGATGTTATTCAGTTGGATGTCCCTTTTTATACTGTAAATACGCACTTGATAATTTTCAGCCTCTGTCCTCCCCCAGGATAAACGTTATGCCAAATACTGAAAAATATTCTTGGTGAATTGAAGATACACATACTGCTTGAAAAGGAAGAATGGGCAAAGATGAGGTTACTGTCTTGGGATGAACATTAAGTCACTTCTATGTACACTTGTCAAAGGGATGAGTCCTGCTCCTTAACAAGTTAACGACCATCTCCTTACCTCTGCGTTTTAAGTCATTAGTCTTTATTACAATTGTGCACATAAGATTAGTCATACCTGAGTAAAAATTATAATTAGAGTCCATATTGAATATCCCTTTAATAGGTCATCAGTGCCTTGGAAATCTAGTGCAAATGAACAGGATTATCCTTGAGATATTTTGCTAATTTTGTTTGAAAAGGATATGACTTTTACAAGCCTACACATTACACTTTGATTTCATCCTTTTTACAATTGATTTCCTCAATCTCTTTTCCTTCTTTTCTTTTACTTTCCAATCTTTCCTATACCTCCCAAAAAATGATAATCATACTATGCCTTTGTAATTTTGAAGAGAAAAAACTTGTGACATGAAAAATGCACTGAAGTTGATGCCAACACCAAAACTATAAAGCATGATGCTCTGCACGGACAGTGACAACTACAAGAACAAGAAAAGGTTAGATCATCTAATGAAGGTTTTGTTCAAAAGCCAAAATGTGCCATAGTGAAATAATATCTATGCACTGTTAAAACCACAAACTAACCTTTGCTTGTTTCTTAAGAACATACTCTGTAGAGAAAGAGAAGATGATGCATAATTATTTTTTTGAGTAAAAAAGAATGGAATATCAAAGGGGTAGATCTAGGGCATGGCCAAAGTAGCCATGCCCATCTCACAAGCCACTTTGGCTCCTCCCCTTGTGCAAAAAAATATCTGATTAAAGTGCTAAAAATGGCAAATTTGGAAATTGTAAACACAATCTGTCCCCTTGCCCAAACTTCATGACTGGATCATCACCAGGAAATGATTATAAAATATCTCTGGAATTCTCTAGTTTTAGTTCCTCTCTAGTTGTCTCTTACTGGTAATCAAAATTGAATTAAAGAATTATCTGTAAGTTTTGTGACCACATTGATATTTAACCTTCAATGAATAATCAGTCCTCAAACCAGCCAACAACCAAGCAGGCTATGAGCTAGTGAAAAGCAATGCACACCAACCTGACTGTTGATCAGTATTCAGCTATTAACATTTTGTTTTAAGCTTATGTTACATTGTCTGGATGATGATTGGAATTTACAGTACAGAAAAATTCTTATCTCTCCTGGAATGTGAGGAAAAAGCTCAACTGCCTGTCTCAAGCTCATAGTAATTTAGCTATATGCATTCATTCTTACCTGTATAGACTCCTGCAGCACCAGATATACAACAATACATTAGTATAAGGATGATGCCAAAAAGTCTGACATGAACTGTCTTCACAGAATCCTCTGAAATCTTCTGATTTGACACCCACCCACCATAGCTACAAAATTTTAAGAAAATTAAATACATATGGTTGATCGTACAATCATTAACATAATTTCTAAGTTCAGCTCAACATTATCTAATGTAAATTCACTGAATACTGTACCTGTTAAAACCCCCTGCCACTGTTATCATTATGAAAGCAACCCATTTGCTCTTTGAAACATGCCTAAAATTAATTCATCACAGAGGACATGTAAGTCTGATTCTTCACATTACAGGCCAATCATAATGGAGGTTTTCCTGCTTTTTAAGATTAAACGAGGCATATATACTACCCTCATCAGCAGAAACATTCAATATTCCCAGTGGTAACATTAATTTTTGTGGTAACATCAAATTTTTAAAGCACTATTTAGAGCAAAATAGTGGTAAATCTCATTATTGTTATTATTATTATCATTGTTGTTATGGTAAAACAATAATTTTCTGTAAAATTTACATGATTGAATAAATATTGAAAGTATTATATAACTTCTACCTAGAAACATTGCATATCAACATGCATGCATAATTACTATTCCAAAACAATACCTTGTTCATTACATGTATATATGTCTACCAGTACCTGTTTAAGAAAATTTTGTAAAAAATAGCTGTACAAACAATTTTCAGGTTACTCAACACCTTAAAAACAAAAACAACAAAAACCCAAAGTTTAAAATGGTTACTTGTAGGTTACTGTGCAATGGAAAGGATAAGCATTTTGACATTGTTTTCAATGTAACCATAAAAGAAATGCAATTTTTATAATCAAAATTGCAAAATTTTCCTGCTGTGATAAGGGGAAAGACAAAAGAAACCCGAAAATGAAACTGAGCAACTGAATGTAAATGCTTACAAAGATTGGAATAATTTAAATATTAACAAAGCATATAAAATGCATGAAATTGATATCATGTATTTTATGAACATCAGCTGGAATGACATTGTAAATAACTAGTGGAGACTGTTGAGAAAGTTTATAATTATCATCAGTGAATGTCAAGTGTGTGGATGGAGTAAATTTGAGTAGAAAGACAAGGTATACATAATACTTTATGGTCAAACTTCTGTCAAATATTTTTGATATAAGACATTGTTTATGTTTACTAACAATACCTGAAAACTTGCTGGGTCCACAAAGGTCTGAATATGAACAACAATATTGTTGTTGATACTATAAAGAATGGCAGGCACAGAAAACATGAAGAACTCCTTTGGTGATGGTACTCTAACAACACTGTTATTCATTGCTTCTGGTAAAAACATTAACACTGACATCAACAACTAGAAAGTAAAATAAGCTTTTTAAAGGTTATACAAGTGAGGACTGTTATGTGCAAATACATATTAAACAGAATTCCCAGATGTCCTTGCAAAAGAAGTATTTTCCTAGAGATTGGAAATTAAACTATATAGTGATGTGAAACTTCATTTTATTTCTTTAGAAAAAAAAATCAACTCTCAACACATTGCACTCTTGCTTTGAAACTGAGAAACTATGTGCGTCAGGGAATCCCCTAACTTGAGCATCTGAAATCTAAGATTTTGATGGTTTCCACGACAATTACCTTACTAAACTCAATTAAAAGAACCACTGACATTGAGTTAAATGGAATTTTTCCATCAACTTTGCAGAGGTTAAGTAGCACTCCATGGGATCCATAAACCAATACTCTGAAAAATATTAGACAAAAGGAACTTTAAGTAGCTGTTATTTACGATTTTAAGTTATTCTAGAAACTCAGCTTTGTAAAATAATGAATATCGCATCTGAATTTAATTGAAAAAAACAAAAATTATAGGTTGTCATGGCAAACGACTCCAGATCATTAACAAGTACGTAATTTCTTCAAATTCAACGTGAAACTACCGATTTACTATGATATACATATATATATATATATATATATATATATATATATATATTATTCTTACCCGCAAACAAGCATCAGATTCCATGAAAAAATTTTAGCAAGAGGCCCTCTTTCACTAGATTCCATTCTTAAAAACATAAAACAGCTAATACAGTCAGTTTATGAAAGATGTCCCATCGAGAGGGACATTATTTTCAGTTGAACTTGACACGTGTCTGCATAGCAACGTTTGATTAGTCTATGTTTCTTCACTAACATTATTAAAAGACGTAGGAATTCCCATTGGGCTTATGAAGAGGAGTCAATCGCATGAGGAATCAACGTTATGTACATGTATTTCAATCAACATAACCGTGAATTTATTACATAATCATGTTAAAGCCTAACGGTCAACAGTAAAAATAATATACCAGTGATTCGAGCCTTTTTACCACAGTTATACCACCTCTAAACTGATATACCTTGAATCAATGCCAATCGTCCTTCCATTAACATATAAAAACAGGAAAACACGTCAACAGTACCTTTAAATATGTTTACAGCACTTCAATTAATCCAGTACCTTTAAAACGCATTGTTATATTTGACTCCGCCAAGAAACTGGAAACTAGAGACCAGCGCTGAGACATTGTGTTTTCTTGTATCCTACATTTATATTTATATGTACTAATATTATTTATTGATGGATATTTATATTGTATCCACGGACATTTTTTCTTCCTCGTCTTTCCCTTCTTTTTCTTCTGTTTCCAAGTATAGCCGAAAGAATAGAGTTCTAACGTACCGCACTGATGTACCAAGCCGAATGGAACGTGCCATATGAGGGTACCACGGACCCTTGGAATACCCTTCCCACACGCCCATGGTTGGGTTGATGTTCTTAAATAGGACGGGGGCAACCCGGGGAAATTATGATACACAAAAAATAAACTTCGTTACGAGGCTGAGAGGTCGAAAACAATAGAAATTACCTCGTGACTTACGGGATCGTAATGATGGCAAATTTCTATAGTTCTTGTCCATCTAACCCTCGCTCTAAAGTTGAATCTTAATGTATGAAAAACTGGCAAATGTCTGGAGAAAGGGGACAAGAGCCATCGTGCGTTCGAGTGACCTTACCACCTTTACCACCTGTTCACAGTGTCGGTTAGGGATTAAGATTAAACTTTCAGTTCTCATTCTGATCCTGATTACCAAATGCTTCAGAAAAAACTGAGGTTTTTGTTTTGATATAGCTCGAAAGCCGTGCCGTTTCAGTGTTCAATTCGTCTTCACCGTTTAGCTTTTTTGGCTCTTAGGCACTTAGCATGATTAAGAGCCAAATAAAAGAAGAGTTGTGGTGCGACTGTGAGATTAGATTGATAATGCCTGAATCCGTTGAGAGTTCGAATAGCATATGTATCTTGATGACTAAAATTTGGCAGCGGAAAGCGGATAAATTTCGGAAAAACTCTAGAGGTTTGGCAGTTTTCCGTAGTTTATCTGTTAACAGTTGTTGACAAAGACAATATTTATTCAAGGATCAGGTCTAGCCGTCGTCAATAAACCCTAAATCTCAAAAAATAAATTCACAAAAACATTTCATCTAATTACTATGAAGAGAAACTTTTATCTTTTCTTGTCCTAAACATTTTACAGCTCGATACTATTTTTGATTGTACAAATACAGAGCTACAATAACCAGTCCCAGTGATCCTATGAGGTAGTTGTTTAGTTGAAATTCGAACAAGACGTAGGACAGTAAGGTTGTGACTACTATTGCTGTTGAAGTGACGAACAAACGAGTGATGTTGCTGGCATGCTTCATCACTGCCGACATGATCAATCCACCACAAATCTGAAAGATGAGATTGTAACGTAAACAGTTGGTACAAAAAAAACCAAAAACAGAACAAATAAATGCTGGAAACTATCCGTATGAGGTACACAGTTCAACTTGTGGGATGTACTATGGGTGTAACGTCCAAATAACCAACTTAAATGTCCATCAGAACCAGGCGCTTTCTTGTAATGACAAATGTGTTCTTTTTCACTTTGAATGTTTGCATGTTTTTTCGTACCTTTAGCATTTTATTAGCACTTTTTAGTGGACAAATTTGATCGAACTCATGTCAACAAGTGAACAAAATTTGCATCTAAATTAGATAATAACACAGACCTTGTGCAATTCGAGGCAGGTGTACACACGTGTGTGCTTCAGTTCAGGGTTTGGACTTTAATATGGCAAATGCAGTTTATAAATACAAGTACATTTAAGGCAAAATCGCGCGCGAAACTATGCCATACATGCAAATTATTTGACAACCAAATTGTTACCTCAGTGCAACCCAGCACGATCACCCATACATTAAAATCATGAAAGAACCCTTTTAATTTTGACTGAAAATTACTCCAGGCACCTAAATAAGTTAAGTAACAAATGGAAGCAAAAATATTAGATGGATGTGTAGATAAGCAGATGATTAGTTGTATGTAGTTCGACTGCTGAGTGGTTGGATAAGTCGGTTAATTCAGTTGGTTGGTTGGTTGGTTGGTCGCCTCTCGTCAATGTGTTGGCTGATTATGTCGAGCTGGTAACATATTACAGTATACAATAAAATTGCCTACCTTCTGGCAAAGATTCAAAGGATGATTTTGTTTCCATCGTGAAAAATGCTACTAGATTGAAAACGACGCCAAAGACATAAAGCATGCAGTTTTGCTGGTGAAGTGAGACCTAGAAATAACGGAAAGTGTTGGGTTGATGTCGAGAAGATATGTCAATAAAGTTGATTCAAGTGATTGGACACTATTTTACCTCATAGTGCTTTTTGACGATAAGTTCTAGAACATAGACAAAAAAAATTAAATGAATTTCATTTAGGTCCGATTATGATATCTGATGTCCAATCGAGCAATATTTTGTTTTATTTTTCATTCAATTATTAGTCTTATTCGGAGTTTGGTCCTTTCAAAAGCAAATTATATACATCGGAACGAGCTAGTCTCGTTGCTGTGTCTGAATAAATGGAAATAAGTGAAATAATCAATAATTAGATTCACTTAATCACGAGCCAAGGAACGAAGCAACAAACGAATTTGTCCCAGATTGGGTGGACAACCTCATGATAATTCGAACAAGATAAACATATGATGATTAGAATTTTTATGACCAGCAACTTAAAGTAAATTTATGTAACTTAGCATGTTATCACCTGTCCATATTCCCGCTAAAGCGCTGACTGTGCAGTAAAGAGCCATGGTAGAAATACCAGTGAGTGTCACGTGAATGTCGTCTGCATGATCTTGCAAATCTTCTTCAGACACAAAGTTACCCAGGCTATGTCAAACAGAAACAGCTCAATTTGTGCTGGTTGTATTTATGAAAACTGCATCCAACAAATAGTCATTCACAGCTCAGGGCTATAAGAACCATTCATACGAAAGTAAAAAGTACTCAAGATTGTGTTGTGATAATATCTGATAACTCGTTCATATATAATCCACGTATTCTTAAAATATCTCGAACTAGCCCAAGGTTGAAACCGAACCGAAAAAAGGACTTCATGATTCGAGGACACAACGCTTTTTAAATGAATTACCGATTGATATGCTAATATTTTTTTTATTAAATCCAAACTCTAGAAATTTAACTTGAAGAAACTTTAAAATGAAGAACAGTGATATTTCAAATCCTGAAGAAAACTTTTAAAGGTTTACTGTCTAACTGAAGTTTTTGTTAAGGTTTTACCTTTAGACTGTATCGGTATGTTGCATTGTATTGTATAACGCAAGTCACACAAAGGAACTTAAGCCTCCAGTGCGCCCGGGAATAATACTGAGTACAGTAAGCAATGTTGTCTAGATATCCATGTTATTGAAATTAATATTTTAGACACGTTATTACTACTTACGAGTTCAAGATACCGGCAGTCGTCAGTAGTACAACGGCAAGCCATTTCACCCAAGTTAATGGTCTAAAAAAGAAATCCTTACTAAATTCAATCATATTGGGGAAAGAGGTTGACCAGATAATCGCCATTTGAAAGGAGAAACCTGTTCATGCTGGTTGTCAATTGAAAACTGAGTTATGTCTCATGGAACACAAACCTTAATCGATAAAGCGACATCGTAAAGGCCCAAAATATGCTGAAAAACTGAGCAAGGATGTTGAATTGGGACATTTTTACAAATGAAATGGGAGCGTTTTTACATACAAAATACCTAATTCACATGTGACATGAACTGGTTCAAAATTTCACATGTGAAATCTTGGTGTACGATACATGTATTTCACATATGAGATGGAACATTCAGAAATGAAATGTTATTTTCATAAGTGAAAATGTACGTAAAATTTTTGTAATGGCAGAATTTACGTTGCCGTTTACCTTTTGATAATCAACCTGTAGAGAATTGCCGTCGTCGGAATCTTCAAATTGCTGATTATCTAAAATAAAGTAAAGGAGGTGTGAAGTTTGAGTTGAAGGAGATTAACTCTCCGAGTTTGAACCAATATAAAGTACAATTATGAAGCCAATGTTTGATACAAGGTCCAATATCAGAGGTTTTGTTTTCTAAATCACAATACTTTGCCGGTCACGTCTGTTTAGCTGACCTACACTTTTGCGCAGTTACCAATGCCAGGCGCGCAACATTGTCTCTGATTAAGAAGGTGACAATGTACTGTCTTGTATTGCGTGGTATGTTTCATAACTTCTGAGATTTTCTTCATTAAATCTTTGTCTGTGTGGTGCCAACGAAGACTAAACGATATCCCATTAGTTTTATCAATTTTCAGTTTTTCCACTTTCAAACGCTTTTGTCAGCAGCAAACTGTATGAGAGTACAAGAGATTTTAGTGCTTCTTAAGTACGTTCGTGGGAGTTGAAATTATAACAATGCTGAGTTTATGAAACTATTCTATATTTACGACCTGCCGCCTTCTTACACGTCACTCCTTATAAAGTAGTTTTACCGTGCTAAACATCCGTGACAAAATACATTAATTTATCCACAGCTCATTTCCCATTCACCTATATCTTCTCAACTAAGCTCCGTCCTAGTTATCTTACCATGTAACTGGAAGGATCGATGTACCGTTGAACCAGGATTGCCACGTTATTGTTGAAGCAGTAGAGAACCGCGGGCACGGAAAACGCGCACCAAACAATCAGCGGCTGTTTTTGCACATGACCCTTCTTCCATAATGGAAAGATATTGACCAATGAAAAGAAGAGCTTAAAAGCAGACAGAAATGACGGCTATCAAAATTCGAAATATAAATAAAAAAGAATAATGACGGGTGGGATATCACGCTCTGTAATGTATAGGTGATTTTTAAAGGTTTTTATTGACTGTCTCCCAAGCATATGTGTAGATGTGTGCCTGAAAGTTTTTCAGTCGATCTCAGATTGAAGATATAAAACGTTTCGTTAGGTCTTTGCAAGGTTTATTTCTTTTCCTTCAAGTTTCCACAAAATCACCGATGATTACAAAGACGCGAAGGTTATTCAATATGGGAACACGAGAGGATTTTCTTGTACTTGAAATTTGAAGTTTACTTTGTTGTTCCTCGAAAACGTACATAAATGAATCAGTTTTTTTTTTTCTCTAGCTGTTGGCCATTCTTGCAGAAAGTGACTTATACAACTTTTGTTATCAAATAAGGAATCCAAAATTTTGGTGGGTGTTAGAATTGTATATTTCCCAATTTTTGGAATGAATACCGGACATATTTGTTTGTTCGAGATTATGGTGACACATGCAAAGATGCTCATATTACTTCCATAAACATTATTGGGATTATAAACTTCTTGAAGTGATGTAGGTACATGGCAAGCTTGATATAGTGTAGTATTCTTGCGGACCCACCTTGCCAATTTCAGTGATGAGAACAAGCGACGCAGAGCTGTATCGTATTTCGTTGTCAACTTTACTAAGTTTGATAAATAAAGGATAACATCCATAGAGAAAGACCCTGGGAGAAAGCAAGACAGACGTTTTGTAAATATAAAAATTAGATAAACCTCTGAGCTACTAAAGTCGTACAAGATAGAAAAGGAAAACAAACCTGAAGTGAAAGTGCAGGAAAAGCAGAAAGAGATTGGAGCCACTCATGTTTCAAGTGAAAGTTCAACCAAAATGATACTAATTGTTTCACAAACATGGACGGACTTGATTTCCACTTACTTTCCCTCTCAACTGCTCTTTGTCTCTTTACGTCACGCTCCTTTCCAATAGCGGCTGCTTATGCAAATCCAAGAAACATTCATTTACCATGATTAGCCAATCACCCATTGGTTACAAAAATCGGAGAACACCCTCAAGTAACTTCTACAAGCCTGAATTCACTCCAGAATGGAGAAACTGATCCGTTATTGGCGGAAATAAGACAGTGTGGATTGGAATACTACACTCGGTTATGATAAGAAGCAGCTCTGAAGGAAGAGAGTTCCTAACGACATTAAGAGCGTCCATGACGGTTACTGGGTGGTTTCCTTTTGTTAAAGACAACTAAAGTCTATTTGGTGAACACCACCATGAAGACAAGAAATTCTTTAGGATTAGGTACCCCGTGCTTTCCTTAAAATCACCGTACATGGTAGATCAATGTTTAGTTGGTAAAACTATAAATAAACAATGCCCATGCAAATCTTTTGAAGACACACATGATCTCCTTAAAAGTTATATTTCACGTTTTCTGACATGGATTCCGGAAGCATGCATCTTGGTTTCTAAATTGTCTTTACCGAGAGCTATATTTCCGAAAATACTTACTCAGTTACAAGAATAATACACCAAACACATCTTGGAAATGGATTCTGCCGATCCACTTTGGTGGAACTGAGCTGTGTGATGGAAAATCAATAACCAGATTCGCGTTAGTTTTGAATGAGTAAACTTCCGTTTTTAAGAATTACTGAACGTAATTGCCACTCCTATGGCTAATACTAATAATGAAGCTTCATCTGTTAGATGAAACAACACCATACAAGAAGGTTTTTATATATCTTGTTGCCAGAAAACCAAACAGTGATCACGGTTTTGCGATGGTATAAGAAAAACCTTTCCGGTTAAACCAAGGGATAAAGAAAAACATTGACTGCCCAAGAGAATTCTCGGTAAATTGTACGCCTTGCCTCGTGCTACAAAGACCTCATTTGTGTCATTGGTGGGCTATCTGTCGCCATCCTCTGCTTCTGTTAGGTATTCTTGTTTCCTGGTATGAATATCCAGTCAATAAATGTTCGTCAATGATCACGGAACACAAGACGACTGCCAGTGAGACAATTATCAACTAGTGTAAGCAAAGGTACACTTAACTGTACGCAGAAGTTTCCATAAAGTTTCCGTGAGTAAATGTAATGCTACCCTTAAGATACACGCACATTCGTCAACCGACTGAGATATATATATATACATATATATTACAAAACTCGCAGTACGTGCTTTATCGGATATAAACACTCGGCTGTCGCCTCGTGCTTTATATCCGATAAAGCATTCCTGCTCGTTTTGTAAATAGTACATATGTACATACCTAAATGGCAACGTATACACAGCCGAGGCTGTACGTGTACCGTTTACATGGTTCAAGGTTTGATATCTATAGTCCTTACACTTGGCGCTTGCGAAGATATGGTCAATAAACAACTACACCAAAAAAGCAGGGAGGGTTTACTGTTTTTACATGAACTGTTCCTTTCACAACTTCTACGAACAACTCAACACTTACTTTGTTTTCTAAAACGAATTCATTTTTTAAAGCCAGAGATATCTCGAGATTGTTTGTATGAACAGTGGTCGTCTTACGTGAGTCTTCCCCGTGTGAGGACATCTGAGGTCTTTCGAGTCAAAGACAGTTACTTGATTTACAAACAACAGTTTACATGGGTCTGGAAGCAGTGCGGGTGGTTAAATTAAAGTTGAAACGGATATAAATCAAGTGCACGTGTTACTGGTCCAGAAAAAGACGGGTACCGAGGAATCATGAGAGAAGCTTCTGACATCACGAGGCAGTACCCTTGTTCTTCAGGTATCTTTATTTTAATAGAGCCAAATTTAAAGCACTATTTTATCAGTTAGGCAATGAAAAAACCAACAAGGCACAATCAAAGAGATGTAAACTGTTTTGTTCTTCCATTTTCTCATTGAATTGAAGGCACTTAATTGATCGCAGTCTTCTGACATTTTTTGATGTATTAGGAATGTTTAATCTGTCCTGATCTAGGTGGCTCCGAAAAGACATTGGTATAAGCACGAGGAATGCTCGACCTGTCTTGGGAAGCGTTTTTAGCCAGCTGTCCTTCCTTTGTTCAACGTTTCAGAATGAATTACGTCGTACAAGACATGGCCAATAAGGAATATGTAAACAACGGCAAGACAAAGTTGTCTATCTGAGTCGTGAACGCTTCTAACAGGGATGTTAATACGACACAAAGTCCAGCTGATGTCATCTTAAAACGTACACCTATTAAAAACAGTGGAGAAATATAAATGTTTTAGACCAATTTGTATGCCAAGTAACAGCTTGACTGCCTAAGAAAAACAGAATACGGTACAACCCTCATGCATAAAGATCAAAAGTCTTCCACGTCGTTTGGAAGAGGGATCTACGCCTGATATCTCTGGAACAGATGATCCTCTAGTAATCTGGACCGGAATGAACTTCTTTACTCTTGTTAGTTCTGTTGTTAATGTACATCCGCAGTACTTACCACTGATGTTGAGGAGGACCAAAGCCAAGAATTGGATCAAAATAGACGCCGCGGTTCCTTCCATCGTCTTTTTCGTACCTGCCAAAAAGTGGACAATTTAGCTCTAGTTTCCTACACCGTCCTCGCCATCACACCACATCGCACTACATGCACTGTCCCAAGCTACTTTTCCTATCACAACAAACCACACCACAATACACAACACCACATATCCCTTGCCCCACCATACACACCGTATCACAAAACACTACATCCTAATGCATTAATTGAGGAATATTACCGTTCCAATGGTGGCTTCCATATTTCACTCCGACAATAGAAGCAGCAGAATCCCCCAAACCAATGGACAGCACGCCCGAATAAAGTAGTAATTCACATCCTAAAATTAGGAAACTAATCTAATGAACGTTTTCAATACCCACTTAATATACAATTCCCAATCGTGGGTCGCAACTCTAATAACCTACCGGAGTGATGTAGTTTGTGGTAATCCATTGGATAAAGCCATATTGGTAATGCACAACCAATAAGAAGGTACAAGTGAGTGAGAATAAGTGGACCAGGGTCACGGCTGTCAACTAGCGGATGTAAGGACCGATGAAGAATGTCTCCAAACGGTTTAATTCGACCAACCCTTACATACTATAAGACAATAAAACAAACGGTGAGTTTGTCAGAGAAACGTGAACATTTCAACACCTGGTCCATTAACACTATGATTTAACTACGATGAAATCTCCGGTTATTCTTATATATTCAGGAGACAAAGAAATCATTCGGCTTCCTTGTGTTTTGCGCGCTGTAGACGGATGGTGGTCAACGCTATTCTTCTCAGTTGGTCCACAATATAAAGAAAATAGCTTTCGTACACTTTGAAAGTTGGTCTAGTAAATGAACAATGTGCATACAGTAGGGCCGTAGGGCCACGATCGCACTATTCGGATTATTTTTCAAGCAGCCATTTACCTCAATAAGCAAAAATAACGAAGCTGCCACGGACGAACACAGGTGTAGTAATGAGGGATCGTAGAGGATACCAGGGACAAATATTGCCACTGCCAAGATGTGAAATACCTTTCTTACAATGATATTCGGGAATGTCAAACTATCCTCCAATTTAGCACTATGATGGCTTTTCCAAGCTACGATCGCGAACGCAGTCAAGACAATGAAGAACCAATAGACTATAAGTCTGATCTGAAACACAAGAATATACTGTACTATTCATTTATTTATCATGTGAAAAGTACGCCATTCAAGGAACTAAGAGTCGAAACTTCTTACCAGACAAGAGGACATTTAATAACTGCAAATCTGGTATTTTTATTCACCTTTCAGGCTCATCTAAATAGCTTGTGACTGTAGTCATTATCTAGAGTTCTTGAACATACCCTGATTCTCTCTATTCAACGAAAACAAATGACAGCTTACCCTCGTTGGGTTCACGTTTAAAAACTGATACGCCCACGTTATGGGATTAATTCCACCCAAAGTCACGTAGAAGGATGGGAGAAAAATTGCCAGAAGAGATAATAAACAGATGACGTAAAATGACAAAGTACCAATCCAAACTTCAACTGGTTCACTGTAATGATTAAATTTAAGAAATGTGCGTGACAATATTAACATAGATAAAAGTCGTGCCAATAGTTCTCTTTAAACACATTACATCATAGAAGTTACTGCTGAAAAGTTTAGAACGTTGAAGACGCATTACATAAAACAGTCTATAACAAAACAAATCCATTGTTAGGCGCGTCGGAATGATGGCACTAAACCTAGAAACGTGGTGTTATTGGTAGTTCGTGCTACATTAAGTAATCTTGTTGATATTCTTCTAGATTAAACATCTCTTCTCCAGGATAAAAGCTCTGGATTACCTACAGTATTGTGTTAAGCCCTACCTGACAACATTAAGGAAGTAAAAAACTGGTAACAGCAGCAAACCAGTCATCATGGTTCCAACAACAAAGGTCTAGTTGTGAAAAACAACAATGCTGTCAGTCAGGAGAGATGTAGGCCTGCTGCCAATTCAATCTTACCAATACTCTCACCTGGAGAATATACGTAAGTTCTGTTCTTGTGAAAGGAAGATTATCGACAGTAGTCACAGCAGAGAAATAAGATGGGAAGATAAAACGGAGCTAGAATAAAATTTTGAACAGTTTTAGTCGACCAAAACTATTATACCGTGAGGAAATAACCAGTAAAATAATAAGTCGCTGATTTCTCAAGCAGGTCACTTCTAGTTCACATGTAGTCAAAATATTTTTACTTTGATATGGTTGAAGAACAATTTATTGCATCCAGTAGTAACCACGGATAGGTACAAACACCAGTACACATTATTCGGGGTGAATGGTGAGGTCTGCTTGTTGCTCATCTCCCGGTTATTCATGATGTGATTGGTTTTATTCCGACTTTAGGAAAAATATTTGGACTCGACTTCACCGTACTGCTGGGGAGAGCTGGAATTTTCTTTGACTTTGGGTGGATTTAAAAGTGTTTTATCCTATAAAATTTAAACTGGATTGGCCAACCAAGATATACATATTAAATCAATGTACTAACGTTAAATTTTACATTTGGATAGCTTCAGTCGTCTTTTGCGCAACCGGCCTCTGGACTTAGAACAGAAATCGTGAACTTTTCGTCAAAAGGAGAGCTCGAAAGGAGCACAACGATACTTTTACCAGTTTTTATTGGGACTGCAACGTTCAAGGGCTCCTGTTGTTTGTAAAATTCATTTAATGAATTTTCAATATCAATTTGTCAATTTGCGTTGATACGCGACTGCAGTCGATTTGTCTGAAACGCTGTTCCGCCCGTCCGAAGAAGGACACAGGGCACTGTCTTTTTCTAATCAAATTTTCCCTTACCCTGCTGTAAATACTGATTGTGTAGTCAACCAGTAGGATGACCAGAGTCTGAGTAACCACCATAGCCTCTCCAAGAGTAAAGGAATATGGCAGTGATCTTGTAATAAATAGGAAAATCAAGAAATACAGCAGAAGGCAAACTACGAGGAAGATTTCGTTTGTGTCTAGATAATAAAAAAGTTAAACTAAGTTAATACTGTTAGTAACTTGGTTGGGGTTCTATGAGTGGTGGAACATAAGATGTGCATTAGCTTTGGAATCATCATCTATAACCTGCTGTACACCTCCTCTAGTGGTGACTGAATGTTGGTTACTCCCGCTACTGTGAGCTTGTGGTCACCAGTGACATTGGGCTTTTGATGATGTATTGTAGTAAAAATAGGTGTTGAGGTAGTCACTTATTGGAGGTGGACATTCAAGGGGTAGTGGCATTGGAGGGGGATATGTTTGTTATGAAGGATGGAAGAGAAGGTTAGATCCTTTAATGGAGGGAGGTTATTCAAAGAAGTTGGACACACATTGTGTTTAAGGGGCTGGTCATATATGGTCGGTAATCTTTGGTAGAGAGTGAAAAAAAAACCAGTCATTAGTGTAAAGAGAATTAGGGCAGATCCATCACAAATATTAAGAAGATTGTGTTTTTGCTGAGTGTTTCAAGCTGTTTCGTGGTTTGTATGATAATTTGAGCTAATTCTTTTGTTGAATAAACAATTTACCAAATTTTCACGAACCTCCCTTCCAGTGGAAATCTCCAGTTGTTGCAATTGCCAAGCAAATCAATGAAACTGTAGCAAGTGTTGTCAAGTTTCTTGATCCTTTGAGGACTAACAGCATCAGCAATGTGCACAAGCTCATCAGCACAGCTGCATTATGATATATCTGCCACTGATCTTAACAATCAATTAAAAACAAGAGTAATATACCATAATTACAAAAATGTAAAATATTGTATCATGTTATAGTGCATTCATATTTTATAATAATATTTCCTAGTGTTATTTTTCAATTAAATACATAAATTCAATTTGGCCACAGCCATATTCACAGCAATGGAATACTATACCTGTTGACCTCTGATCTCTGGTACAGATTATCAGTTTTAATTATTATAATTAATTCATAATTATGGTGTAATTACATTATAAGACAATCAAGTCTTTTTTAGGGTTGTCTGTTGTTCTCACAAAATGAATACTTTGTCTAACAGCTTTGATTAAATTTAAAGTACCTTTTAGAATGAATGGATTTTGCCTTCCAAACACAATCTGGCTTAGCAACACCAAAGGTACAATAAAACAGCCAATTTCAATACCACTCTTAGCACCAGGCCTGATGAAAACAATTAGTGTTAATATATAAAACTATTGGGCTACATAGGCAGCATTGATTGATGTGGAAAAAGGGTAAGGAATCTGACAAAATGTATGAGAGTAGATAGTAACATTTAAAAGAGAAGAATGCCTTTCATTTCAGTGAAATGTTTCCCTTGAACATATGAACATAAGCTTTTATTTGAAATGTCAGTATTTACTCTTGTAAGTTTCAGCAGTTCCACCACCCTCTTGGCTTTCTAATATTAATATAATTTTATTGTAAATTATTACATTTTCCCTTTCTTCAAAAAAACTGTGCTATCAGGAGCTTAACTACATCAAGTCTTCTTTATCGTTGCCATTACTCTAAGCATGAACCATGTGGAATACATCTAGTTGTGTAATGTAAGATAAATATCAATTCCTAGCAAAGCACCAATGTAAAGCCATAGGACCACACATTCAAACTTACATGTATTCTTATGACTTTAATCCATGACCAGCCAACAATTTTAAAAAGTCAAGAATAAAACATAATCTGAAAAATGTCATCTTGTTAGCTTGATATTCAAGTTATGAAACAAGACAAGACAGAAACAAAGTTGAGGTGATACTTCAACTTTATAGCAATAAAGTTCTAAGTAAACACTGGCAAATGTAATTTTATCTTGTTCAATTGATTCAGATCATTCTACAGTTTTTTATGTCCTCACTTTCTTTGTTATTTCTACTTTTTACCTCTCCAAATTGGATGACTGTATAGCTGTATCGTTGATTTCCCTACCAAATCATCACCTGCGCAGTTGGCTTTTTAATTACAAGGCTGACGATAAGTTGGGCCCACCTCTTGGTGGAATTGCTTAATGCCATTCTGTGACAACTTACCTAAAGGAAATTGTTCTGCACATATCTTTGTAAACATTTTCCAAATCAACTGAGGGTGCACATTCAGCAAATAAAACTAAAGAAAACCACAGTTTTGGTGACTAGAGGTTGCTCTCAGCATTATCACTTTGTAAAATTATTTTATAATCTCAATTTATATATTCCTGGAAGTAAAAGAGCAATTTCAGCTTGGTTGGTGGATGTTGGAGGAACAATTAATCCAAAATTTTTGGTTATTATAAAGTTTGACTTGCTCTTTTCAGCTATGGTGATTTAAAAGTGCTGACATTTTGTTTTCCAATTGACATGTGAAGTGTGGTATCTTTTGAAAACAACCTAGTGTATCCCAACATTTAGTTGGCAACAGGTAACTCTACCTATCAACCAATATTACTAAACCACCTTTCATTCCAATTTAATATTCTGAAAATTATCAAGACAAAATATAATTATCCTCAATGATGGAAGCATGTTGACAATTTGACTCATTAAGGGGCAGGACTCATCCCTTTGATTAGTAAAATCATCTGGCATTAACCAGAGTAAATGTATAGAGTGTGGTAAGATGTTTTTTTTTTTGTTCAGACTTTCAAATTTTTTTCCCTGTAATTTTATGCCAAGATGCACATGCTACTGTAGCTATTTTTACAGAAAGTCAAAAGTATGGATAAATGTACTTTCGTATCTGAGGACTTCTGTGTTACCATGTCCATGTATTTGTATGAAAAAAAGTACTAGGAACACTGATTTTCCTTGGAATTAAACCGAGGTACGTACAACCATAATTTTACTATTTCTGAACTTAAAAATATTTTCCTGGTGTCGTCTACAAGTCTTCACTTTTATCACTGTTTTATTCTAAAATGTTCAAGATTTCGAGTTTGGGAAGGTTGCAAAGTCTGAAAGTATTTCTCAGAAATAAAACTTGTAATTTAACGTACCTAAAAAATGAAAGACAAACACTCCTGAACGATCATCCACTTTCAAATAATTATAGCAGAAATAAAAGCTTGAAAACAGAATTATTGCTTTCTCAGGGGGCATGATTCCGCATAAATTGTTTAATACAAATGTGTAGCGTTAGTAGCATCAACTAAAACTTCTGTCATTCCATGATGCTTTTAAATGACAATACAAGCAGCGAGGGGAAGGGAGGGTGTCTCTTTTTCTGTTTCGAATTGTTGGAATTTGAGAAAGCTTGTTTTCGATTTGGTTGATGACTTTTTGCTGATTACAAGATTTAATTCAGACTGAATCGTGTTTTAGTGCTATATCATTCAAAATACATCGAAATTTAAAAGCATTCAAAGAAGAATTTCAGACTTAAATATGTGCACTTGTGTCTAAGCTGTCTTCTCACTCCCCCATCGCAAGTCTCTTGTACAAGTCCAAATACTTCCGGATCAGAATTAGCAACTTGAGTTCGTTCGCAGGAAGCCAAGATGGCGAGCAACATCAAGAAGGTGTTAGGTATTATAAACAAAAAGAAACCGGATGATTCTGATGATGAAAGCTGTTCTTATTCGGACCCGACAATGGTTCATTCCACAGAGCCACCTAAAAGTCATGGTGTGCCTCCTCATTATCCTCCACCGCGACCACAGCATTCGCCAAATCCTTCTCGAAAGATTACTCAAGACGTAATAACACATGGAAACAAACGACCACAAACAAACGATAATAAAAGGAATAGTGGAACAGCTTTTAGCAGTGGAGAACCAAGACGAGCACCGCCAAGACCAAATATCGCGAAAAAAGTAGGTGAAACTAACGAAGTCCATCTCACAACCGTGCAAAACACAAAGTCGAAGTCCGAAATAACCCATATCCTAGAGGTCGATAGAATAATTCACTGTGTCACAATGGTTTCGTAAGTGAAAAGATAAAGCTATCTCGTATAAGGCGTGATCTGTGTATCTTCTTTATATGCCTCAAGGTGTTCTAATCCCACAAGTTCATTAGCTTAACCGATGTTTACCGTTTGTTATTGGGTAAAGATGATTTATTGAAATTTTAAAATCATTCGATTGACCAGGCCTCGTGTGCTTATTGAGGAATCTTGCTCCACTGTTGTTTATTTTAGAGATTTGGTGATTTGCATGTGAAGGATTTTGTTTTGGAGTTTTAATCAGTTTGAAGTAAGCAGCAAACATCGACAGAAGGACGTAGGGTTTCTGTGTTGGAACACGCCCCGATGACCTCAGAGTCTCGGTGAAGTGTTTAGAAGTTACTCATGTTGTTTTGAAGTGACTCCGCTCCCAGTTCTCTTGAGTCAAAGCAAGATCGTCCTTCTTAGTCGCCACGTGTCAACCACGAAATTGGGTTCTAAGTCAGTTCGAACATGCGATGATATTATGCAGTATATCGCTCATTATGTAAAGGCGTTAAGTGGTGCCATTTCACTTGTCAAAATAATTATAATTAATTATTCCATCCCCCCCAGTTATAATAGCTCATTTCAAGCACTAATTATAACCCTTTGGAACATTATTTATAAATATAGTTGTTAAACAACGTTTGCTCTCAGTTGCTACTGACTTATTTTATACTATGTCGAATGTAATTGTTATTTGTAATTGTGATTGTAAAAGTGTTTACTGGTAATCTGGTTCTGTAGATTTTTTTGAGGGCCATTTTGTAGAATACTTTATTGAGTAATAATGTTCTCCTCATGAAATAAAGTTATTATTATTATTAACAAGGCTGGTCCAGCGTAGGCAGCGGCACAACAACACAACATTTTTCCTCGCTTGCCACAATCTGAAACAGATAAAAATATTCTATCCTCGACTTTTTGAGCAAAGGCCCTTCGTCTGGAGAGTTAGTAGAAAGAGATTTTTTCTTGCTTGCCACAATCTGAAACAGATAAAAATATTCTATCCTCGATGTTTTGAGCAATATTAATCAGGGTAATAAAGTAAATGGTTTGAACCTGGGAGAATCGTAACATGTTTGAGGAAGTTGATCGTCCAGGTTAGTGTAGTCTTGAGAAAGACTGTTGGTTGAAGTGACTGACGTTTCGACAGCCTTAGCAGCGGTCATCTTCAGAGTCAAAAGGAGAGTAAATGTCAGGTTCGCCTGTATTTGTATCTGGCTCGTGCGTGATAAGTGGGCGGTCGTATTAGTCATGGAGGTGTGATATTTGGTGAGAAGCAATGGGTGTGGTTGTGTAGGCGTTAATTATCAGTTTGTCGAAGTGTAAGTCTATTGGCTGCTCACACATTTGACTTTGTGAATTAGTCGTTTGTAAGGTCCCGGTAATTGTTGTGATCGGTTTAATGGATTTTGTTCTAAGTTCGTATACCAGCTTTCTAGTATGAGTCGGAGCAATTAATTTTACAAAATTAATTGCTCCGACTGCCAAGCCACTTATATAGGTGAGACTAGCAGAAACTTAAATATACGACTAACAGAACACAAACAAGTGACAAAAAACGGAGACAAAGCCAACCACATTGCCAAACACCACCGACAAACCAAACACAACATTGACTGGGAATCGGCAAAATGCATTACGTACAGCACCAACTACAAACAGCGACTCACACTAGAAAGCTGGTATACGAACTTAGAACAAAATCCATTAAACCGATCACAACAATTACCGGGACCTTACAAACGACTAATTCACAAAGTCAAAAGTGCGAGCAGCCAATAGACTTACACTTCGACAAACTGATAATTAACGCCTACACAACCACACCCATTGCCTCTCGCCAAATATCACACCTCCATGACTAATACGACCGCCCACTTATCACGCATGAGCCAGATACAAATACAGGTGAACCTGACATTTACTCTCCTTTTGACTCTGAAGATGACCGCTGCTAAGGCTGTTGAAACGTCAGTCACTTCAACCAACAGTCTTTCTCAAGACTACACTAACCTGGACGATCAACTTCCTCAAACATGTTATTAATCAGGGTGCAATAATAAAAGATAATACCCCATCAACTGGCTATATTTCTCTTTTAATTGATAGTTTGATTGTCCTGAGGTTATGTAATAGTCAAATATTAAAGCCAGAATGGTATGTTCCAGTCAAAATTATACAGTCATGCAGAAAAAGTTTCAAGGTAGTACTTTCCCTAAAAAAATGAGAGAACAACGTATCAACATTTTGAGTGAAAGTCCTTCATCAGAGTCAAATCTGAGGTGTTTGTTGTCACACAGTTGTGAAAAATATGTCAAGCTAGACAAAGTGTAATGTACATTGGGAAGCATGTGTGTTATATGCATATGCAGTTCCAGTTCTTAACTGTATAAAAATATGTCAACACCTAAAAAAGGAAACATTGCCAGGTGTTTTTGGCAAAGGTTCTGCATTATAAGGTGGTAAATGGTAGAATTAGAAGGAAGAAATTCAGAAAAAGTTTTTTTCTTAAAAATGTCAGCATTCATTTCCTGTATTTTGACAATTAATTTTGTTCAGTTGGTATGTGCATGCATTTGTCAGTAATGTTGTTGTTTTTTATTGACTTTGTTCAGTAGTTTTACCAGTTGTCTATCCTGTCTGGTTGACTACCTATTCTAGAAATAGAATTTTCATTTTGTACATCATTACAGCTATGAGTATGCTCTTTGCCCAATAAATCTGTTGTTCTCCAAAGCTGGAGGAGGAAGAAAGCATGTTTACCACTTTCTTTTGAATGCACTTTTGTATTTAAATACTCAGATAAATAAAATATAGTAATAATTATGACTGTTTCATTACTTGCATTGACAGTATTTTTTGAAGTTCTTTGAATTCTTATGGAACCTAAGTTTCTTTTTAGAAATAACAGGCATGGAATTTCAGAGTTACAACTGTTAAATAAACATGAGTTCACCTCAGAGGCCTAGATTTATGGTTATTTGACTTTCTCTCTAAGTAGTGAGCATTATTACCCCAATTCAGCTCACATAAGGATTTTTATAAATTATCCATGCCACTGTTAAAATCTTTTGTAATATGATATGTTATTTTAGAGCAATGAAGATGACTATTGTGACCCAATTGATGTTCAGCGAAAGGAAGATTTTGTTCTTGAGAAGAAAAGCACTGCAAAAGATGACTACTGCGAGCCTTGGGATTCAACAACAAAAACAAACTTTAGAAATAAGCCTGCCCAAAAAAATCAACAGGACAATGAGTACATGGATCCTTATGATGCAGGAAGAGAATCAATCCTCGAAAAGAGGATAAGTAGGGGGTTAGGAAAAGATTTGGGGGTCCACCATGGAAAGCTGTTAAGTAGTGACCAGCCAAAAAAAAGTGGTATGGATCAAGACTCAAAAGTTTATGATGAAGTTTATGAACCAAGGTTTGTTCCATTTTAATGTTAACTGTACTGTGTTATAATTGTAAGGCACTTGCTTGTAGTGGTTTTCAACTGCTAGTTAATGATCTAGTTGATGGTCAAAGAACTGCCAAGATCAGGTTGGTACTGTAAGTGGTCAATTACCTTGGTGGCCAATGGGCTAGTAAAATGTCCATCACATAGTCATTGCATTAAGGCTTTAACTCAAGAATGATACATGCAAACTTTCACCCAAGGCCCATTCTTCCCCTTGATAGTCCTGCACAGGACAATTTAAACTGGGCTCTAACAAAAAGTCATGGCTTGTGAAATAATTTTGTGATTGGTTATAACAAATATAGGCCATTTCCACTGATACTTTATTCAGAGGTTGTTTCGGGATTCGTCAACCTAATGGAATTTTGCTTTTGTTTATGCATTTTGAAAAGAGTTCGCTTCTTTTGTTCAAAGTTGTTGTCCGTTTCCTCTTCATTGTTTTGACTTTTTCTTCTAAACACAAATTGCATTTTTAGGGAGCCGCTCCCTACCGGATCGGATCAAAAAAATGCAATTTGTGTTTAGAAGAAAAAGTCGAAATAATGAAGAGGAAATGGACAACAACTTTGAACAAAAGAAGCGAACTCTTTTCAAAATGCATAAACAAAAGCAAAATTCCATTAGGTTGACGAATCCCGAAACAAACGACATCATACCTACAGTTAGACACGGACACGCAACATAAAGGACAGTAGTAGCAGAACTCCCTCAGTCACCTGAAGATCGCCGACAAGCGTGAAACTCAGAGTTGTGACAATAACATTTTAAGCTAAATTCTGTATATGTATATATATATATATATATATATATATATATATATATATAATATAACATAATACAATATAACACAATATAATATATGATATAACAATATAATACAATATATATATATATATATATATATATTGCAGTAATTAGACTGTCTGCAAAATTACTGAAGGAGTTCATTGGAACATTCTTATCTGTATATCTTTTGGACATCAGAAATTTTTACTGTTTTTTTTATGAACCAGTGTTCTAGTCAATTTCACATCCAAGTGCCTTTCTGTGTCTTAGTCTGAGTCTTTTAGATCCAAGTCTGAGTCTTAGTGTTGTGATCCCATGTCCTAGTACGAGCCTTTTGAGTCCAAGTTCCAGATCAGGGTCTTATGAGTCTGCGTTCCAAGCCTGGGCCTTGTGAGTCCTAATTCAAGGCTAGTGAGCCCAAGTCTAGGTATCAGCCTTTTGAGTCTAAGTTCAAGTCCAAATACCAGTCTGAGCTTTTTGAGCGGACGTTTGGGTCAGAAGCTTGGAAATCATGGCCTCAGTCAAATCCTTTTGAGTCCGATTCCAGTGTCCAAGACCAAGACCAAATTTTACCTGATTCATGCTGGATTCGGCTTGCTTTCTCTTGTCCTGATTGCTCTGCTGATATAAACCATAACTTGTTGATTTCAACTGAAGGAAAGGTCCTCCTGCTGATGCAAATACAGATGATTATGACATGCCATGGGAGTGGAAGAAACAAGCTCAGATGGGCAAAATGAAGTTACCCAAACCCAAACCACTTGTGTCCCAGAATCAACGTCCGAAGCCAGGATCAGCAGCCGGGGATGATTACGACGAGCCTTGGGAAAAGAAACAGGGTTATATGCTCCAAAATACAGCGCCTGGTAGCGGCAAGCCTAGATCACCAGTACCACTTCCTCGAACGTCTTCTACTGGAGCAAAAAATCCCGAAGGACAATTTCATCATCGTCTCCGGGAACATAAACACCCCAACGGTCAGAGTGATGCAACCAACCAGGAACCTGGTGGTGTGTACGAAACCCCATGGGAAGAGAATCGATATAGTAATGAACTAAATGGCTCTCACAGGCTAAAAGAAAAATCCTCACGGCCTACGTCGCAGCCCAATATGCACTCAGCTTACCCTCCACCAGGCAGAAAATCGTCTCAACCAACTCTGCCTGGTTTAACTGACTACGACACACCCTGGGAATATAAGAGCCAGTTTGCTCCTATAGGTCCTCCAAAACCATCTCGTTTGAATCGCTTGTCTGACACTTTCGAAGTAAATCCAGATATTCCCCTGGATAATCAGAGGTGAGCACTGTTTTTATTTTATTTATTTACTTACTTACTTACTTGTTTATTTATTTAAAACCGCCATAGGCTTTACTACGGTAGGTTTCAGTAAACTTCACTGAAAAAAAACTTCCAGGCCTTACTCCCCGTAAAACAGCGGCGTTCGTGAGGTTATACACTATCTAAAATATAGAAAACAATATAGAAAATATAAAAAACAATATAGAAAACAATATAGAAAATATAGAAAACGAGCAAATATAGAAAAAAAATAGTGTATAACCTCAAGAACGCCGCTGTTTTATCGAAGCTATCTACACTGGACCTCCGCGCCTTTACTCCCCGTAGATTAAGAATGTACACTATGGCTGGCTTTACAGAGGCTTACAAATAAACATAATGAAGCAACGAGTTGTGTTGTGCACAGGGATTCTGCATGAAGTTAATAAAAATAACAAAGAATTCCCACCACGCTAGGTGCTTCAACTGTCTGATGATTCCACGGAGGTCTTGATTTCAATGCATTTCGTAGAATGCATTATGCAATTGACGCAAGAGTAAACCTAACGAGTTTCGTAACACAGTTCATTGAAGTAGTACACTTGTACATTTCAAACAGCTTGCTATACCTCAATCCCAAACCGTCACAAACAATATGTGGGCATAGAATGCGTTCAGTCTCTTGGTACTTGTTTGTAACCGTAGGCAACCTGGTAGCGAGTTTCCGTCAAAGTTACTTCAATTTACGTCGACTTTTTGCGACGGTTTACGACCGAGCCGTTGGAAATTGTTTAATTACATTGTTTGTGGTAGAGTAAGGCTTACAGGGAAAACAGTTTTTTAATAAAGCGCATAACTTATTCAGTTATTTAGGTGCGATATGAAAAAGAAATCCTGCTCATATTTCCTTTACAAACAGAAAAATCACCCGTCCGATTTGCTGGGTTCAATTTCGACATTCAAAATGGTAAGGAGACGGGTGCCACAGCTGAGGTCCTGATCGTCACCGTGATTATGTGATGTCAGATTGAGCTCTAAAACAAACTAAGTTCACTGAGGTTAATGGTCTCCACTTTCACCTTAAGTCACTTACCATATATAAACTGTGCTTTTCTTGACAAATCGAAAGTACTAAATTTGCACACTAAGGCGCAGCACTTAAACTTGCTAGACTTCGATTCGTCACACCCAAAATTTACTGAACTTTGAAAAAGAAATTAACGTCTGGTCAAAATTATTGAGGTAAAAATGGCCTAAGTACAGTAGATGCCGAATACTGTCTGTGTGACTTTGCATGTTTGGTTACGAAGCAGAGTTACGAAACTCGCACTATTATCAAATCCCAGCAGTTGTAAAGAGACTTGCCAAAACCAGGGAATGTACGCCTGACAAAAGCTGCACAACTCATTTAACAATGCGCGAAGCTGACATTGTCAATACTTAAGTTTCTAAGAGCGTGCATCACTTTTTCCGTTGCTATGGTAGATGACGTTAACTTCAAGTAGCACTTAATTTAACAAAGAAACGACTGTACTTGAAAACCACACCTTATTGATTTTTCTTTATGACTTGAATTTGAAGAACGCTAAGAATTCATCTGAGAATTTGCTAAATTGGAGGGAATGGTTGTATTTAAAAAAAGTTGGTATAACAACTAAATATACCACAACGTTTTGCTTGTTTGACAGTTGGTATCATGGACCGATTACACGACTTGAAGCCGAAGAATTACTTCACGATGCTCCAGATTGCAGTTACTTGGTTCGAAACAGTGAGAGCAGCAAGAAAGACTTTTCCTTATCCATGAAGTAGGCATTTAATTTCAGTTGACCTTTGGATTAACATTTGTACATTTTTGACGAACTTACGCTGCGGTTAACTTGTGCTATTTCGCTTTCGTTCGTTCATTCATTTATTCACTCATTTGTAAAATTATTTCGATATCCATTTGTTTGTTTATGTGTTTAATTTTTAAAAAGAAATTAATCACATTATGGATTACCTTGGATTTCAAATTCAACATCCTTAACTCGCAAAAACGTTGATTTCGGTAAGGTTTCAGGTTAGCCCAACTTATAAAAAATCCCATTCACTTAACAACAATCCAAGTTTTCATATATGCCTTCATAGATATTGTCTTCTCAATAATAAGGAATCGCGTTTCGAATTTTTTCGACGTCAGTTGCTTTCGTCAAGATGTAAATAGTTGATATTTAAGCTTATTGTCCTCATAATCAGAGCTGGCATGTGATTATGCTGGCTCTGATTGCCAGATTTAGCCTTAACTTGTGTTCTCTTTATCATAGATATAGGGGATGCACCGTATTTTAATTGGGTGGTTTTAACCCTTTCCGGTCCATACACAGCATTTTAATTTTACTCAGGCAATTTTGCTCGTCAAGGGAATACGTCTCGGACAAGAAAAGGGTTAAGCTTGCCAGAATAGGTACAAATTATGTAAAGATAGAGTACTGAGTAGACAGTGTTAAATAAGTAAAAAGCTTAAAGGTTTGGTACGTGCCCTGACTGATCTCAAACAATTTCAAATTTTGAGACCTGTCACGGCAGTTACCAGCCTTTGAACTTTTTACTTTAGGTACAAATTAGGCGAGAGAGGGGAAAGAAAAGGGTTTGATGAGTTCGTTAACAGTTCGTAATTACCCACTTGACAGTTCCCATTGTTTTTCTTTGCGACTTTCAGGAACAACGAAAGCTTCCTTCATCTCAAAATCGTTCGGCAACTCGACGGTCAGTTCATCTTGGGACAATTCAGCAAGCCATTCTTGGATATACCTAAGGTGATTAGTCACTATTCAAAAAACAAACTGAACATCCGTGGGGCTGAACACAAATTATTAAAGCACCCAGTTGCGGTTCAGCCCGAGTACCACACGATCGAACCCGATGATTCGTAGTTAAAATCCGAAAAATGGCAACTTTTGGTCTAATATTCCGAGGATTCTAAGAAATTCTAGAAGATTCTTATACGTGAATAATTTTCGCGTTCTGAGTCCGAACGAATTTATATCTAAATTATATCTAAATGAGCCAGAATCAATGAAGATTTACTTTCCATGTATGTACAATACGTCAACAATAAGTAAGCATTAATTTTCTGTTGATATTAGATTGAAGCGAGAATTTACTTATAGCATTCATGAAGTTCGGTGTACAAATTGAGAAATTCTTACTATAGAAGATGAATTCATTAGTGATGAAATTAACGTTTCATGATGATTTCCAGTACGAAATACAAATTTTAGTCTGCCCGTGATGATCTAAGGTATTTCGATAGTTAGGACGCCACGGGCTGCAGTGTACAACGGCTGCACACAGATTTTCGAAAACGGAGGAATGCAGGTTTGGCTTGCGAAAAGATCATAAACCAATATTTTTGAGAAGATTTAAGCGTACTGTGACTGGAAAACCTTCTTGTCGTCGGGTTAAGTAAGGTTAAACGGTATTTTGGAGTCCTTTTGAAACATCATTGTTGCCATAACGGCACGCGGATTACTATCCTTAGTAATATTTCTTGATGCCAAAAATGTTTTTCGATGCCCATCACAATATTGTTCACTTCCTTCACAAATATTTGCAATTTTTCCGCAGTCGGATGTGCTTTTTCGCTATTTTCAAAAAACTTTATGTAGCCACCTTTGGTAGAAATGCACCCAAAGAAACGTTAGAGTCTAACTATCTGGGAGGCCGGCGAGGTCTGGATTGGAAATTAACTGTGGAAAGTTTGTATTCGTGAAGGACAAAGATGTGTGATGTTTTCTCAAAACCCGGGGTCTTATCAGCTCTGGCCAAGAAAACAATATATACCTGTTCGGGGTTCGATATGCAATTGACATTCGGAATAAAATCTGGTTCGTTGAACCATAAGGAGGGCTATTTCGTGGACTAAAGCTACATTTATGACTTGTAGAAACTTGATTTTTGCCAGTAAACTTCAATAAACTATTTGGATTACCACCAAGGACAAGCAATAAGCAAACCATCCTAAAACATGAACTCCGGCCTTCGCCACATGCGATGAGTCGACAATATTTCACCATCACCTAACTATGATTTCATGCGCATGCGAAACACCGAACGGGCCTATTGTTTGTCGATCTTGGTGAGCTTAAGTTTAACTTTTTCCTCTTACTGTTGATCAATCTACGTTTGAATACCTTCAACGCCAAGCAGCGTTAAAAAATAGTTACAATAGAAAAGTCTGTCAACCAGTTTAAAATGTTATTGAAACATTACTTAGTCTTCTAATATCTTCTAAACAATATTTACTCACCAGGAAAACATCCGTTGGGAGCTATTATTGATAATCACGATTCCTAAAACTTACTTTTTCTGTGTTGTGAGAAATTATTAGTTTAACGTAGCATCTATTATGTTATCAGATATGACCGATCTTACTGTACTAGTAAATGTAGTCAGACCTCGAAGCCCAGTTTGTGTAACTAAACGTTTAATTGAAGAAGTGGAATATTGTTATCTGTAAATTGCCACTGAACTTCAGAAATGTAAGGTTCAATTCGTTTATCTTGTTGACTGATATATTTAACACCATCACACGGTTCCCTGGTGGTCTTTTATGACAACGTGCATAGTGAATAAACGCACGTTCCACGGCCATCTTTTTTCGCTGTTTTTTTGCTGTTTTTCGTGAATAGTGCGTAAACGCGTTCCACGGTGATATTTTCTGTTAGTAGTCCGCAATGTGAGGGTTTGAGTGCTGCCTACGTTAAACGAAATTTCTCTTTTCCGAATTTTACACTCCGCGTGGCTTCCTGAAGATCACGCAGTCAGGATGGGGCTATTGAACGCTTCTTTGTTATTACTATTCTTTTTTTATTTTAATAAATTCTCAGAACCACATTTTCTTTGATCGTTCGCGCTAGTAGGTTTGATGCTTTAATAGTATAGTTTTGCTGCCATGATTTGCCTGGAAGAGTGTGAATGGTTCCGAGAAATCACCTTAATCTGACCAATAGTCGTCGTCATCGTCGTCCCACTCATCGTCGTCGTCTGAATCTTCGTCTCCTGTAGAAGTAAAGCTTATATCATTATGACGTCACTTATATGGTGACGTCAAGCATATCAACATGATAACGTCACTTATATGATGACGTCAAGCATATCAACATGACGTCAATGACCTCAAGCAAGTGAAGATGATATGAAAGATGTGGTGAACTCCACTATGTCGCTACGTAAACATGAATTTGGGTGATGAAAATGAAACTTAGCGAGTATTTCAGTAGTTGGTAAATCAGAAATCTGTTCTTTAAGAAATAAATAACGTTTGATTTAGAACAACACGCATCCCTCATGCTGTATTTATAAACGTTTTGGGTATGGATCACGTCATGTCTTGAAGCATAATTGCGATGCTGAGAGTACCACTAATTTAATTGACATCACCTTACCTAACACCCTGGCTCTGCTATCCAAGGCTCTCGCCAAGGCGCCCCGCATTCCACTTTCTACCTTGGGAATTTTTCTTCGTGAGTTCGATTCTTCAACCTTGAAGATTAGGAAGAAAGCATCATGTTTGGTTGGCACCTCTTGAAGAGTTTATGCTTGAGCAGAGGTGAGTAGACTATCGCTGCATTCCCTCCAGTGCCTACAGACTACATCCTCGGGTCATGATTTGAGTTGACATTTTGAGATGTTTGCTCTACTTTGTCCACTCAGGCTTCGACTCGTATCCGTTATTTCATGGGCACTGGTGCAAATTTTGGCGGGCTCTCCAGAACTACGTAGCCCGCGACATGCCTGCAACGTTCCCTCCGTTAATCAGGCACTGTGCCTGATTAGAGACCGTGGGATTCTTTCATTTCTCATGCTCTTTGCCATTGGTCGCATTACTATTTAGCGATTCATTGTGCGACTGGATTCATTGCTTACCGCACGAGTTTGAGCTCGCAAATATCGCAATTTGATCAGCGAGACACATAACTTTGTTTAATTTTTGGCTCACCTATGAATAATATTACCTTATAAATCTTTTTAATTATTTGGCCGAACCATTGAGCCGAACGAGCCATTTTTACGGTGATAAATTAAAATGCGCTTGAGCGGAATATTATTTGTAGTAAAACGTTGCCCAGTCAATGCGCATGATCAAAATTGTCACGTGCTAGCAGTTAGGTGCGGGTGATATAATAATCTAGTAGCCAATCAAAATAGTTAGAAAAATATATCGAATAACAACACCATATGTTGACATTCAGGTGTTTCGGACATGCGCACTTTATGAGAGAACAATCGTCTTTGTGCCATGTTTTCACTGTTTTGAAACGTTTTGAATTAGACTTTGGTCAATTTTTTTGGAACGTTTCGTGTTTACCTTCCTCAATTTCGTACCAGCTTGGATACTTTCCAGTAAACCACTTCTGTTTGATGAAGACGACGTCGCGACAGGTTTCTTTTCCTGAGAGGAAGAACTTGGAGTGGGAGGAGGAGGGACTAAAGTCGGTGGTGGCGGGGGAGGAGGAGGTTGAGGAAAGCTGGGTCCAGCTTTAAACCCAGGCAGTCCTGATGAAGCATCTGGAGTAGTCATTTCTTCGATATTGTATGTTGTTGACATTTGGGGCTCCTCTGGAGAATAAAAACAGTGTTAGTGGCATCTGAATTGTTTATACCATTTTTCAACAGCATGGTCTTGTAACTTATGAGAAAAATGTCATACAATACAACTAATTCAAAATTTTAACATTGGAGCTGTACAGCAAAGAGATTTTCGGCCCGGTCTACTGGATTCAGGGTGGAAGCATTTATACCAAGCCCCCTCCCCCAAATAGCGAATGATAATGATGATAACAACTTATATAGCGCCAATTTTACACGTTCAATAGCAGTTTAAATGATTGAATAATCTACAAATAATATTACTTCTCTATATTACAAATGTCATCAAAGGTAGAGAAAATTACTCCATGCTGAAAGGCCATATTTTCTTCATTAATATTGACCAATTATTAATCATATCGCCTAGATATGCAATATTTCCAGGCTTTCACACGGATAGACAGGATTGTGTTTAGTGATGTTTTAAGTTGGACCAAACAATATTCTCTGCCACTCGAAAAACGCCTGGATTCAGCCTTTGGGACTGAAAACCCCATACAATCACGTGTAGAAATTTCAACTTGGCTTCAAAAGAATGACCAACTCGAAATTTCTGCGTGGTTTTGCTTCTGACTTGCGTTTCCACCCTGCCTGAAATTTTCATTGTAATCGAAAATTTCAAAATCCTTTTTAGCTGAAATTTCAACTTGTTGAAATTCCTCCAGATAATGGTCGCCCCAGCTCTGAAGAAACCATTCTGGAACTGGGAATAAATAATACAATCAATTCGATGATAATCCTGATCATCAATCAGTCAGTCCACTGTACTAACCTGCTGACATTTGTTGGATTTGGCTGGTCATCTGAGCCTGGGGAAAGTTCGTTTGCTGTTGCTCAGACGAAACCTCTGTAGACGTTACAAAAGTCAATTTAATTTCGCAGACACTGACAATACTTTATTGCTACAGTGAACCGATAAAATGAAATTACATTGTAAAATTTTCCAAACAACTTATCTTGGAAAGGTTGAATATTTTTCCTTCTGGTATTTGCCGACGTCAAGTATTACAATGTGACTTGTTACAGTGAAGCACGTTACACTAAAACACGTTAAACTAAAACACGCTGCTCTGCAGCACGTCCGCAGTGGGTTACAAAGTAACACGTTAGAGTGTAGCACGTCGCAGCTTAGCACGTTCAACTGGACTACACTGAGTGCATTGTATTATATTGTATAACTACTATGTAGTCTAGTATGGCATGCATGGTATTATATTTTATTGTACTGTATTGGATTGGATATTAAAGTTTTGCTTGTTATTGTGTTATGTTTTGTTATGCGTGTTGTGTTGCATTGCAATGCGTTGCAATTGATTGCATTGCATTGGACTCTACTGCGTTGTATTGCAGTGTGTGGTGCTACACTGTACTGTATAGTCCTATATTGTGTTGTATCTTATGGAACGTATCATATTGTAACGTATCGTGTCGTGTCGTGTCGTGTTGTGTTGTGTTGTGTTGTGCATTACTCTTTTGTATTGTATTGTATTCTACTCTATTGCATTGTATTCTACAGAGTTCTATTGGTTTTTTATTTATTGTCTTGCACCGTGCTAAATTGCATAAAAGCAGTCTTTAGTGACTCAAAAGCCCTCTAAAAACCATAATATACGTGGAAACTAATTTTTGCTATAAACGTGTCTCCAGGGGCGCAACCAGGAATTTCGAAGGATAGGGGTCGGATGGTTGTATGAAGGCACCGTGAGGATGATTTTGATCACGATTTCAAGTGAAGTAGATCTACATGGCTTTGAGAAAGAAGAGCAAAAGCTGTCACTAACAAAGCACACGTAAGATCTCCCACAAAAGGGGCAGGGCTCGCGACCCCGACCCCCAACCTCCCCCTCTAGTTACGCCCCAGTGTTTTGTGCTTATTTACCAGGCACATTTGGCTGACCCGTTTTAGAATGTGCGTTGTTCAAACTCATCAAGAACGCCTGTCTGGTTTCCGGAGACATACTGTTGAACATTGCTTGTAGCTGAGCCCTTTGACTCGAAGCCACAGAGGGTGACCGCATCTGCAGAAAGAGTAGACTCTGTATCCTAGGGTCAAGATTTTGTGGCCTGAATGGCATTCGATAAAAAGGAGACTGCATCGCCAGCTGTGACAGTTGAAAATTCATTTGATGCTGTTGCAGATAAGCTGCCATCTTCCTCTCTCTCATTTCTAAATAGAATAACGGGAATGCAGTCAGAAATAGGAAAGGCTGTACTTTTAGAGGTTCCGAAATGTATCGCGAATATTTCCGGGAAACGCGTGAGGAGATTTTTTTGAAAACTATCTTGCGGAAAATGCGGAGGAAGATTTGAAGAGGTGTCTTTGAGCAATAATTGCTTATTGCTTTTCCGGTTAGCCTTACGTTTGGTGAGGTGCGTCTATTTTTCTCCATGCACCTTACCTTCCCTCTTTTGCTTAAAAACGTTCACTCTTTCCATGACAGCAGCTCGGAACAACGCAGCTTCTTCTGCACTCGAAAAGTTTATTCCTGCTCTACAGTCCTTCAGAAACAGAAAATAAAAAATGTGGAATGACAAAGTTTTACACATGTAATTTGCAATCCGGCTTTTGTAGTTGCTATTGTAACTGTTTTTAATATCGTAGTGATGATATTAGTGTCATGGTGATTGTAACCATGGTGATATTAGTAACAGACACTGATGGAGATTATGATGATCTAGTACCACGTCTTCCTACGCACAGAAAAGACGGAGCGTGTGGGCCCCAGGCAACGAAGAGGCATGCAATTAGTTTCTTATGAACAAGCTAAAGCTGTTCACTCACGTATCAGAAAAAATTACGTCATGATCAATTCTTTCCTTTCCGAGACGCGCGTCTTCCTCTGACGAGTAAAATTAAGCGGCGTAAGCCAGAGCAAAATAGTAAAAGTCAGATTTGGAGCGAAGAGTTAAATCTTAGAAAGACTGCATTACTGATATAATTTAATATGATTTAACATCCGTGGTACACCACCTAAATTATTGAAACTGTAGGCATTCGACCTCTGAACTTAGGTGATGTTTATATGGGGGCGAGCCAACCCTCTTTGTAGGACTAGCCCCAGTAAGAGGGCTGAATTTCACCTCGGCTTTACATGGGAATTTTCTGGCCGTTCTAGCTGGGCTGGATCTAGAGCGCTTACGTTATAGGAAGGCCATCCCCTCTGAGTTTGTTTAGACAGGAAATTCCAGCCCTCTTGCCGAGATCTCGGGTAGTCAATGGTGAGATCTCGCTTAGGAGGGCTGGCCCTCCTCACATATAAATGAAAACAAATATTACAAGAGATTTCACAGGGAGGCGAGATCTCGGCAAAATCGACCAGCCCTACCAGGAGGGCTGGCTTGCTTCCATGTAAACACCAGCTAAGAGCGCCCATCATAACGGCCGAAAGCTCACCGCTTTAATAATTTACGTGGTGTACCAGAAATTTTGAAGAGATAGAAAGTAATCTTAGCGCCATCGAAAACACATCGTGGATAACCAACAGTGGGCAACGGGTATTAAGATTAACTCCAAATGCAATTTTCCCGGCTGCACTAAACAACTATTAAAGCCAGGGGCGTAGTTAACCAATTTTGATTTGGAGGGTGTCTAGGTTAATTTGCCCGAACATTGCATACTTTAAAAAATTACCCGAATTTAATTTGACGCGCATTCAGGCCATGTATGGTGTACCCTCTCGCTTCCTCAACCCCAATACATAAATTAAATATAAACTAGTAACCAAAAAGGATTTTGACCTACTTTACCTCACCAAATTTTGCCCGAATTACTATCTATTTTTTGCCCAGACTTTCTATTTTTTCGCACACTTTAGGGAAGTGTCTCACCCCACACCCCTCTCCCATAATCTACGCCGCTGATTAAGCGGAAACTCCATTGGTGATAGCAAGAGGGGTGACAGTGATGATAATGATGATGAAAATAATGATGATGATTATGATGATGTTGATGATGACGATCATCATGATGATGATAATGATGATGATGATGATAATGATGATGATAATGATGATGATGATGATGATATTAACAACGATGGTACTTTTTTTAATCTGGCTGTTGCTTTCTTTTCTTATAGTTGCTATCATAATGATATTGTAGTTATTCTCGTTGCTGCTGTAAATAAGTCAGTAAATAAGGTTGAGAAAGGTCTAAAATCAGATCCTTATATTTCACGACTTTACTCACGTGAGCGAAAAACGTTTGAAAGTATTTTGAAACAGCTCTGTATTTAAATTGTTTGTAAAGTTCTTGCTCCCACACGACACATTTTTCCTGAAACAAAGACATTGATTCACGAGTTATTAATTAAAAATAAATAAGATTCCCGTCATCACAGTTAACTAATGTCTATCATCACAATTACATTATCTTACCTTACCGGAAGAGTCTAAAACCTCTGAAAAAGCAAAAATATGTGCAAAAACAGTGGGGAAGTAAATACGTTTTTAACAAACATGGTCGGCCCGAAAAGAGTAAATTTTACGCTCAGATTTAACTGCATAGACCTAAGTTTTCGGCCTGGAAACTACATGTTTGTTTACCTTGATATCAAGCATTCTGATAAAGAAGGACTTCTCTTGTTTATCCTTGACCAAACATACGACTCCTGTCCCAATTTTTGTCCATTGTGTCCTGTCACTAGGCAATGCCAGATAGACCTGGGCAACTCCAGTGGCCAGCGACTACAAGAACGGTCAGATATTCGACCGCGTATAGAAGAAATTTACGTTCATTTAAAATTACTGTAATTTTCAGGTTATGCAAATGATGCAACTCGAGGATTTTAACTCGTGGGGATCTTAAGCGCTTATGTAGGCTGTATTTCGCAACCCTTTTCTTCTGACTGCAGCGTTAAGAGGAATATTTTGACAATAGTTTCTGATGAAATAAATCATAATTCTCTGGGCTAAATTGTACGTGACTCAAGCTTGCTTAGTAAGCCCAATATCGACTTTTATGTCAACGCTTATGTCTCTACAATTCCTCAAAAAAAATGAGCTGACCTTTTTGTTTTTTCCTAATGTCTGAACAACCAACTTGTTCTCTTTCGGAGAAAGTAGTAAGGAGTCTATACTCTCGAACGTTGTTTTTGACATCATGCATGAACAACTTGAGATCAACAGTTCCTAATTAGAACGTAGCCTGGTGGAATGATTTTGCCTTTATTGACGTCATATAAATTATCCACTCAGTAACTTCTGTTGATGCAAGGGCGAGCTGTTCACTGGATTCGAATCGAGTGTTGATCCAACTTACAACTGAAATTAGGATCTACCTCTGGAGATATGTTCTTAGGATGGCGTTGAACATAGCACGAGGAATGAAGTAATGAACATCACGTCACATTTTCGCTCGAAGAATTCTTTGGAAACTTGTATGGGTTTTTGGAATATGTCACTTTCTAGGTTTTTTTGAATGAAATATTTTTCAAAGTCTGTTTGAACACTTTCCCTGCGACATAAGACGTTTACTATTTTACTTGTCAAAGGGAGAGCTCTCTCCGAGAAATAAACACGTTTCCTTCTAATATTTGTCCCCGTGGTGCTCTACGAGAACAAACTAGTCCCAGTTTGACTTTCAAGTGTTCAGGTGACCAAGGATGACTGACTTCGGGTCACACATTCCCCAGGATCAAATAATGTGCGTGATTAATCTACATTGATAAATATATCATTAACTAACTTCTATCCAGATCGTAACAGTAACCTCAACCCCAGACTTCGATTGTCACCCCGGTCGCTCACCAGTATGGAGTTGCTCCACCTGTGGGGTTACTAATCCCGGGGATTATTCATCCCAGAAGTCGCTCGTCACTATAAGCAAGTCATTCATTGCAAGGCTCAGTCATTCTGTGATTTACTTATTCCGAGGGTCATTTATTCTGGGGTGATTTGTTCAGGAGCTACTTCTGGGAACCATTCATCCTGATAACAAAAGCACATTTAAAAAAGAACAGAAACTCTCGGCCCAGATATAGTTTACATGACAAAATTCAATCATATTTTCGTATCTGAAAACAAGCATGTTTTTTGGGAAAAAGCACGGAAGGAAGAGTTGACTTGGAACTGAAGCAAGCCAAATCAGAACATTTTACAACACTTCGTTTTTATTCACTAAAACTACTTTTCTATTCAAAATACTGTGTACCTATGTACTTTAGGATATTATGATAACATACAAATAAATGTTGGCATCTGTATATGCCATTCAATATGTATAGAGATCGCTAATTAAACCGTCTGGAGTGAAATAAGAAAGTAAAGAATTCTTTTACTTTGGTTACAGTACATATTTTTGTCATCTTTTCCTTACGTGATCGGATCGCTCAGTCACTTAGTTTTCCTGAAAACTCATCATTACCTACACACCGTCAGTTCGATTTCGTTCTAAAAACGTTTCCGTTTCCAAGGTGATCCATGAAAACTCAATTATGACAGCAGTTGAACTTCCCAATGGTAATTAAAACGTACGTTCTTTAATATTTAATTTGCAGGTAATGCTATCATATACGTGTCGTCGTCAAGGCAGAGTCGAGATAAAACCAACATGTTTACAAGCGACTTGATCCTCATAAGGACTGAACATGTCTGTCGACTGAGCTTACTTATCAAGCGGAATATGATGATATCCTGGTTATACCAGGCACAGGATTCTTGCAACCGAGATGAAACTGTTGTTTCTCTTGAGGATTGAATGACAGATTTTAATCCTGCTCTCAAAAGGATGTTTGCTTAGGCCTACATTCAAGTGGTATCGTTGTTAGTTGAAAAGAGCAATGTAAGCTTGGTATAGTTGGCACTACTTACCAATAAGCAAAGTCCATCAACCTTTAACTCCGTCGATGAAATCACCCACGAAAATGTCTGTAATGCCATCGAATCGTGATGTCGTAGTTAAAAATGGCTTAAAAGGTTCGTGCGGTTTTTTTACGTTTCTCTAAAAGCGATAGTGTTCATATATCAATGAAATACAATCTAATGTCGCAAAGTCGGCACACAATTTCTACTACCCTGTGGAATTGCTTACGCGTCTGGGGTGGATCAGCTGAGTTAAATGATTACGTGATTGTTGTCAGAGTTCCAAAATCTATGAGTCAGCTTTTTACCGTTAAGTCGACCATCACTACGTTGGATATTAGAAAAATGCTATACCATTGCACATTCCCTTAACTATATGACCCTATACTTTGTCATTTCCTTCGTCATTTCTATTTTCGCATGACAGCGAGAATTATCAAGACCTTGATTTGTGTTTACTCCCTCCGTTCTTAGGTAATTAAGGCATGCTTTGGCATTGGTAATCATCACTGTCATGTGATACTGATATTGACACTGACACACTGACACACTGACACACTGACACTGACACACTGACACTGACACACTGACACTGACACATCGACACTGACAATGACGCTGACACTGACACGGACACGGACACTTTCGCAATTTGGATTTTAATTGAATTCCAAGGATTATCGACCTTACAAACAGAAAATTGCTTGAGTGTCTGTGCTATGACAGAAACATGAATAACGTCATTTCAACCAGAAAAATGCCTAGTGAAAACATGCGTAGCCGAGTGTTTTCTGGTATTTTTCTGGTTGAAATGACGTCTTGTTCCTACACAGTACAGAGACATGAAAGCTATTTTCTTTTGTTTTATAAAATAACCAAGGTTTTTTCGAGTTTTCGAGGCGTCATCCATACTCCAATACAAAATGAAAATGACGTTAGCCGTGTCTCTATACTCGGAGAAAATGACACTCGTCCAATCAGAGCTTGCGTTGAACGTCTGTAATCTTATAATGGCTAATAAAGAAGTTTATTATACGGCTGAGCTCGCTATCCAGTGTCTACGCAAAATGACGCACGCTGATTGGCTGCCTAGCCGCGCAATAACTTTTTCGTACAGACCGGCTAGTTTAGGCGGGAAAATTTCCGAGTTGATTTGAAGAAAAACAAGCCAGATTCAGGTACGTTTCACAGAAGATTTATAAAAGCAAATCACGGAAAAAGAAGTTGAACGTTCTCAACGATAATTTTAAGCAGAAAACTAAATGAACAGATGTCAAAAACCACGATGTAACAGGTAAAAACAAGCAAGTAAACCTAAGCCGCTAACTCTCCTTCCTTATTAACCTCGTTTGTTCGGTCTGTACGAAAGAGTATTTGCCCTCGGTTTTTTCCGCACAGACCTCGCTCCTTCGTTGCTCGGTCTGTACGAAAACCTCAAGCAAATACTTTCCCGTACAGACCTCGCACTCGGTTAACAAGTCATCAAGAAATTAGGCAAAACGACTGTCAGGGATAGTCAGAAACCTTGTTCGTTCCTTGGGGGAGAAGATTTTGGTAGAAATCAGTTACACAACAAATAGCCCATCATTGGAGAAATTTATACATATGTTTACGCTTCCTTTTTCTACAACACGTGTTTTTGTTCAATTATTTTATCTCAAGTGTCAAATTAACCTCGGAACAACTCCGGAAGTTCTTCCATGTTCCTAGTATTTTAAAGTTTTATCATAATTAGCATAAATTAGCAAATTTATCAAAACCTTGGCAGTTCCTTTATCGCCTCGATGGTTTGCAGATGTACCAAGTCGCTAAGTTCGAAGTTCGAAACTTAGTAAATGTTTTGACGATTAATCAACATTGGACTTCGTGAAGAAGAGGCTATTTTTTGTTCATCCCAAGTATAATTTTTGTTCACCGAAATTCTTTACGCGATACAGAAGGAGTGAAGCGTGTCCTATTCCCTTTCGGAATTATTTGTCCTTTGTGTAAATTTTAATTGTAAATCGTTGTTGGTGATCGTGTCTCATAATTTTTTGTCGAAAAATGATGTCCTGTATCCAGAAATTCGAACGAGAGAGCGAAGGAGAACAATTTCAAGGTATGGTATTCGTGACAATGCAAACTTGATGTTAAAGAGTTGTTATTTTAGCGGACAACGAACAGGGAGCGCTTTTGCAGATTTCTTTGTTGACATTAAAAACCTGAACGTGAAGAGCAATATTTTGGGTTCGTGAACGAAGTTACAAGTGATTTACGAGAATGTGGGTTCACACAGTGCCATTGGTCTGATCCTGAAGATATATATATCAGCCTCAAAAATCCCGACGTCGATGAAAGTAATTGTTTATTCTAAATTGACAATATTGCGTATATAAAGATATGATCGTTTCAAAACTCTGTGCTGCAGAAAAACTCATTTCATTCATGATCTGTCCATGTTGTTTGGACTGCACAGTGTACTCACAGCTGGGGTTTATATGATTTTCGTGTGATGTGCACTTGTGCAGACTTGAACAGAATCTGGTTCGGAAGTGGATAGTGGGTTATTTAAATCAATATCCCTCCGTTAAAGTTTGATAATATCTTCATCCTGCATTATGTGGTTATAGTGCTGTATTATTCATTATCAGCTTACAGCAAAGCTGAGTACATTTCGTTATATCTTGAACTATTAAACCATTTGTATGAAGCTTCACAATCCGAAAAGGTCAATTTGGGATTTAAAGCTCTTGAGTGCTACAAAACAACAACAACAACAGTCGTTTTACGGCCGTTTTCCCTGCTCACGCATGGGTTGGCCGGCGACTCTACGCAGCAGCTTCCTCCACCTCTCCCTCTCCTTCGCATCTTCCCTTTTCAACCTGCACTCTTATGTAGTCATGTCCCTTTCCACCACCTAGAATGAGGTGGTGGAAAGGGACATGACTGAGGATGACATGGAATGTCATCCTCAGCCTTCTCCATCCTCTGTTACCTTCCACCTCAAACAACATGATCTTTTTCACCCGATCATCATCATCGTTCTGCAGCACGTGTCCCAACCATCTTAACCTACTCTGTTTCATGGCATCAGACACTGACTCAATCCCCATTCTTTCCCTTAGCTCTGCACTCAGCACTCTATCCCTCAGTGATATGCCACACATCCATCTCACCATCCTCATCTCCGTACGTTCCAATCTCCCACTCTGCTCTGCCATCATGGCCCACATTTCACTTCCATATACCATAGCATTCCTCACACATGTCACATACAGCTTCTCCTTCAGTTTAAATGACACTTCCTTCCTTGTCAAGGTCCCTGATAACTCCTTAAACTTTCTCCATGCACAATGCACCCTTGCCATGGATGCAGAATTCCCTCCTCCACCCCCATTCAGCATATTACCCAGGTTACAAGACTTTCCAACATTCTCTAAGTGAACCCCATTTCCCAGATCCAAGCTCTTCTCCACATTCCTATCCTCTTTGTCACTGGCTCTTTCACACATCTTGCACACAAATGTATCCTCAACTTTAACCAGAGAGCCCTTTGCACCTGAGCATTGCTCGTGTACCCATCCACTGCATCCTGTACATATGATAGAATTGCTCCCAACACCCTTTCCACATACAGTACATGGCTCTTGAGTGCTGTTCACTATATTAATTGTAGATACTTAGGAGCAGCCATCAAGCAGCATTGCAACAGAATTTTGCAAAACACCCCAATTGAAATAATCCCATCTTATGGGTTCAATTTCTCCCTACTTTGAAAATGGAATGAAATAATTGCCTTTGAAGTGATCTTGGTTAGTTGGATTTGTTAAATGGACCTTGAGAGCTGGCAAACAAATGTTTGGATTGGTTCATGTGAATTGTTCTTTAAAACTGATATTGATAATTTATCAAAAACTGTTCCTGCTTCTCATTAATACAGCATTTGTCAGCACACCCTTCATGTATGTTCTCATGGTTATGATCAAGATATGAACTGGTGTAGTGATTTCTTGTGCATTGAGTAAGAACTGTTGAAAGAAGTCTGTACAAGTGACTTACCCATTCCGTAAATATATTAGGGATCTCACCAGGGTCATTTTAGTTGGCGGTGTGCCTGGTTTTAAGTGTCTGGCATTATGAAAACAAACTTGTTGTCCTGGTTAAAAAAAAAATGATTTGACAAGATTACCAATTAAGGAGCTGCTAACAATCTTCTCATGATCAAGATGAAAACATTGAGGATAATTTGGGAGCAGATGGGTCAATTGGGTGGACATGGTCAGCAGAGGTCAAGTGAATTGTAAGTTCAGCTCAGTGTTAATACATCAAAACCTATTGACAAAATTTTTCTGGTGAAATCACTGCATACTAAAAGGTCTTCTTTCTGAAAATTTTACTGTTTCTAACCTCAGACAATTTTACAAGTTGAATGGACACCTGTGTAAGCATTGATGGGGGCTAAAACTTAATTCTTCTCTGTCCAAAACGACAGATAGGTCTTCTATTGTTGTATTTTACACTGTTTAATGCCAAGCCATTGTGCTTGGCAAAGGAAGGTATCTTGACAAAAAACAGACAGTAATACTATAATACCACATCAAGTAACCTAATTGCCTTCCTAGTTGGCCCTATATAACTTTCCCCAATCTAATGCCTGACAATTTTACTTATCAGAAGGAGGGCACCTTACCTGGAATGGGTTTAATTGAGATACAGTTGCTGTAACCCTTTCCTGGCAGGAATCCACTCTTAACAAGTATAATTATGTAAAATAATTTGGTGTTAGCATGAGTGAAATGATAGAAGACTGATCCTGCTGGTAAAGAGTTACTGGAGGGTTTGAGTAGCTTTGATAGGCTACACTGGTCATGAAATATGAAAATAGCACTTTTTAAATCTTAACCCATTGGTAAGAACATTAAGACAAATATCTTTGGATCAACAATTTTCACTACAATAGTTTGTTCACTTCTTTTTTTTCAGTCACTTTCATTTGAGATCTGGTACATTTCTGTTTTTTCATTGAGTAAACTTTGTTTGTGGGTTTTCTTGTAGAACGTGACAGAGTGGTGAAGAGCAATGATAAACAAAGCAATACACAACGAGGTTATGTGGTATGTTAATTAGTCAAAAACTCTTGTATGTCCCTAACATACCCTATCTTTCAGTTTTGGTTTGTATTCATTTGGTGTCTAATTACTGCATTTGTGTCTGAGTTGTCCACAGTATTTCATGTTTATATTCCAGAACAACTATATTTGTACATCAAAGTATACCATCATAACATTTCTTCCAAAGAATTTATTTGAGCAGTTTCATCGTCTGGCAAACATCTACTTCTTGTGTCAGATCATAATTATGGTGAGTCAATGAGTCAATGAATTTACTTGCTGATTTCTTTCCTGAAAGTGACACTAATGGGTAATGTTTCCATTAGCACTTTAATATTTAAGTAGTACTCTGTTCAGGTCAATTTGTAATCAGTAAAAATATTTTTTAAAAGAATGAAAAATGACTTAAAATGAGAGAATACATGTAATATCATTGTAAACATTCATTGTTAGTTCCATCCATCACCTTGCTTTTTTTTACCTTGCTTTTTTTTTACCATTGAGTGTAAGACTTTCTTAATCAAAGGAACTTAGTGAGCACAGTAACTTGAGGGATAGCACTAATCACATACTTTGTCTTACTAAACAAGACTCATTAACGTGCCACCTAATTAATTGCCATTACAGACAATTTTACTGTATTTAGTGCAGAGGTTGTTTTATACCAAAAGCATGGTAGCATTATACAAGTTGTAAGCTGTCGATTGGTAGATGAAATTCATGTTATGAATTATAGAATTTTCAAGGTTTATTTGCTTAACACACAAAACATATGTCCATAAAACCTGGCACAACTGCATCTTTAAAATGCCATCCTATACTTAATTGCTTCCTCTGGTATCAACCCAACTGATTTGACCTTCAAATATCCATTAATTGGAAGTTCAATGTCACTTAATTTTTTAGTCTTTTCTACTTTGATTTTAGTCAATTCCAGAACTAACAGCTTTAAAGCCTGAATCTACTGCTGTTCCCCTTTTCTTTGTCTTGATGGCAACTGCTATAAAAGATGGTTATGATGATATAGTGAGTATTATAATTATAATTGTAGGTTTTTGTTAGTAAAGTAACCTTAAAACTTTATTATTGACATACAGTTTTTATGTTTTTAAATACTCAAGCTAGAGTTTATACCCGTAGCTTTTAGATATATAATTTCTTTAATATGATTCCCATGTTAAAACTTGTTATTTAAACCATTCATATCATATTCAGCTTGACCATGACTATTTATTTTTTTTCCTATCTTTTTTCCCAGAAACGACACATAAGTGACAATGCTGTTAATAATCGTAAGGCAAACATACTCTGTGATGGACAACAAAAGACTGATAAGTGGTCATCTGTTGAAGTTGGGGAGATACTCCGTTTAGAGAATAATGAACAGGTTCCTGTAAGTGCTTATTTTTTTAAAATGAAAATTTTTATTGTAATTATGGTATGACTGAGAGTAAATTATTTGTACATGTACTGTACTCTATGTTAAAGTAATGATGTTCATGAACTTTTTTGGTATTTCAGGCTGATATTTTAGTCCTGACTACAAGTGAAGATAGTGGTTTGTGTTATATTGAAACAGCAGAACTAGATGGGTAAGTTTACTGCAGTTAAAGAGATTTTAGAAAGTTGAGGTAATTATTTCAAGCCATTGGCTTCACCAACTCAAATGGTAGAAAGAAAGGTTAATTTTGTTTACAGACCAGATCATTTGGTGTTTGCAAAAGAAGCATCAGACTGCAAATCCCTCCCTACAATTTAAAAGATGGTCAGGTTATGTAACAGGATTTGAATACATTGTCTGAAAGTTTTGTACATACAAGATTGTAAAAACTGTATTTAATTTCTTTACAGGGAAACAAACTTAAAATGTCGACAGCCACTGGTTGAGACAGCAGAAATGGGAGATGATGAAGATGAATTGATGAAGTTTGATGGTAAGAAGTTGTTTCAGTAGTCATTTGCCAGAATTAAAGTTGTTGAAAAATGATATATTCAAACTGTAATAATATTAAGATGACTTTAAATAAATGTCTGAGTCTAAGCTGATATCAAAGCACTCCAGCCAACCATATTGATAACTTCAGTAGTTGATAACAGTTGTTTTTTGTACTTTCAAATTATGTCCCTCACAAAATGCAGCACTTGGGTTGCATTTAGAACAAATTTTTGTTTTAACAACAATGAAGATAATATAATAGTATCAAATATAGTTACAGTAATTAATCTTTTTGTGGCAACCAGACACACTGCTTCTTTACCTACAATATTAAGTTGGCTGAGTACTTTATTATTTTTATTTTTATTATTGTTTCTGTGTTTTCTATAAAATAATATAGGTGAAGTTATTTGTGAACCCCCAAACAACACTCTTGATAAGTTCCGAGGCACACTGAACTGGGAAAACAAGAAGTACAGTCTCGACAATGATAAAATTCTGTTAAGGGTTAGTAATGATTTCTTCAGTGACGTGCTGTTTAATAGAGATGTCATGGCAAGACACATGCAGTATCACACTATCCCACTGAATGTGTTATGACATAATGTCATGTGATGTGATGTGTTTTGCCAGGTCATTGGATGAAAACTGCATTGGCTGGGTAGGATGTATTTTAAGGGTATCTAATGCAGGACTTTAGTCAGTAAATTTGTAATTGTGCTGGTGGGTGCACCAGTGGGTAGTGAAGTAGGTAGTCAGGTAGGTTTATTGACCTGCTGTTATTTAAAAGGTTAGTTGATTAGCTTTGCAGCTACATGTACAGTATGTTAACTGGGAGGTTCATTTAGTTGCTTGGTTTGTAGGTTGACTAATAGGTTGGTTGGCTTGTTGCTAGGTTGCTGACTAAAGTTGGTTGGTTGGTAGGTTAGTTGGTTGGGTTGTGGGTAGATAAAGTTGGCTGGTGGGTTGGAAGATTGGTTGGTTGGTTGGTAACCTGGTGCAGTTTGTAGGTTGGTATGTCGTTTGATTGGTAAACGGGAGGGTTTGTCTGGTTGGTTAATTGGTGGGTAAAATGGTTGGTAGGTTAGTTTGCTGGTTGGTTAATTGCTAAGTTATGACAGTTTTTAGATTAATAGGCTGGTAGGTTATTGATTAGTTGCATGGCTGGCTGACTGGTTTGTAGATTGAATGATTGATCATGGTAAGTTGGTTGGTGTGTCAACAGGCTGGCTTTTTGGTTGATAAGGTGATTAATTTCTCAGTTGATGGATCAATTGATGAAGTGATTAATTGATCAATTGGTTTATCAATCTAATGATTGTATGATTGGTTTATTGATTGATATGGTTAAAATCTATCTAGGGTTGTGTATTGAGAAATACGCAGTGGATTTATGGATTAGTTATATTTGCTGGAGCTGATACCAAGCTCATGATGAACACAGGTAAGGCAAGGAGACATGAAATAAGAGAGTGAAAAAGATAGAGATTGGACAATAAGATGTATGAAGGAAGGCTATGGAACTATAGGAAGAAAAGAGGAGAAGAAAGCAGTGAAGGGAACAAGAAGAAAAAAGAAGTGCAAGTGATAAAATGAAAGTGAAAGACAAGCAGATATTTATTTACCTACACAAATTTGTTTAAAAGCAGAAACCCTTAAGTGGGTTACTGATTTCTAAGGGATAGTTCATTCCTACAAAATACCACACAAAGTGTATTATAATTATACTTTTTCCACACATCTTTCATGTCACATGTGTTATGATTTACACTAAAACAGAGTTAAAAAAAAATTAGAAAGGAAGAGAGGAAAGGAAATACATATAATACACAAGAAATAAAAAAGAAAGGGATTGAAAACTGACTAGTAATATATTTTACCATGAATGTTTTACTTAATTTAGGGAAAGCAAGGTTTAAAAAAACATCTTTGGACAGAATGCTAAACACGCTAGTTGGAGGGGTAAGATATTTTGGATTACATAATTCTTCAGAAAAACTGAGACATAATATTTGTTGTTAGGTCTATTTTGGTTTAATTTGCAGAGGATTGTGTGAGGTTTTTGAGTATTAAAAACAAGACCAGTTCAAATAAGTATAATTCAGTGTGAGAAACAGATAGTCAGGTTTGCATTTCTTCCATTATAGATAGCTGTCCTACTGGCTACAATCTGCTTATTCTGTTCCATTATGTCTGGTGTTTGGGAAAGCAACACAGGAAGAGTAAGAATTCATATATTTATCTGAATTTCATAGGTTCTAGGGGTGCTCATGGCACAGTGGTAGTGCACGTGTCTCTCACCACTGTGACTAGGGTTTTATTCCACCTCCGTGTAGTTATCTGATTAAAATTACCTTTGTAACATGTGAGAAGAGTGTTGTCCAGTTTGACTCTACTAAGCATCACAGGTTTTCTCCAGGTACTCTGGTTTCCTCCTGTAGTAACACTGGATCCATGTGGGGTGGCCCTAACTGGACCTTTTAGGAGAACACCTTAGGTAGCTGGTAGGATTATCTAGTATAAATACATTTTTACTGGTTTTACACAAAGTGCTCATTTCAAAACACGCAGTGAGTGACTACTACTCCTGCAAAATACAAAGGAAGTTCATTGTTCTGTCAGTTAACAATAAATTGGTATGAGGAATAAGATTAGTAAGCCAAAGGAATGTTTAAAGAGTTTTTTAGATATTTATTATCGTGATCATTATGATTGTCATTGTCATTATTCTAATCAATTTATACTTTGAGTCTTTGATGATGTGATGCCTCATATTTTGTTTCCTTCGTCTGCTTTTACTTTTTTTAATTACAAGTGCTGGAAATGGCAGAATACTGGACTTTGATCTCTAATAGCGCCCCTCACGTGATCATTTTCTTCAAGGGCTTCGTAGATAGAACATGAGAGAGAAGAAAGTTCTTTTATTTCATTCATAAAGGTTTATCCTTGGGCCGCATTTTGTGTGTTATGCATCGTTATTTCCCTTTTTTTTTCGTTAAAGCATTTTCAGATCTACCTCCCCTGGGAATCGTTTTACAAAGACTCACCAGCTCTAATTGGAGTTTTTCACTGGCCGGGCTACGTCATGGTCTTAAATACCTTAATACCAATATCTCTGTATATAAGGTAAGAAGTCCTCTTTATGTTGCCAAGTGGATGAAAGCGAAAGAACGGAGAAGTGTAGCGAGATCATATTCAATGAGAAACTTTAGGGTGCCGTAGGACTTCTGAAGTAGCCCTGAAGTACCACCGTCGATCGGAGATTGCTCATAACTTGCGATTCATCCCAGAAATAACGATTTTTTTTAACTGCAAGGAAGTTGAAAGGAAACGTCATGGGACGACGGAAGGAAGGAATTGAAAGGAAAGAAATGAAAAGGAGGATAATAAAGAAAAAAGAAAGACGGAAAAGATGGTGACAAGGAAGGAAGGAAGAAAGAAACAAAGAAGGAAGGGAAGAAAGAAAAAAAGAAAGAATGAGAGAGAAAGAGAGAAACAAACAAACAAAGTTAGAAAGGGAAGTAAGAAAGGAAGAGAGAAAGAAAGAAACAAAGAATGAAAGGAAGAAAGGAAGAGAAGAATGATGAAACAGGGAAGAAAGAAAGAGACTTCTTGAGAAAAAAGGAAAGAACGAAGCAAAGAAACAAACCTTTCGATTAGAATGGAAGAGTTAATTCAAAAGGCAGAGGTGATTTTTGGCTAATCAAGACATTGCAGTGGCGGATCTAGGATTTTGTGGAAGGGGGGAGTTGCCAGGCCATTTTGGGTTCCAGGTTTTTGAGAAGAGAGGGTGGTCAACCAGGCCTTTGGTTATTCTAATTTTTTAAAGGATGGTGGTTCTTTTCACTTACATAAGGTACACAGTTAAAGGAAAAAGATGCAAGTCAAGTTTATTATGTAAACATGACGATTATGGCGAGGAATCCCCACATTGTTTTGTGGCTCAAAGGGGGGGGGTTTAAACACCCTAACCCCCCTTGGATTCTCTAGTGCATTGTTGAACCGCGAAACCTTGGTCTGCAACAAGCAATTCTCATGGCACGTTTGCATGTTTTTTTTCCAATTTCAGTGTAGAAGTTATTCGACTGGGCCAGAGTTTATTTATTAACTGGGACAGAAAGATGTATTATCCACCAAAAGACACTCCTGCAAGAGCAAGGTAAGACAAGAAACATTCTCATGAGTGGAGAGAGAAAAAGAAGCATTTTTGTAAAATGTTCATTTTCTAATCTTATCAAAACTGTCAACATTTGATCATTTACTGTGTACATGTGACATACATTGCTCCATCCCTTTGGTCGATATCTCCGAGCACGTAATGCTAAATGATGAATAACTAACTTGAAATGTTAGTGTTTATCCAGTGTTTGAAATTTAAGACGTTGTAGTAATAATGACGAATATAAAACATTTTTATTCAACAACATTTCTTTCTTCCTTCTTTCCAAGAACCACAACTCTTACGGAGGAGCTGGGACAAATTGAATACATCTTTTCTGACAAGGTAAATACGAAAGCTCAAAGCAATCGGAATTCTTGGCCTTTTAATATGATTCGTTGAATTTGGTGACCCAGTGTTTTGTCGACTTTTGTTTTAGACTGGAACACTTACCCAGAACATCATGACGTTCAAACAATGCTCTATCAATGGCGTTTTGTACGGTGAGTTGTTTGCCGTAGATAAGTTTATTGGTGAGAAAACAAACCGCGATCGTTATAAGTCGCGGCTTGGCCACGGCTTATTTTGGTCACAAAAAGTTCACAGTAGAGCCGTTGGATGCATGCGTTCGCAGCTTATTTTAGCTTAAGCTCATCTTCTTTTGTTTAAGTAAATGCATTGTAACCTCATCTCCTACGCAATGGTGATTTACTTGTATCCAGTCATTCACAAGTTAGCCGATCTTGTGTTTGAAAAAACTAAGGATTATCATCACGCTTGCTTCTACTGTGGCAGATCAGACTTGTGGTGGATAAAACCCTGTTCAGTTTGCTTGTGAAGTTATCTGACGATTTCTGCACCCAAAGCAACTACGTTTTTTCTCATCTGCAGAAGAAGCGTTTGTCGCTTGTGAGTTACCTACAATTCTCAAATCATGTGAAGCCAGAAGGTGCTATTTCTTGTAAAAACGAGTTGCTTGCTAGATTAGGAAGCATTACCAAAAATGCTGAAATATGTATTGTCTATTAAAAATGATAAAATGTTTGGAGAAACCTAGTCAAATAATGGTGGTGGCATCATTACTAGCTGGTTTCCACGGAAGAACAAACTGCTAAACTGTCTTAAGTTGGAAGAGACTTCGTTCTTTTTACATTGGTAAGTAAAGTTAGCGGCAAAGACGCTTACTTTTGCCTACCCTTCTGAAAAACACATACATGACTAAAACTCTTCTTCATATTTGTTTTTGTTTTAAGGCCAGGTCCAAGGACCAGAAGTAAGTCTGCAAAGTGGAGCGTCCATGCGATCCAGGGTAAGTTATTGTATGTTCTGACTTCAAGTTTTCTAACTGTTTTGTGGCGTGTACGCAACGTACAAAATCAAAAATAGAAAGTTTCAACCACGTCAGTGACGTCTTGGTTCTGGAACTGGTGCACCAACTAGATATTAAAACATATAAAATAAAGCTGGATATTTTAATACGTCATTTGCTCTTTTTGATATGTAGAAATCGGTAGATTTCTCAGAAAACAAGCTTGCAGACGACCATTTCAAATTTTACGATCAAAGTCTGGTAAAAGACATCGAAAACGAAGACTCGGTAAGGAGGTTTATGTTAACTGCTTCTTAATAAATATCCTTGGGTGATTTGGTACAGGTTAAGAAGTGAAATGTATAAAAGAAACAAGCGTATTAGGTTACAAATTAGAGAGCTTAACGATAAACACAAACATTGACTAAAAATATACGCGAAGTAGCTACGAGTTCTACCAGCGATTTTATGCACGACTCTCGTTAATGTCATTGCGATTCAGGATTTAGAATTTGTTGCGACTTGATCAGCCTAACTAAAAACTGCTTGCGTCGTGTCCTTTGCAGAGTTTTTCCTTTTTGACTCTTTTGTGACTTTTGTTTTTGAGTGGCGTATTTAAATTTGTATTTAAAGAGATGGCGTATAAATTTTCGAGAAAATCGCAAGTAAATTTTAATCATGTTCGAAAACATTGCGATAAAATCGTCGAGGTATCGCCGTATAAAATCACCTGTAGTTAACACGAGCGATTCCAAATTGAAGTCGGATAGGGGATAAAAGTCGCCGGAAAATTGCTGCAAAAAATTACAAGAGCAAGCCGGTCTTAAGAGGTACGCGTACAGGGCGCGATTTAACGGCCTACAAATGGCAAAAAGTAGGCCGAAAAAACAGATTTGTAGGTCAAAGAAAGCATGGCCTACATGTTTCTGAAAAAAATTGTATTCTGAGATTTTAGTCACTTAACGTTTAGAAAACACTACTGATTGAACAGTTTTGCATTATGAAAGATTAACAAACAAAAGGACAGTTCAAAAAAGCAATCTCATGACATCAGATGTACAGGACCGCGTTAATTAATGTTTCAAGGAAAATTTTTCAGTGAGCCCAATACTTAAATTTTGTAGGCCAGAAATTACGTGGCTTACATAGCAATATTATTTTGTGTAGGCCAAGAAAAATCCTTAAATCGTGCCCTGGTTTAGGCTCTTTTACTCCTACCCAACTAAGGAAGGGCTTGCTGGCAGGATAAGCTTGCTTAGAACATGGAAACACAGAGTGATAAAACACTGAGAGGTCTTGTTGATGTATTATTCAATCCCGTTGAATAATATTGTTTTACTGGAAATCTTACCAATTATCCGCAAGCCGGTACCGAAAGATATTTTAAACCCAGTTCAGGATTTTTATATGGAGAGCCGTAACGATAGAAAAAAACACAAAGTATTTCTGTCGTTATAGCTCTCCATATAAAATTCCTGAGCTGGGCTATCATTTTTATATTACGTCTAAGTTTTCCGCCCGGAAAATCGATAGCCACAATATTTTAAACCATCAGAATCTTCTGTTTGCTGTCGTCACTGATAAAGATATCTGTTCTTTTATACAAAGTAATCATGAGGCAAATTAATACATTTTAAATAGCCAGTTTTTGAGTAAACGTCTTAGAAAATGTGTAAAAAACACGTTTGCACTTGGTTTTTTCTTCTAAATGTGTCTTCTTTTTTTATTATCTTTCTTTCCAGAAAACGCACGATTTCTTTCGACTAATCGCTCTTTGCCATTCGGTTATTTCAGAAGAAAACAACGGTAGGATAATATGGCGTGTGTTTGAATATTCCTTTTCGGCTCACAATTGAGCTTTGAGTAAAGTTTTATTACAAAATGTCTCTACTTATGATCAGTACTCGTTCACGCAATTATAAATACAGCGCACAAACATAACCGTTTATCTTGAGTTAAATCGTCAGCTCAACGAAATTTTAACCAAGAATATCCTGCTTGAAATAAAGTTACCGCGCCGCTTACGGAATAGTGAAACGGTTTTGAGAAGCTGATAGTTTTACTCCGAATTCTAGACAACCATTTTCAGATAGTTTGTTTGGGATTTTACAGGGCAATCCTATGTTGTATTAACTATGGCAACAGGTTCATTAACATCTGTTTGTCCTTCGTCATTAGGAGACCTTGAGTATCAAGCCCAGTCTCCCGACGAAGCTGCTCTTGTCACTGCCGCGAGGAATTTTGGATTCGTATTTTTGGTGAGTGGTTCAGATGTAGTCCTTTAGATTATTTTGAGAATTTAACTGACAGATTGGTTTGGTTCGCTTTCCTTTTTTGCAGAGACGTTCACCAACCACCATGACTCTACAGTGTCAGGGAAAAGAGGTGAATTGTGGAGGGAACAGAACAAATAATATTGTGATGTTGTTTATCTCGGTGGTGGTTGTGAATGTGATGGTGGCAAGGGCGTTGCATTTTAACGGATTGTGATGGTGCCGCAGTGGTGGTGTTGATTTTATAGGGCAGTACTCTCTACCTAATGTATGTGATGGTGATAATGATGGTGGTGGTGATAATAGTGATGATGATGGTGATAATAGTGATGATGATGGTGATAATAGTGATGATGATGGTGATAAAGATGATGATGATATGGTAGCTATGGTGGTGGTGATGTTGATGATGATGATGATGATGATAATGATGATGATAATGATGATGATAATGATAAAGATGGTGGTAGTGATGATGATGATGATGATTATTTTGGTGATGATGATATGGCAACAATGGTGGCAGTGATGTTAAGGATGATGATAATGATGATGATAATGATGATGATTATAATGATGGTGAAGATGATATGGCAAATAACTTTCACTGTAAATGGACAGTGTATAGTATTAATCACATTGACAGTTAATTTTTCTATGACGTTTTAAATGTGATGTTATTTAGGAAATCTGGGAACTGTTGTGTATTTTGGATTTCGATAACGTGAGAAAGAGAATGTCGGTATGTTGGTCGAACAAGTAAATTTTAACACACACACATATAATAACTGTTGAATACATACATACACACATATATAATATATAATAAATAAATATTTTATATATTATAAATATATATATATATAAATATATATATATCTGTATTAACGCCGGATAACTTACGGGTTACTGACGTAGTGACTCAGACTAATGACAAACCATTTTCCTAGTTAAAGGGAGACGTCTTGACGAAAAACAGTTAATATTTTTCTGTTTTTGTAATTTTTTTATTGTTTTCATATAGGTCATTGTCAGGCGAGACAATAAGATAAAACTTCTTTGTAAAGGCGCAGGTGAGCCTATTTCAAACCGTTATGCCATATACGTCCTCTTAGCTCAATGTTTAGACTATCTCACCAGCTATCAAAAGATAAAGTATTTGGCTCTAGTCAGGATCACAAAAAGATTTTTTCCGAGTTTATAAGCTTAGACAATGTGCATTAGGGGGTACAGTATGCTTACTTTAAGAAGTGTGAAAGCTTGTAAAGATGAACAATTTTAAACTCTCCGTTAAACTGTTTGAAATCGTACTAATGTCGGTCGATCGTCGAAAAAATCGTCAATTTTCTGTATCGCTACAGCACTAAGAAATAAAGATTTCAGATTTTGTCGTGAAAATAGATGGTGTTCATTGTGATTTTATTACGGATGACTTACACAGAAACTTTCATGTCGTTTTCTTTAAGATACCATCGTGTTTCAGCGCTTGGACCCCAGCTGCCAAGAACTTATGGAAACAACCACGGAACATCTCAAGGTGAGTGTCACTGTATTTTTTTTCCCTTATGTACACGAGGTTAGACCAAAACCCACAACCAGAGGACAATTTGAAAAAGTAAAGGATAAAACACAGACCGACAAATGTCATCTTGTGACTTGATATTCAAGTTAGAACAAGAAACAGACTAGCTGAAAACGATAACAAAGTTGCTCTAACTTGAATATCAAGTCACAAGATGGCATTTGTCTGTCTGTGTTTTATCCTTTGCACGAGATTATCTAAGTAAATGTGTACAAGTATAATTGGCTTATATTAAACCTCTTTTGTAAGAGATCATCCTTTGAACGTCTTATAGAAATTGTTTGACTGTGTAATCTTTTAATTATCGCATTCTTTAGAACATGCGAAACTTGTAAACCATTGTTGGTAAAACAACATTTTTTTTTACATTCATCCACTTACAGCCGTTAGTAGATTAGAACAGCATTATCAACGAAACAGGGTTTTTAAAATGGGGATGTCTAATCGTAGGGAAGTCGTAAAAAAGACTTTTCATAGAAATCCAAACAAATGGTGCATGTTATCGTTTTTAAACAAAACTGTCTGCGTACATTTGATTCCCAGAAATGAGCAAAAGTTCGTAGTATTCGCAACTAACCTTAGGTTTTTTCCTCAACTTCGGTACAACTTTTAATTTATTGTTGCAACTTTTATACCATTTATCTTTCGTCCAATTTACAGACGTTTGCTACGAGTGGTCTTCGTACTCTAGTTCTGGCAGAGAAGGATATTTCTGAGGAGTATTTTGATGAGTGGATGGCAAAGTATCACGAGGCCAGGTAATCTGTCGAGTTTATAATTTTTTATTTACAGTAATCGTCGACAAGAGCAGCAATATGTTGATGATGGTTACAATGATTGTGATGATTCCATTGCTTATAGAGGTATAATAAATCTCAATGTTGTAAGATATTGACAGCATTTCAAGAATTCCTCTTCATTTGTTTTATTTATTTGTTTATTTATTTATTTATTTATTTATTTACTTATTATTTTTTGAAGCACGGCTTCGGAGGACCGCGATAACAAAATTAATGAAGTAAGATATTGCATTTGGTTTTTAAAAATTATGTTTATAATTACAAATCAGATTAAATAACAAGTGAATACAAGCGATAGGCTTAGGTGTATCAATCACTTTGTGCCTTTATTCGTCATTTGCTTACGATTTTCCTCCAAACTTTAATCCAATTAATTTCATTTGCTAAGGTTTACGAAGAAATTGAAAGAGACTTGAAGTTGGTTGGAGCAACGGCAATCGAGGACAAACTCCAAGAAGGAGTTCCCGACACGATAGCAAACTTAGCAAAGGTAAACAATATTCATCACTCTCCTAAAATAAGGTTGAAAATCCATTAGAAACTTATATTCGTGATATAGTCTTGCGCAAAATATAAATAGTTTAACGCCAGGATCCTATACACCTTCTAGATGTGTTCTTGTAGCGTGATTTCAATGAGTATCACGATATTTCTCTTTTTAGGCAAATATTAAGATATGGGTATTAACTGGAGATAAACAAGGTAAGCATAGTTTACGTTACTTAATTCAATGTTCTTTGGCAAATATTAAAGTATGGGTTTTAACTGGAGATAAACTTACTAAGCATAGTTTATGTTAATCAATTTATCGGGGAAAGACACCCTCACGACCATGAATAACATCAAAAAATTCAAAACACTTCAACTTCGCTTAGTTTCGTTGTGAGGAACGTTTTTGGGGGTTTTCTCACAAAAGCTTTTTTTTGTACTTTTCTTTTCTTAAAATAAATCAGTTAACGTAGGCGATACTTGAGCAATCCCTTTCATTTTAATAGGATTGCTTTTGAAGGTTTTGCTCTTCAAAATATTGGACGTCTTCAGCTTCATATCATTTTAATCTTTTGACTGCATTTTGTATCACAAAACGACCTTCATGTTTCAAACAATTGCCATGGCAGACTTCAAACATAATCGCGCCCAAAATCCTTCATTATATTGAAGCTTTGGCATGTAAACTTAGTGTATGGTTAGAGTTAGATGTCCATTTAATTAGTTATGTATCCAAATAAATGAGAACAACTGTCTGAGAAGCGTTGATTTGGTTATCCATATCATTTCATCGGTTTTGTTTTAGTTTAACTTCAATAATGTAGCGATATCTTTAATAGAGCAGTGATTGAGCTTTAAAACAACATATAGTTTGCTGGGTGAGATCACTCTTCTCAAAAATTCGTGATGTTCCCCTTCCTCTTTTACCCATTCGTGCGTCCTCGCTATTTCAGAAACGGCTATCAATATTGGCTATTCATGTCGCTTGCTCACTGACGATATGGAAAAAGTCTTCATCATTGAAGGGGAAGACCTGCAAGCTGTTCGTAGGTCTATCAGTGAATGCCTTCAGGAAGTTCATGCCACTACAAGGGTTGATAACTCGCAGGAAAATATCCTTGCAATTGACGGTAATGTTGGGGTTGGTACGTTGCCCATCAGAAATAGCAGAGATGCTGAACGAAGCGAGAACGCAGTTTTTGAAAATGGTTCTGTAAGTGCAAAACAAATACATTCTGCGTGTGACAGCAAAACAGTTGTTTGGGTTGTTAGGGTGCAGGATTATGAAGGATATGATGACATTGAGTTGGAGTGAGGGTATATTAGGGATGGTGGTGAAATGAAGATGGGGAAAGAGAAGAGATAGAATTTTGAGTTGTGAGTTAGTTGGAAGTATATCATCACAAACACTTTTCTTTCGTCAAAATAAGCTTTCCTGAGGTTACCAGACAGAAGCTATAGAGTATTAGACCATCACACATCTTGTTCTACTTATATAATCAAATACGGTTGTTTGAGCAGTATTTTAGATACATTTTCTGACTGTTTGAAAGACACTAAAGTAAACATATATATTCCTGCAATACGCTTGAAAGACTCCGATGCATTCTATGTGAACTACTTGGTTAACATAGATTGCTCATTATTGTATATTTCATTAGGACACAAAACAGGGAAACGGCGCAGACTTTGCGTTGGTTATTCGTGGGAAAAGTTTGGTAAGTTTTCCTCAGCAACCCAGCACAATGCATCCTCCCACGTATTGATTCAAACGTTAAATTTACTCAACCTTCGTGAAATTTACGTTTTTCATTCAAATGCTATTTGAAAAAAAACTTCTGTGATCCCTTTTCCGTAATTGGGATCTTACGGACTAGCTTAGCACATCCAAACCAGTACGTCTGTTTTATAGGTGTTCGCTCTCGATCCATCACTAGAATTAGACTTTTTGGAATTAGCGTCCAAGTGTAAAGCTGTGATATGTTGTCGTGTAACGCCTCTTCAGAAGGTAAGACGATCGTCTTTTATCCATGCTTTGGGACCGTTAACTCTACCGTAAACGTGAGATTGGTTAAGGGCGATGTGCCTGAATTGAGTCCTCGTTGGCTGTAAAAGCAGAAATTACTGAACTAATTAGTAATTACCTTGTCGGACTTCGTTTGGAATATTAGAAGACCTTTTCAGTTTGGAATAACAGAGGACCTATTCAGACAGGAATTAATAATCTATATGTCTTCATAGTAACTTATGATCTGTTTCTTGTAAATCTAATTTAGGCTCTAGTGGTGGATTTAGTGAAGTCTCATGTTAAGGCAGTAACGTTGGCCATCGGTGATGGAGCAAATGATGTCAGTATGATTAAATGTAAGTCAGTCGTATTTATTGCTTTGAAACCACAGGAGTGCATGTTAATTGTTACTAGAGTTTGATTATTCAGGCGAGAGTCGTCTTTAGAAAGACTGCTTATGGTGGCTGAGTATTTCACTGTCTGAATGGTGGTGATCCTCAGGCTCAATGTCTTCAAGCGTCAATTCTTTGTTTAGTTTGATTGTAGAGATGAGAACACCCAGTAAGATAGCTACTGTTAGAGGAAGTAAGTGACGTGTCGATATCTCAAGTGACGCGATAGTCGACTTTACTGTTAAGCGAAAAAAGCTCATTTGCTAATGGTACTTTTGATCCTTTAGGTGTGGATTTTATTGGTTGTAGATGGTCCAATTAATGTCTTTCGTTTACTAGGTTTGTTGAAGGTTCTTAGTAGGCTTTCAACTGGATACTAAGCATGCAGACAAATTTTCGTCAAGACTTAAACCACCTAAGGGAGGCGGAGCAACAGCTGCCAAAAACTTGTATTCATAACTACTTAATGTCCTCTGAACCTTCCGATTTTCACATTAGTTTACCAGCTTTGTCAGCTGATTCACTTGCGGTTTCCGCACAAAATAACGCGAGCAGTTGCCATGGTATTGTTTCGCACACATTCGTAAAGTTATTATTAATTAATTGATTAATTAACAAATTAATGGGTTTTTTGTAGCGGCTCACATTGGAGTTGGTATAAGTGGACAAGAGGGCATGCAAGCTGTTCTCGCTAGTGATTATTCGTTCGCACAATTTCGATATCCTTTCAAAACAACGTTGTATTTCAGATGCATAAGTGTAGTAATGTTTCTCAGATATGCTTTCGTTGGGTGAAGTTTGTTACTAACTGGGTACGTTGTAGTGAAATTTTGTTTTGTCTGATCCCAAAAATTTTGAAGATGTTCTTAACATTCCTCAGATATCTCGAAAGGCTTCTCTTGGTTCATGGACGCTGGTCGTACATGCGCATGGCCAAATTTTTAGGTTATTTTTTCTATAAGAATTTCGCATTCACACTTTGTCAGTTGTGGTTTGCCTTTTTCGTAGGATTTACAGCACAGGTAAAGTTGACTAACGATTTAACCCTATGTATCCCTGATCCTCACCTAATGTCTGTAGCACGCGTCCCCTACTGTTGTGCCTCAACATATTCACCCTGATATACCAAAGACGTTTTTCTCTGTGCTTGCTTCGGCGCTTTCTTTTCTTGATGGCCTGTCTTTATATATTATATTCCCTTCCCTTTCCACCAACCCTTCCTGCCGTCAGTTTATTTGATTTTAATGTCGTTCTTCCATTTTACCCTACAACTGTCTTCCTATTTTGAGCGTTTTTAATTGCTCCTGCAAGTCCAAATCCCAATTTATTGTCGACTTAACGCTTCTTTCTGTCTTTATTTTAGACATTATATGACGCGTGGTTTATATCATTCTATAACGTATTCTTTACGTCATTACCAGTAGTCGTTATGGCTATTTTCGATCAAGTAAGTATGTAAGGAAGTACCGCCTCACGTTACGGAACCTATTCCTGGCTCATCGACAGTAATTAAAGTCTCTGAGCACCATACGAAGTTCAGCCTTTAGGCTTATGTCGGGAGTTATGAACCTTCTAGTCTCAAATGCTCCTAAAAACCCTAAAAAGCGAGATTATTTTGAGATTTAAACAGTCCTGGTACTGAGTACTCCCAAGTTTTGGCTGTATTTTCCTGTATACATAGGTCTCTAGACAAAGGCCTCCCTCCAATTTTTTTTTTAATTTTATTACAGCTTTTGCCATTTAGTTGCGGGGTTCAGTTTATGTTGATGGCTTTGAAATGGTTCATGGTTTCGAAATATATCTATTTACGAAACATTTTCATATTTTCTTGCTAATAACAGGATGTAAATGACAAGCTGTCGTTAGACTTCCCGAAACTGTACATCCCAGGTCAGCAAAATACCTTTTTCAACAGAAAGATCTTCCTGATGAGTCTCCTCCACGGTACCGTAGTGTCCCTCGTTCTTTACTTTGTCCCCTACGGCATTTACCATGATCACGTGAACAGCAGCGGAGGGGTGGAGGCGGGTCTTCAATTCTTCGGAACAGCAGTTGCAGCTACACTTGTAATTACGATGAACTTACAGGTAATTATTAGCATTCTTATCATTAATTGTATCGTGTGGTGCTTCTGCAAGCTCAGAGCGTACACAAGATAGCGGTAGTCGCTCAACGGTCAAGAAACAAACTAACAAAAAAGCCGAAAGAGGTAAACAAACCAACCAGCCAAAAAAAGATATTAAATGAAGAACACAAACAGGCAAAGTAAAGAAATTAAACAGACGAACAAACAGATGATTTTCTGATAACAAAGTTGTCATTAAACTTATTGCATCATAATTTTTACATTAGGCAACCTTACTTACGTTTTTCTACGTTTTTTTTCCACTGTAGTTGGCTTTAGACATTCATTCATGGACGATTTTGAGTCATATTTCTGTTTGGGGTAGTATGATCGTATATTTCATCTTCTATCTGGTCTTCTATTCGCCTTTCGTGTTCGGGCTTTCGCCACAGGGATCTTATTTTGGGGTCCAGTACGAAGTCTATGGAGGCGGCTCGTTTTGGTTGTGTGTACTACTTACGCCAGCCGTTGCTATACTTCCGGTGTTTGCATATCGTTCGTTCAACATCGAGCTGCGTCCGACTCTTTCCGATTATGTTCGGCGACAGAGGAAGAGCGGTAACTTCGGAAAACCAGTGAAATTTCTTGGAATGAGACCAAGGACGACAAGTACAAGAAGCTCGAACCGGCTAGGTTATGCATTTGCGCAGGAAGATAATCTTTGGGCCAGAATCAACTCTGGTCGTCTCGCGCGCTCCAGTAGAAAATCCAAAGACAAAGATAAGCGAGAGAAGGGAAAATTTTTCTAATGTTTTTGAAGTGACGACTGCTACCAATCCAGCAATGTTTCCCTTGATAAGAGTCTCGAGAAATTTGTTCGCAAGTGTTCAGATATGGACGTAGGTTTTCTTCAACAAATTTTGGAGACAACATCGTCCAGAAAATCCACTGGAAGAAAATCTTGGGTTTTCTCTGAAATGTTTGCCTGCATTTTTTGCTGGCAACTAGGTAGTATTTTACGATATTAATAATTGTAGTTAGTCTTCGTGGTAGTTAATTTAAATTGGGAATAAGTCAGACCGGTTACGGTGATATACAACTTATGTACCGTGTAGAAACTGATGACTTAACCATGTACTGTAACGCATTTTTTGGCACCTACAAACTTCTTCTGAAGTGAAAAACCAAGTCTGCGTCACAGACACAAAGCAACAGATTTCAGTCGGCAGTTCCGTGAGAAATTCCCGAATGCTGAATCTCCTGAATTTGTTTTACCCTGCACTTTTTGTGGACCTGCGCGTGCAAGGGAAAACGTATATGTCGAAATTGATCTGCCAATCCAGATACAGTTTGGAGAAAATGTAACTGTGCATCTTTCCATTTGCTACATGCACCGGTCCATTCTTTATGTAATAAGATCCCATACAATACATTCTCGGGGTATACTGAAGCCGTAAATTGATACAGTAACTGTTTCCTACCAGTCTTTAAATTTGTACTTTACTGATTGAACAGAGTATGTAAACCTGAACTTTCGATCAAATTCTTAAAATCACTACATATACTGAACCTACAAGTCCATTCATTTATTTCATATAATAAAACTATAATTTCGTACATTTGCTTCATATATTAACCCTATTCCCCACGGGGGGGTCAATATGACCCCACTCTATGTGTTTTTAAAATTTCTGGAGAACAGTCAACGCTATGATGCTGGGTCTCCTTGACTTTTAGTTTTAACCCATTTGACACGTTTCTGGGGAATTTTGGCTTTGGTACATGCGCCTTTCAGTTTTTATGATGTTCGTGTGACCATGACCCCATTCGAAATCTCAATTTCTGAAATCTAGCAAATAGGTACAATATGTAGGTTCATGCTCTCAGAATGCCTTTGAACTAAAAACATATTTTATATATAGTTATGAGAAAGAAATTGCATAGTTGACAATAAAGTGATGTCATGGCGTCATAGTCACGTGGTAGTGACGTCATAATGCCGTCATTTGCCGGTATTATGTTATCACGCTTTCTTCTTGCTAAGTTGCTTCACTTGTTATGTGTCTGTTTTTTTCAACGTCATTTTTATTGCAATGGCTTCTTTTGCATTCGAAAGCCTTCTTTTCGAATGTTATGACTTCAACTCACATGGTAATAGAATGTTGTAATAACATAGAGGTAAATGTTTTTTACAAGTGGTAACTACACTGAAAACTTTCAAGTTGTGTAAAAGAAGCGTCGCGATCTGTTGAAATGTGTATGTTGAGCTAACATTTTTCTTTTCTCTTTAGTATAATAAATAACATAAAATAAATAAAATGAGACCAAAGAGGAAGAAGCAAAGTAATTTTTTGAGGCTGATAAAATTATTTGTTTGTTCCTGTTACATTTTATTTACTGTTTGTTGCTATTCGTTTCAACATGTATGTATGTAGTTGAAAAAAGATTGATTTCAGAAAAGTGCATGTTTTTATAAAAACCTAACCCCTATTTCACTTGAATATAAGTCCACAAATGTGAAATTTTAAGCAAGGTTTTTAATTAGATACATGTACAAGTAAAAGGCAAAAGAAATAGGCAGCCAACAGGTTTCAAATGACATATTTCATTGGTTGGAGCCCATCAAAGCAATTCCTGAAGCGAAAAGTGCCATATACACATAGTTTTTGCATATTTTCAATGGTACTCCTAGAAATGCTGACGCCAGCATATTTTATGACGTCACACATACGTCATTAATACAAAAATGTAAAGTTCTTATGTTGGACTCTATCCATGCAAAGTTTCAAGATTCTACCACTTTCCAATCAAACGTTAGTGGGGGGGTCATTATGACACCCCCCGTGGGGAATAGGGTTAAATTTATACATCCGTAGAAGTACTTCGTTCATTTAAACCAAAAGACCATACATTTACAGTATTCGATGGACATACATCAATACATTCACTATAGCATACATTACACGAAACTATAAACCTGTATTCATTCGCTACATACACAATGTACAGATGCGTGAGGTTGAATGTGTACCATAACCACAAGACAGTGTAGAACTATTCAGCTTCTCCCTTTTCGGTTCCGTTTCTAACAGGGCAATAATCTCGGGGAGGTATTTTTTCATTGTTTCTTGCCTAAATGGCAATACGCCTAATTTGTTTTCTATGATTTTGTCCCATTACAAACCACTTGTACGAACATATCTTTCTTTTTTTGCCCTTGAGGAGAAAAAATTAGAGAACTCACTATTTATTTCCTCTCGAGTAAAAGTAGAACAGAGGATGTGTATTATTTCATAGTCTGAAGTATAGGACAAAATTATCGACGGCGAATTGGGTCTGCATAAGTATATACAATCTTGAAACAGTTTAATAGCCAAATTTACCAACATTCAGATGTAAGTAACGTTAAAATCTTAAATTGTGTGCAGAGGATATATACATTTAGTCAAAGTGAGTTTAGTAAATTAAATAAGGTTTCGAATTATAAATTCAAGGGATGTATGTGATTTCTTAGGGATGTATACATATACATCCCTGGGAAACTCAGCATACATCCCTTGAATTTATAATACAACATTATACTTAATTCATCAGCCCCACTCTTCCCTGCTGAATATCAAATTCCCTCCCCGGGCTATCAGTCGCTCGATTGTTTAACGAGTATGTAAGCTAAATAAAGGATCATGAATAACAAAGAGAATGCCGTCAATCATGAAATAAACAGGATTATTGCCGCCTTCACTAACGACAAGGCTGTATAATGCGGTTTGGCTGATACCAAGGATTGATCTCCATCACGCTATGAATCAACTGTAAGCTAATTAATGAGAATTAACAGTTGGAAGTGATTTATCGGTGGTATGGAGGACAATTATTTACCGACGCCGGAAGGCAAAGGTGAACAATTGATGTGCAAGGTACCGACAAATCATGATATCTGTGATCAGGGACGGCGGAGCCGGGGGGGCTGCAGGGGCTGTAGCCCCCCCACTTTTTTCCAAATGTAATGTTGAAACAACTACGCTTTAAAACACCTGTTGTGCAATTTCCCAGAGAAGCATACAAAATGTTGTATTTTTATCTCAAGCCCCCTCCCCCCCCCACTCGTAATTCCGCTCCGCCGTCCGTGGTGATCGCGAAGTTCAACTAATGTTCGACCATTTGATTCACGTGATTTATTTTTGCTCCATATTTATGTGCCTGTAAACTTGCCAAGTCGCTGTCGCGCTTACATAGCAACACGTGCAATGTTTACCGTGGGGGAGAGAAATGCGCTTGAGCAGTAACTATTTTCACACAGTTACTTGCAGATGACATCACTGTTACCCAGATTATCAAAAGAAAGAAAACAAAAACAATTGGTATAATAATAATTCTAATCTTAAACCTTATCGCAAGCAAGGATTACGACTTCAAACTCCAGTGTAACAAGACATTTCATCGAGCCCACTTCTCAGCAATATAACTAATTTTACTGGAAATAAAAATTCCGCATATCAATACAAATAGCTTGCGCATAAAATTAGCGATCTTCCTGGGTCGGTTTTGTATTCTATTTTTAATTACAAAAAGGCGTGCCTCCTGCAGCTTTGGATTATATCACAGCAGTGATATAATTAAGTCCCATATTAAAGGCCAATTTGATGCTGGGTCCGGTATTTTGAAGTAAATTGTCAGATTTGGAAGCACAGTTCAAGATCTATTGTCCCGAACAGCAGATTTCATCTCACTCTAGGAACGTGGTTCATGGCTGAGAGGTTTTGGTTTTCGTTGGTGACTGTTGCTTTTTTCAGTGCCATCACGAGATGCGCTTTATGCGAACAATTTGTGTACATTACACGAAATATTGCTGCATTTCCATGTAAAGACATACCTAACGATGGCGTCTGTCCACCATCTTATAGAATTCCGAATGTTCAAGATGATCGTAAAACTGGGAAATTGGTCTACAACTCGGCTGAAATGACTAGAATTCTAACCGTTGTAATGAAAGCTCTCGGTACAAAGAAAGCGGGAGAGACTTGCAAGAACACGAGCCGAGCTTATTTTTGCTCCCGTTTTTTGCCGGTTTGCGCTGACGACGACGATTTCGTTTACGTAAATGGCAACAGGACAGTGAATTTATGTGAAAAAAGTCGTCAAGACTGTCCTAATTTGTCACCTTCTACAAAGGATGGTTTTTTTAACTGTACAGAACTTCGCCAACGGGCCGAACGCCATCGAAGACGCCAAGAATGCATTCCTTTTCCTTTGGTAAAAGAAAAACTATATCCGTGTCCTCCACGGTTGTATAAGGTATGAACTAATTTGACTTTTTTTTATATCAAACTAGAAAACCGTGTTCCATCTTTATTTTGTTTTGTTATATTCCGTTCTGTTAGCCTTACTCCCTGCCAACTCATTCAATGACCTCTCGTTATTTAGTTCACTACTTTTTCTTGACTATTCAATTCATTTACCCGTTTCTCTCTGACCATATCTGTGCCGTATTTGGATTACTTCATGGGAAATGCCTGCGTGCGTACGATATCATGTTTATGAGCGAATTGGTGATGTGCCAGAAACTGAAAAATGTGTGAAGCGAAAAAGACGTCTGTAGTACACACCAACTAGTACGTAAATACCATACAGAACACTTTCCATGATGATGTTTGCTCTTCAGTACATACTAAACTTATTCTCTATCGATAAAAAGCGTGAAAAAATAATTTCGCATTCGTCATTAGTTGAAACACTTCTCCCACGAGTGAAAAAGTCATTTGACGTTTCTGATTGGACGAAACACTTTCCCCCCGTGCATAAATTCCGGTTGTTTTATCACTTTTCCCGCGGCGGTGTGTACTCTGATGTGACGATATGTTTTCCACGGATCTAGAGAAATTGATTCGTTTGGCTTATTTGTTTTCCCCTTTTTTTGGATTTCAAAACAGCAACTTCCTCAAAGAAAATCACTCGGAACATGTTGATAATACTCATTAAAGTGTTACCATAAACTGGGGGCTTCGTCAATGTTCTTTGTCTAAAACTGTACTAAAATGTTTATTTCCTAAGATTGGTATTTGTTAGTTTCTGAATTCCGTGAAATCTGGTTTGGTCATCTGGGAATTCAGACAAGTTTGTGCCAACGTAACGATATCCAGGTGACATTCACTCATATTAGAGTCCTGCGCCTTGTTCGTAGGTATATCAGGACCTCGAGACAGTGCGAATACACAAAGTTCCATATTACAACCAGGGGCTTAATTGGAATTACCTTGTTTGATCGTTCGCTAGGTACCTGCACAACTGAACTTCACTGAACTCGTGAAAACACAGCTTCGTGCTCACGATATGTTAAGAAGCATTCCAAACTTAAACGAAACATGTCGTTCTGATACTGCGAACGTGGTGTGTGATGCTCTGGCTCCAGTGTGCACTGATGACATGAAGTATATCGTATATCTTCTCAGCAAACAGGAATGTCGTAAAATCATGACATGGTAAGCAAAGTCAGAGAAGTACATTCAGGTCGAAATGAACCAACACCTGTACACGCCAGCACACAATTATTCACTCACGAGCACGAACATGCATACGATATAAAGCACGCACAGCAGATACGCGCCTTCACGCACGTAAGCCCAAGCGTACGCACGTTTACGACATACATGCGCACGTACACGCTTATACGGACGTACGTATGCTTTGAACGTTTCTTTGATATTGCAGATCAATAACTGCTAACTTCTTGATTTCCTTTCTTTGCCAGATTTTGCATTCTTTTGTCATTCCATAAAGTAGATCTCAAATGCTGTTCAAGTATTAATCATTACTCATAGCCATTCTCAACATTACACAGGACATGCATTGAATAATGAAGCGTGATCTTAACGTGGCTGAATTTCATTGAATATTTTAACTAGTTTCCTCCGTTCTCTACTTAGCTTGAATGAAACAAAAAATGTACAACTTGTTGAAGAAGCTCTTGGTCTGTGCGGTAGATTTCCAGATGGTACGAAAAGTGAGAAAATTGGTCGGGCAAGTGCCTTTCTAGCCATTTTTCCCACCAAGAAAGAACCGACCCAATCTTCTCGTAGAATAACCGTAAATTACCAGGGAAACGGAGATCAGCATGCCGTCAAAACTTCAGCCAGAAGTATTACTAGCACAATTTCATTGTTGACTTTGGTTTATTTAAGTATGGTTTGACTCATCATTTAATCTACAGAATTAGTACATCATTTTTGGGAGACTTAATTTGGGAGAGTTAGAAATAGAGAAAAATAGGGAGAAATAGCTAAAGTAAACATGTAAAACTAGTCATACTGATTTTGTCTAAGGTGTTTAATGGCGCTTATGATAACATCATCGATTGAGCATTTGCAGTTGTATCGAAGAACTTGGTGTAACTTGTCAGTTTATCAAACAAGCAAGAAATATTGGCAGTTTGAGCTTTATCTACGTGTCTGATTTAAATTGAATTGCGATGAAATAAATTTTGAATAACGACAGTGAATGTTGCTATGGCCTAACCTGGCATAATGCCATACTCTATAGTCTTCTTTGTAAAAACTAAGCTCGTAATTTTTCACTGTTAGTGATTTTTTCCTGCTTTGTTTCCCACCCACAAATATGATTTGATTACTGAGCAGGGGTTACGTAGGCAACGCTGAATAATCTAGGGTCTCCGTGACAACCACAGCCCAACCCAAGCCTAAGACAATAGAACTTCGCCTGCTGGCCTTCTGCTTGAATTTCCACAGTCTAAGTACAATTTTAGTTTGAAAACTATATCCGTGTTTCTGTACCATCGTTTTGTATAATTATTAACTAGTAAGAGCTAAGGGTTGGTCATGAATATTTAGAAAGTAAGTTAAGCGCTGTTCATCCATATTATGGCTGGCTTGCCCCATCGATATCTCACCTAGGAATACAGCTAACTTTATCCTATCATCATGGATCACATCACATTAACTGCATGGGATTGTGACTGACTAAAACCACGATGGATGGATAAGTGAGTTTATTATTTTTTTACCCTCATCATGCAAATGATGTTTGTGCTGTTTAAATTAACGTAACTTCGGTTGAATGAGATGCACTGCGTTACCTGTACATCACAAACTATCTTGAATGAGTTTGCTCAGCTATCCTGTTTCTAGGTTTAGTTTCTTTTCTAGGTTGCTAACCTTTGACCTACAACTGTCGCACCATGTCCTTGCCTATATAGAGCACACGGAACAACGCAATCCCGTAAATGTGAGGTTGAAAACCTGCGGAAAAAAGTCATAGTTTGGAATTTTAATGATGTCAGCCGGGACGTGCTGGGCTGCTATGTTGTTGATACGTATGGAGCATGGATGGTTGCATGGGAAGATGAAACCCCCACGCTCCCAGCAAGCAATGTAACACAAGTACAGAGGAGGACAGCTCATTAACCCACGCAATATCAGAAATTGTATACACAACGGTAATTAACCCCAAAAAGCTTAAACAAATCTTATTGAGAATTATTCATTTCCGCTAGGTTATAGTGATCATCAGCATTCTCTAGTATTCATGATGGTGAAAAGAACCCGACCCGCATGTTATAGCTTTTCGGAATTATAGTTGTCGTGTATTTAATCAGGATACCTAGTGGTTTCCGTAATTTTAAAGTAAAGGGCAATAATATCAATAAGAATATAACTGAACAGTTGTTTTACAAGCAAACTATATTTGGTTAAAATGCCTAAAACAGTAAGAGCGTATGTTGTTGCAATATTAATACCGATAAGGTTATTTTTCTGCTTATTGCTGTATGTTATATTGTAATCTTGACTGGGCGCAAGAAATCACTCCCTCGGAGTCCGAGTTGGCTGTTTTGAAAAAAATCATTTCTTAGTCAGGAAATTGTAATTTCAGAACTAGACAAGTGCGTGAAACGGTCCTCTATTTGAAATTGGTATCCGTCCTCGTCCGGAGGAAAAACAAAGTAAAACTTACGGAGTTTCACAGCAGACGCGAAAGCGATGTCAGTGTTCACCTTTGCCAATAATATCCGGTTTTAGTGTCTTCTGTATTTTGTACTGAAATCGAAGCCGTAACCTTTCAAAATAGATCCACTTTTCATCCTATGATTGAAGGTATACGTATCGAAATTAATTCGTTAGTAAATCAAACGGCATTCGTGTAAATGAGGCCATACAAGGTGTTTCCATCTATGGTTCCATATACATTTATATCATAATTCACCCTTACTTGAAAGATAGTATCAGCCTCTTGCTGAGGAATCGAAATCGCGCTGCACCTTCGATCAGTTATGTGTAGATATATTGTTCCTTGCTGATAATCGAAAGCATTTTCAGTGAAATGTCATTCCCTATTTTTATCATATTCTGAAATGTAGATTAAATAACAAACTAGGCGTGAAATCTTTAATATGGATTTGAAAATCCTTCAAGTATTGACAATGGTGAGTGAAAATACTGGACTCTGTCTCTTGAAAGGATGATTAATTAGTTTTCTTTGGTCATCTTCAGAAACGGTGATCCATCGGAAATGTAGTTCGTCAGGTTTTAAAAGAACTCGTTTGCTCCATCAGTTACTTACCATCAATAATTGAAATCATGATACAGTGATACAAACAAGTTCTAGCTATGTATTTCCCTATTTGCACAATAACTCGACCCAGCAAACCCTAAATTTAAATTACGTGACGGTAGTTTTTTTTTAAAGGACCGACTTCCTTAGTATTTGACTAAGTAACTGAGAATATTAACTGTACCTGCACAGATTTTCCCCTTAATCCGCCCAGTTTATTCGTGGGTAATCGAGAGCAAATTTTCTAGTCACTCCGTCATTCCTGTGATCGTCTCACTCACTGATTTTTGTTTCGGTTATTGTGTAATGTATATGTCATAAGTTATCGCTCTCATTGTCACCTGATGCAAGAATACTTTTGAAACTAGTTTAAAACACTAAAAGTATCTCGACACGTTTCGGTGGAGAACATGCAGTAGCTTATTTTTTTTTTTTTAAGATGATTTCTCACCTTCCGTCATTTCGTCGTCTTTGTAATAATAAGAGTAAATGTATAATAATGTATAATAATATATAATAATATATAATAATATTACTGAAAATATTTTAGGTGCTGCCACTGTACATACAAGTGCCTCAAAGCATCTTCAAAGCGATGGGCATTTGGAACTTTGACGGCTTATTAAAAACTAAATCCTTTTCCAATTGCAAAAATTTGGCTCGCGAAGCTTTTCCTTATCTTATTTTATTATGACTAAGGAGCAAGAATACAGCTAAAATAAACTCTATAAGCCAGAGATACTTCGTCAACCTATACTATATCAATGGTCTTGACAGTGCATCGTGCCCAACTCAAATCTTCGGGTAAATTACCTGAGATCCGTACAAAAAAAAAAATATTATCCAATGTTTGGAAGGAGAACTGCGAAGTTTACCTTATTGTAGTTCGCCAGATCTAACTTGGTTTCGTCGACGAGATTTTGCAGAATGTAGCCTCAGGAGAACTATCTACAAGAAGAACGATGATGTTGCTATGGGATTGCATTTGAGACTTGTTTTAGCCAATATCTGTGGTAAATGCTACAAAACCTTATATGTAAATCCAATGATGTAAAGTAGCCTGTTTGTTTGAGAGATATGTTGGCAGTACATTTGCCCTTTAACTTACGATGAGGACCTGCCAATCCCTTTCTTAGCATTTGGCCATTTGAGAATTTGAGGAAATTAATAAGTTGCGTTTTTTAGACGTCTTGTAGTTCGCAGGCAGGATAGTTTATTTTTTGCGAAAGTACAAATCGAAACCCTATATTCACTGATTATCACGTTCAATAGTTTTAATAATTATGTTTTCTGGACTTCTAGTTTGTACGAACTCACAGAGTATTTTCTATCAGTAACTTGACTCTGCTCATAAGTACATCAAAACTGTTTAAATGTCAAAATGGTTTTACTGGGAAAACAGTTGGAAGTTACCAATCTAGGAAATTCCGTGGGTAAAGTAATACCCAGTACGTCCGGAACTGTGCCGATATTAAAAACCACTTAATCAAGACATTATCTACTAAACCTTTTGCAAGCCAGCCCTGTCCTTTACATCTTTCAACACTAGCTTAGCCAGAGGGTGGGCGACTTGCCCACTCGGGAAAATAATTCGGGAAAAATCGGAAACGGAGGAAAGGAAAGAAAGAAGGAAGGAAGGTAGAAAAGAAAGGAGAGAGAAACCGAGAAAGAATGAATAGGAAGATAGGAAGGGTTTTAGCAAGAATGCAAGAGATTCAGAAAAGGAAGAAAAGAAATTCAGGAGGAATGGGATTGCGAAAGGAAGGAACGTTGGAAGGAAGATATTTAGGATAAAAAGTAACATTTTTAGGAAGATAATAATTTAGGAAGAAAATGATGTAGATAGGATTAGGGACTTTGAGGTCATTTGAAAAGGATAAGATTTACAAAGAAAAGGATTTAGCAAGGAAGACATTTAGGAATAGTTTAGTTTCCTAAATCGCTTCCCAGATTTCTAAATTTTCTAATCTAGAAAGAAAGCTTGATGGCAGGATTGAGGAAATTTTTAGAAATTTCCCACCCGGGTCTTGGAAGCTGGCTACTCCACTATGATCACATGCCCTCCCAGCAATAAGAAGACGATGCCTACTTCTTTCTCAAGCTTTCTTGTGTAAACAGCATTCAAATATTTTGTGAAGCTTGTAATTCCCAGATGAGGCGGTGACGGAAGCACCATAACTATGCCGCTTCAGTTTTTATCAACTCTGGTACCCCCATAAGTAATCCCTTTTTAGTAATCCTGATCTAATCCCTTTTTCGCATTCTTTTCAAATGGCCTTCTCACTTTCATCTAAAGGTGACAGAATTTGTGTTCATTAAACTTACTGAGCCAGATATTTGCCGACAGCAGTATATTGTTTTGAACACGTCACTATTTAATCTCTCAATTGCACGTTTCTTTTTTAGATTCTGACGCAGCAATTATGTAAGCTCATCTCTGTCAAGTAGAGGCAGCACTTGATATTTTACTAGTAATATTGACATTTACCCTCAATATCATGGAGGTGACAAATGAACAAGAAGATTTATCAGCGTGAGCAATGGACCAAATTTAGTTATCTACACGAAGACCAACTCCAAAAAAGCAAATTTCCACGAAATGTGAACAATTACTTTCTATACTCGCCACTTTTAAGGTTTTTTCTCCTTTTGACCACAGCAATTCAGTGCTGTATTTACCATGGTAACTGTGTATGTACGCTTTTCAAATTGATATTTAAATGTCGACTGGAGAATTTTCGAGTGTTTTAGACATACCAGTGCCTATTCATGAGTTTGCCCATGTTGCTTAGCGATGTTTGTGTGCAATATTACGAAATGATAACCATGCAACAAGTTTATAAGCTTTTTCCAACAAGTATCATTTCGTGCTAGCACATTGTCGGCAAAACATCGAAGCTCGATAACGCCGGACCGTTGCTGTTTCAGTCGCAAAGGCACTGTTTTTAGTTGAAGTTGAAATAGAATTTACGAATCATGTTTTCAGTTCGCATATTGCTTGTTTTAAGTTTCGCTGTTGGATTTTCTACATCTGACGACGATGACGACGTAGCCTACGTGAAGTACAACCTACCTTCGGTTGAATGTACAGACATTCCCGACGGCAGTTTGTGTCCGTTGGATTATGAAATTCCCGATTACACTGAGGATGATAAGGACGATGATGGCAATCCTGAAAAACCAGCGTACAACGAGACTGAAATAAGGATACGGCTTAACGCCGTTTTTAGTCGCTTGAACAGTAGCGGGGCAAACCAGATGTGTAAAGATGCATCCCGAGACTTTGAATGCTCAAAAATGTTGCCAGTTTGCGACGACGATGACGATTATATTCGTGAAAGTGGTAAAAAGGCGTCGGAATACTGCGAGGAAGGTAAAAGGAAATGTGCTTCTTTGTCAAGAGTTGTTCTGGATGAGATGTTTAATTGCACGTCCGTTGGCCAAGAGACCAAGACAAGAGCGCGACGAGGTGTGTGTGAGGACTTCCCTGACGTAGATGACGATCCATATCCTTGTGCTAAGCGAAACTACAAGGTACGAATTGCTTTATTATGTCGTTCATGTTTGAATTCTCCTTCAAAGATCCTGCCCAAGGTGACAACTCGTCAGTGTCTCGAATATTCTTTCTCTACAACTAGTATAGTATCAACTACATTATGTGTGAAATTTTTACGAGGTGATTGTCGACGAGGGCGAACAACCACCTAATTTAAATTGAGAGCGAATCTAATTATTCTTGAATACATGTAAAAACGTTAATTATTACCTAAAAGGGATTTAAAGAAAGGGATTTAAGAAAGATTTAAAGTTCCTCAGAATATCTTAAACAGGCTGAGTAACTTAAATTTTTGTCCACGATGTTCTTTCTTGTAAATGAAACTTAACGACATGATTCACATTAACTTCTTTTTGCTTCCTCTATACAAAAACATAAAAACTGCAGAGGGTTTACATTGGAACGTTTACAGTATTATAATAATATTAAAATCATGTAGCTTTAAAGTCAGTTCGGCATAACTTTCATCTTCTAAAGTGAAGATCTTCACCTTTCCTGTGTAAGGTTCCTTCATCCTTGGATTTTGATGACGAAGTGGAAAGGTTACGTGAGACGCACACAATGTTGCAAGAGGTGGAGAACGACATAGACGAAAAATGCCGTACGGATGTTTCTGAAGCCGTTTGTAATATTGTGGCTCCAGCTTGTACTACAGACAGGATGCACGTCGTAGATTTTCTGACCAAACAAGAGTGTTATCAAACTATGGGCTGGTAAGCAGACAAAATTTACTCTCTCCTCCTGCTCTTTCAGGTTCTTCCTGGTTCTCATATATTGTCTTTCATTTCCATTTTTGTCTTTCCTAGTTCCACTCCCTCCTCACATCTCTCTTTTATTTCCTACTTCCCTTCTTCTCTCTTTCCTCCCTACCTACTTCCATTCTATCTCCCCTCTTTCTCCTGGCGTCCTTTTCTCTTAGTCCTTCCTTTCACGCCACTTCCTCACCCTCTCCTTTTCCCCATCCTGCTTCTCGCCTCCGCTACCACCCTACTTCCATTTTTCCCATCCTTCCTTCTTCCGTTCCCCTGCCATTGCTTTCTTTCTCTCTTTCTACCTTTCTTTACTTAATTTTTATTTCTTCATTTATTTTCTTTCTTTCTTCCTCTTTTTCTTTCCTTCTGATTTTTCATTCTCTCTCCCATTCTTTCTTTCTTCCTTTCTTTCCCTGTCTTCTTTCTTTCTTTCTCTTCTTCTTTCCTTCCTTCCCATTTCCTTTTCTTCATCTTTCACCTCCCTTCACCTGATTGTCGTCTTCCAACATGTACTGGGTTCTACTTTTGAAATTTAACTTGCTTGATAAGATTTTTTGTCTTTTTTTTTTTTTTCTACAGCCTGAGCGTTACTAGAAATACCAAAGTCATAAACGGCACCTCCAGATTGTGCAATAACTTGGCAGATAGGGCGACGGCTCTTCAGGTTGCACTTTCAAGGGTTTATATTAACAAAGCAACAACTCAAGGAGCCGCCAGCGTGATTTTGTCATTTGCATTCTTGATTTTCACACAGTTCTTAATTTAACAAGATTTCATTGTGTGATTGTTATTTGCTTTCTTCATTGTAATTTAGCTTCTAGCTCAGTTGTAATTAAGTTCAGATGTTCCTATATGATCAAAAAGCCCAGTTGAAACAGTTTTATCGGGATTATTTTATTAACTTGTTTTTAGCTGATTTAGCTTCTAATAGAGATGTAGTTAACTTCTTCCCACATATAAAGAGTTGACTATAGTTCTTAGTTCAATATCGAAATAAACTGAAAACGTATTCTAGTTTTACTGTCGGTCCTGGTGGTTTGTTTTATCAAGTGTAACAACCAATCGTTTGTTTGTTTGTTTGTACGTACGTACGTATGTATGTATGTATGCAGGTAGGTAGGCTTGTAGGTAGGTAGGTATGTAGGTAGGTAGGTATGTAGGTAGGTACGTAGGTATGTAGGTAGGTAGGTAGGTATGTAGGTAGGTAGGTAGGTAGGTAGGTAGGTATATATGTATACATATATGTGTACATATATATATACATATATATATATATATATTTATATACATATATAGTAGATAAATAAGCATGGGTAATTTCTCGGTAAGTTGAGTGCTCAATACAAATATGTAGAGCTTTATAATGATTTATTGTTCGCTATCTAATATATTTACAGCTTATCGTTATATATATATATATATATATATATATATATATATATATATATACATATATATATATATATATATATATATATATATTTTAAAATTCATTAATAATTCATGAGATAATAGTCCACTCGTATTCACCTGAATATATCACGTGATGACCCCTTTATCCTCTGATATAAACCTGCTAGTCCTAATTTACATGAAGTTATTAATCACACGTATCTTTATCATAAAGCTACGTGTGATTTTACCATGAAACATTGTGCGTTACTACTATTCTACTCATAACAGGAATCAAAAAACAAGCAAACTCCATTTATTTTCCATAGGTGAACGTAATATTACAATTATGAAACACAGATTTTACAACTTAATTCATGTTTCCACCAGAAACATCAGACCCTTCCTCACCGACAGAACTCACATCAATATTACCCAAAACATCATCGGAAACCTCACGTTCAAACAGGCCTCTTTCATTATTACCACATCACTACCCGCTGCATGAACATTATTTCTTGACGAATTCGCTTTCTTCGGAACTCTGAGACATTCACTCACTTCTCAAATTTGTTCCTTGCAAGGTCTCTCATACCTCTCTAACGCATTTGACTTGTGACCCGTACGTTCTCGCGTTCTCTTATCATCAATTGAATTTTGATACAGACGAGTTGCACAAGTCACCCTCAAACTATGAGCCGTCTTACGTTCAAGACCAGCCCTCCCACAAAGCTTTTCAGGAAGATTACTATTCAAAGTATTCGTCCCCACCACACTATTTTCGTAAGGAAACATTGCTTTATCTTGGTGCGGCTTAAAGTAAAACGCCTCTTTTTCCTCCGCGAACTTCTCAACCTTTGATAAATACAACTTATACAATGACACAAGGCAATGCTCATGTGTTTCGCTAAGCTGATGGCACACATGCTCTACATTACGGGGTATGTACTTAAGATCCTTCAAACCACCGGGACAAGTCTTAGATATGCTTTCATTAAACACTATAGAACATAATCCAAAAATTAACATCTTGAAACTTGAGTCTGTCTTCGTCTTGTTTCAACTTGTATCTCAAGTTTCAAGATGTTAATTTTCGGATTATGTTTTATACTTTACTTTTTAAAATTGTCGGCTGGTTATGATTTTTGGTCGAAACACTATAGGATTCTCCGACACTGTAAAGTTCCTTAATCGCAATAACCGATGCTCTCCGGCCCTTACTCCAAAAAACTTTCCATTATCACGGTGGTAGCGCATGTGTCTCTGGCCTCGGAGACTAAGGTCCGATTCCAGCTATACGTGCGTTTTCACGTTTTCACAACTTGGCCTTGGTTACGTGAGAAAAGTGTTCTCCAGTTTGATTCTACTAGCTGTACCAAGCACCGCAGTCTCACGGTACCCCTGGTTTCATCCTGTGGTAACACTGTACCCATGAGGAGTGATCGTTACTGGACCTCTGCCAAGAACAGTTCAATTATAACCCAGCAAAATTAAAGATTCTTACCGACTGAAATACAAATCAGCTGAGCTAGACATTGGACAGAACTCGTGACTTATAGACATACTGTGCATGAAAATCTGCTGATTTGAATGGGCATGTGGACAACTTCTTTCTCGAACAAAAACAACAAAGATGTTTATGAGAAAAATTGTATAACTGAAAGTAAAAATCTAAATCAGTATAAACTTTCTAGTATTCGATTAAAATATACGGTTTTAAATTATCATATCTAAATCATAATTTTGCTTGATTAAAATAAGAATGCTTGACACAGTTCCTTCAAGATGATTAATCAGAGCAATTTCTATTACGATCAACACGTCTTTCTACAGAGGCTAAAACTCCACGTTCTTTTTGAACAATTTTGAATTCAACATAGAAAACGTGATTGCAGACAGATGGTAATAATGAATTACTTGTAATGTTTTTCGGTATGCTTGAAAAATTGCGCATGCTGATTGGTTGCTGAAGTGTCCGATATTTCACGACGTTGCATCGACCGGTACCACCCCTCCCGTAGGCTTTTTATTCCGCACCGGTAAGTTTAGGCGGGAAAATCTTCGAGCTGGTTTCAATGAAGTTTAAGAATTAATCATCTACCATGAAAAATTTCGAACGATAAAATGTGGTGAAACGCTATTACCGCTTTAGTTCAAAGCTAATTGTCTAAAAGTACGGCCAATAAATGTTTAACTGGTGGAAACAAGGAGCAAGACGAACAAGAAACGAGGTACGGTAAACAGCAACATCCTACGACGAAAACCCAGTTTAAAATGGGCAAGAAAGCCAACCGAAAGCCATATAATAAATTCCTTATGAAGCTGTGTTTTTTTCGTTTTTTACTCGAAAGTATTTGCCTTCTGTTTTTTCGTACAGACCTAGCGCCTTCGTCGCTCGCTCTGTACGAAAACCTCAGGTAAATAGTTTCCCGTACGGACCTCGCTCTCGGTTAATAGGTATTTAATATCTGTTTAGTCTTTGAAAGAATATAATAGAATGGTAAAGACAGTGCAGTGCCTACAGACCTTCAAGTGGCAATTGGTGGGAAGACGGTGATGTTCTTTGTTTTGAAGGAACCTTTGAGTGGGTTTTAATATAAATAGCAATGCCCAACAAAATGTACGAAGTATCGCCATATGTAAACATTAACAAATGTTCTGATTTTGGTGTCAGGGGAAGGTTATCTAAATTGATAATTCACAAACGTCTCACACTGCATGGACGTTTTTTTAGTGTTGTTTAATACGTTGATGTGAAACACTTCATGCTGTGGTTCTAAAAGATTAATAACGGGATGAATGAAGGAGGCCTAAGGTATAGTTAGTTATTCACAGAAGTGGAGGCATGGTGGAGATGAATAAATGCTTTTAATTCGTATTTAGGCTCGATTAATATGCTTTTTATCATTGGATGACAACGAGGACTTCACAGCAGCCGAATTGTTGAGTTCGCCAATCGTTTTACTGTTTTAGCTCTCTTGCGAGTTCAACCGGTTTCACCATGTTGAATACTTGGTTTAGTCTGCTTCAAAGAGAGCAGGCAAGATGGTAATTCAAGATGGCTGTTCAAAATCGCTATGCAAAGACTGATTAATGTTTGGGAGTTTTAAGCCCGGAACGGTCACTGACTTATTCAAAATAGTTGAAAACCGAAGGATTTCAAGGTAAACGACCTATTGTCCTTCAGTCACTTTGCAGTGGGCAAAGAAGGAAAATTTTCCAGTCGATAAAAAGCGAGTTTGCCACCCTGCTCGACATAGTGCACAGCTTTAGTGAAATGAGTAACTGAACAATAACCGTTTTCGTTCTGTTGCAGGTTTCGTTCGTCAGTTCTCGTCCACCGCGTGCATAAAATAAGGAGAAACTCTTGGACCTTGGAGAATTTCTTTGATATTCACCAACAAAGTAAGTAAGTTTGTGTCATTGCACTCAATAGAGTTTCGTTGAGGTATAATCAAAATTATTATTGTACACGAACCGTTGGTAATTTACAATAGGTATTGACGATTATTTCTCCCCCACTTGATAAAATTCATTAAAGCCAGTGACAAACGATATAATATCACTTTGCACCGGTGGGACGTGCATTTGACGGAAGTCAAACTTTCAACAAACCAACATTGTTAGATAAACAAGTGATGGCCATGTTTTTTAACATTTGAACATTTGCCTGGGTCTTCATTGTCGGTATCCTGAAGGTGCGAGTTCAAATCCCGCTCAAGTCAACATTTTTCAGTTGACTTCAGCAGTGTAGGTTAATTGTGAAGTTTCGTTTCATAATACCCAGAGAATGATTCTGAAATAGAATTACATGTACATTTTGGCAAGTTTATTAGTAAATTATGATTGACACCAAGTTTAACCTGAAGATAGTGGTGCATTGGACTCCAAAGACTGGAACTATATTTCCTTATACGTGGCCTCATGGCTGAAAGAAGCCAAAATGGGGGCAGTCATGTACAGTAGATCCAAAACACAAGTATATTTCTTCTTCATGTGGGACTATCAGGCACATGGAAAAAATTATTTTAAATCACTTTTTCATGGGCAGTTAATTCTGAAAAATATTCAGTCTTATAGCCATTGTCCTCTACTGTACTTTCTTGGGATTAAAAAGAAAACTTTCAAAGAAAAACCAAACTTTTGGTTAACTACAGTTTTGGCAATAGGTCATGTTTTATCACATAGGGGACTGGAGTGGCCAGCATTTTAACTTTGATGTCATCCTTGATATTGGCATCAAAGTCCAGTTTATAGGTATTGTTCCAGTAGAGTTTAATGTTATTATAGTGGTGTGGGAAGAATTTGTCATGAGGGAAAGGGGGGCTGAGAGCTGACCATGATCAGTGAACAGCACACTACAGTACAATGGCTGAAAGCCAGTACATCAAAACTCCTGTGGTCTGCAAATAATTAGTGTATCAATCTAATGTATTTGCAAATTTATATGTTAATAATGACTGAGATTTAATATAATGCTGCTTCTGATTGTGTTATTTGTACTCCACTCATGATGAAGCACAGGAGAAAAACACGGGCAAACATTTTTAAAAAAAAGTTCTCAAGGATCACCTGATCTTGGCCAGTCAGAAATGTTTCAAATTTTTTACTTATAAAGTATAAGGAGAGAGTAATTTTTAAATTGGCAAAATACAGTTTGGTTATTGTTATTTTGTGTCTGACTCTATTTTATAAAATAAATAGTTCATGATTTGGCATCTTCCATTCAGTTTTGAATGCACTTGGGAAATTTGGGACAACACTCAAAAATATAGATTTGCTCTGAACTGTCACCCCAATGGATTGCATCAAATCACAAACCATTTCTGTAATGCAACACAGAAGTTGAGGGACAAGATGTTATGCTCGATACTCAGAAAATGATTTCTGAGCCCCAGACATGGATCAAACCCACAACCTTCTGATGACCGGTTAGATGCTCTATGGTTAGAGTGTCTAACTGGTCATCAGAAGGTTGCGGGTTCGATCCTTGTCTGGGGCTCAGAAATCATTTTCTGAGTATCGAGCTTGAAGATCATTCATTTACCTTAATATATCCAAGCTCTTGCGTTTCCTCAAACATCAAAAGATGTTATGCATTGGTTCTACATATGCCAGAACCCAAAAACAATATTTACCTGTCTAAATGAGTAGCACGCTAAAGCTTGTTAGAAATGTTCGTACTTGTTCAAGTTACCTTTGAAATAACGGTTGTCAATGTCAGATTCCTATGACTTTAGCTAGTTATCAGCAGGGATTAATTCTAAAATTTTTAGTCCAGGGACAAAAAATATCTGAGGATATTACCTTGAACTTTGGCTATTCTGGGACAAAAGTTTTACTGTCAAAAGAGTAAGCATCTGACCAAGTCCAACATAAAATTTGAAAGATAGCACAAAGGGAGATTAGCATTTACTGTACACTGTAGTAGGATATCTTGGTTACTGGTAGGGTTACTGTTACCATAGATGAATATTTGAATGATATTGAATAATTAATAGAGATCCAATTTCAACACAAGTTTTTATTTTCAGTGATAATAAACTGTATTATATGGGATTGAGAGAGAGATTTATTAGTTAATTTTCTTTTAATTCTGACCCTTAGTTTAATATTGGCTAATACCAGTTGTCAGTCAAAAAATGGTGCAGATTTAGTGCAAAGTTTTTCTTTAGGGAGACATCTATTGCTGGGCATGTCTGCAATGTCCACCACCAAACTTGAGTTTTGATCAGTAGTGTCCCAAAACCTGTGTCCTTCAGGGACTGGTTGTATATAGTGCTAATAGTTTATCTGGTGTATAAGTCCTGATTGCTTAGTATGGCTGTCCCGACTTGAGGAATTTGAACTTTAATTTTACAGAATATGCCTAACTTGTTATTTGTTTTGGAACATTTGATAACTTGATGTACAGGTGACTGCAGTATGTTGGGCATCTTGAGAGTACAGTATAACTGGAAATAATCAGATCATCTGGGGCAGATTAACCCATTGAGGGACAATGGTCCACTTAAGAATTTTATTCTGGCTCATGCAAGACAATTTTTTCAGCATACATGTCATGGGATGTCATTCCCTAGTGGGTTACCTATGAGGTTAGTTAAACTGTTATAGGCCAAGGGTGCACTTCAGAAATTTATGTCAGCTAATTAGTAATACCATATAGAAGCCTTTCACTGAGGAAAATGGCAGGTGAGCTGAGCACTGCATGCCTAACCCAGTGCAGGTGTGCAGTGGCATGTGAAGTTATATTTAACTGTAAATCATAGCATATAATACATAGTGGGTGTGGGGTAAATCAAAATGCATCAGCATTAAAACAAGTAAACCATCAAATATCTAGATGAAAAGACTTTGTATTAATTCAGAAGTCACAGCAGCATAGAAAATGGAAAGAAAGGGAGAAAAAATTATATTACTTGATGTATCAAAATGCATTTAAACAAGCAAACCACATATAGATAAGATTTTTTTATTAATTCATGCATCACAACAGCATAGCAAAGCAAGATGTCTTTCTTTTTTACTTAGCTACTTTTCTTAGTTACTCAGCTAGGCTTAACTCCTCAGGCTTTAAATAGGAATTACAGAATGAATAAATTAACTAATTACAGTGATGATATGCTAGGATGATTAATTACAATGACAATATGTTGTGTGATGACTAAAAGAGGCAGTATCAAATGATAATTAATATTATGAACAGAGGAAGGTGTTTGTTTGATTCCCACTTCTTTTAGTCATCACACAACATATTGTCATTGTAATTAATTATCTTAGCATATCATCATTGTAATAAGTTAACTTATTCATTCTTTAATTCCTATTTAAAGCCTTACAAACATCACTCTGTATGACTGGCATAAATCTTTCTGAAACATGTCTTTAAAAAGTATTTGCATGTGTTTGAAATTGATTACTATCCTTTCCCATGGCAGTTGCATGTCCTTTACATTCCTTAAAGTGTCTGGTGATTAAAGGAACAAAAAGTTGTTCACAATGTTCAATAGTTTTCAGAAAAACATATTGCTAAAAAGGGCAACAGTAAAACTTAAATCTTAGATCTCCAGTCATTGTTAAACATACCTGATACTTTGTCACAGACTACAGAGGTTGTTCCATTGATAAATGAGTAGGCTGCAATTCTTACCCTACCTTTCACCAGCAAACTATTCATAAAGTCTTTCTCACATTAGGCAAAGGTTGCACCATATAAAATTTACCATTGTAAGCCCAGCCAAAGGATGCACTACAGTTTTTATACCAAAGATGCTCTCCTTACCCCAAATTTTTTTGTCTTTCTGTATTTTTGATGCCATCACAAGTACAGTATTGATAAATCTTTTAATGTTTGGGAAAGAAAACAAACTGAGAAGAACCCAGTCAAAAAAAAAAATCAACTCAAATGAGTGTGTCATCCTATTGGCTAATTGTGGTTTCAGAACTGTTGATGGAGATGTTGAAATTTCTTTTGATATGTAGGTGACCCAGAGAAGGTGCAAACAATGCAACAGGAAAGCAATTAAACAACATAGAGTAGAGGGACAAGTTGTTTCTTCACACACATGATATGACCAATTGTATTGAAAATGCTTTTGATTTTCTAGGCATGCAGTGAAATACATGCCTCAAACTTTTCTGGCATGTGTGGAGGCAGGCATGTGTGATTGGATGTCTCTCAGTGAAAGGCTTGCATGTATTCAGGAGAGAGGGGTACCTGTATCCTGTCCTGATTCAGTTAAGCAAGTGGTATGGATTCCCTGGCATATTTTTGGCTGCAGACCCCTTGCCATAAATATGTTTTTATCATATAAATTAACTCATTAAGGCTGGGGCTCATCCCTTTCACAAGTAAAATCATCTGGTGTTAGCCAGTGTACAATATTAAAGTGCCCCATTGCTCCTTCGTGGGTTAATATGCCACTAACATGGCCACTTGTTGTGTGCTGTTTTATGGTGTTGCATGACTTGAAAACCAAGCAGTAAAGCCATGGTTTCAAGATATCACAATAATTAAGTGGCAATGTACAATTCCCCTTCAGCATGTTTCCATGTGTGACAAAGGTGGTCAGCAGTCATACACGATCAAGTCTATGCATGGCTGTAGGAGCAGGTTGGGCAGATGTAGCTGATGCTAGAGCAAATTTTGGTGCAGCAAAAAAATTTCAAGGCATGAGTCTTGTACCTTTAAGGTTACTATATAAATTACTGGTTAGTTAACATACTTTGATATCTAAGAGGAAGTGCAAAACTGAGAGGTGATGAGTAGAGGTAATAGTGCAAGATATGATTACATTAATAGATGTATTAAATGTTGGTGTGTCAAGTTGATTGTATATTGAGAGAGATTTCTTTTCCCTTTATTAGGAAAACCAGATATTGAATTTAGTGAACCAGGAACTAAAGATGGACTAATGTAAGGTATTGAGAACTACTTAAATTTAAAGATTTTAGAAGATGTTGATGAGACACATCTTTTCTCAGTCACCCTTTTTTCAGTTTAAGTATAAACTTTTACTGAAAAAAATTTTATGGTTGCCAATCAAGACAGTGTATCACAAATAGATTTTGATTGTGTAGAATCACTTGTTTAACACTTTAACACCAAGGACTCATCCCTGTGACAAGTACAATTGTAAGCTAGTAGCCAGAGTAAAATATCAAAGTGTACCCATGCCCTTTAATGCATTAATGGAGTATTCACATAGAAATAATCAATGTTGGAATTGAGTCACAATAATTTGAGAGTTGAGTTGAACTAAGTCCCTTGGTCATCAAATATTGGGTTAAGTTGACTGAAATCATTCACCAAGCTGAAATTAAGAGTTGTCAATATTTAAACTTGCATCAGATAGCATCCATACTTTAAGATAAATGAAGTTGGCTGGAGTCCTTCCTTCAGGCTTGACAACTCAATTATGTCATTTATTTTACCCAGACAAATTAAATTATTTGTCTTTCCTTGAACAATTTTATTCAAGTTACTTGCAAGATACACCATATTCTAACATAACTACTCTCACATTTCGGCAGTACTCAAAACTTTCTGATTGTTATACTTACAGTTGTATCAGTGAAAAGTTGTTACAAATTGTGTCCTTAAAAAGATAGATAACTTTTGATGGCCACGAAAAGTGACTAGAGTCGAGTCCTTCAACAAGTGAAAATTGGATCGGACTCAAGTTGAGTCAATGACTGAAGTCATTACAGTGCTGAAGATAGCAATTGTGAATGGCAGAGAGCAGATCCCATGAACTCTATCAATTCAACGTAATGAAGTGAAGAGTTATCCAAAAAGTTGCCTGACTAGTCTCACACTCACAAGAAAATTCCTTTTGATTATTAATAAAAAAAATTAAATATAGTGATGCTAATTAAAATGCACATAAAAGAATCTTAAATTGGCCTTAATTTTTGCAAGGATTGAATAAATTTTGTACAATTGCCTTAATAAATCTTCCTTTTGTATTCCTTACCTCTTGCTTATACAGATATTCCCCTCTGAGTACAATTGTCAAGTGTGAGACTTCTATTATTTTACCTTAACTCCAGTCGATTTTACTCTGGCTAGGCCTGACGGTTTTGCTCGTGAAGGTGGTGCTTCCCCCGTTGAAGTCTTAAAATGAAACTCAGAAGGAGGGCTTCAATGACAAAAAAGGGGAAATTGCTTTGGCTAAATTTCTATCGTTTTTACCCTTCGTTTCTTGATATCATTGAATGTAAAAGAAAGATAAATCCACAGACGGGCAAGAGTGGTCAATTGAATTCTATCCTGGCAAAACCTAGACGATTTTATTCAGCAAAGTGGGACGTCTGAACATTAAAGCGTTAAGCAAGGAATATAATCTGCAAAAATATTGCCAAGGATGAAGGTCTTCTGGAGGATGTTTCACCGTTATAAAAACTTCTTGTCTCTAAAGAATGTAAATCGACACTTAAATGATTACATAAACCACTGAATACAACAAAAAAATTCCTTTTAAGGACAGAGCACCCGAGTAACAGAACTCTTTCAGAATTATCTTATTTCCCAATACTTGAAATTTGAAGAATACTTTTTGTAATTGAGTACAAATTGTCGTTAACAATAATCATCAAGAACTATAAATTATGTCTTATAGTACAGCATTTTATTGTCTAAGTTTTTTTTTTTCTCATTTTATTTCTATAGGTTTTCAACTATAATTTCTGGTAAACTGGCATTTTTTCACCCAAAGTAACTGTATTGTTGGGAGAAACGAAGTTGAATTTTTGACACATGTGAATTTAACGTTGTTTGCCAATTTAGCCAGAGATGAAATATTTTAAATTGTGTGTTGGCAAATTTTTATCCCTTATCAATAGAAAACTGAATATCCAGACTAAATATTTGGATAATCAGTAACAGTATTTAGTTATGCTGTAATACCAAGCGTGAACAACACTGTTTCATTTAGATCTAGGCTGAGAACGACAGAAAGCTTGTCACGTGTTTGGCCACATGTAATGCGGATTTTTTTTTTCAGTTGTCATTCCTGAAGTCAAAAGTCTGTCGAGTCGTCCCAAGCAGTTTAAAATTTGATTATTGGTTTAAATGGCTGCATGGTATTGTAAAACATTAACCCTTTCACCCCTGAATTTTTCAAACAAATTATAAATCAGTCGGTCTTTTCGCAATCCTGTTGAAAGTCTATTGAAATCTGTTCATGCATCCAATTTGCATACGTTAAATCGCAGCTATATGCGCGGCTTGGGGTTAAAGTCATTTTAACAGAACAAGTTCGTAATCAGATTGCAATCAATTTATCTGAAAATGTTGTTGCCATAACCCATGACGATTACTGTATAACGAAAAGATAATTGAATATTTTGAAGGATCCTGCGACAACATTTGCCCGGCATATAATTATACAAGAGGTGAAATAATAATATCAATTTAACATTGCATGTTTTTGTCTGATCTTTCGATTCATTTACTAAATATTTGAAATCTGTTTTAATTTTTAACAAGTATATCTTGCAGGCTTGAGGACAAGAACATGAATGATGCACTTCGAAAGAATGGCTCAGTGGACAAACTTCGTACAATTATCATAATGTCAATTCTTGATTTCACATAATACCCGTGAATACCTGGATTTCATTATTTTCTTACCAAAAATTCATCGAGGCTCTGGCAATGTGGTTACAAGGCATTAAGTGGCCATCGCCGTGCAAAATCCAACCCCACGTCCTTGTCGTGCACGGCGGGCAACATCAAGTAGGAGACTGCCTGGCAGGGCGAAGTACGGTGGAGCCTCGTGCTCCCTGGCCTCTACGGTAGCCGTGAAAGCCTGCCAGGAACTCTGAAAATGATGGCAAACGGGGCAATGGTAAAACTGCGCTGTGGAGCGCATCCAGTGGCGTAAAAATACACGACAAATTTTGAATAATTTGATATTAAACCTTTACGTTTGGTCCACGAATGGAATTTCATTGCACAATTTTTTCTCTTACGCCAAAAATTCGCGCAATTTGTTCACATCAATGAGATATCGCGTGGTTTAAAAAGTAATTTGGAGGATCTGTATGAGTTTAACGCCAATTGAAGTCTTCAAATCCAGCTCGGCGCCGCAGCCTAAAAAACGAGAATAGCGCCCTCATAATGCAAGAAATAGTCTTTCAGAGACCCAAGAATTCAGACACTTTAGGGGGAGCATGCCCCCGGGTCCCCCTAATTAGAGTGCTTCCCAGGCCCGGGTATCACAGATTCTCTGGCTACGCCGCTGAGCGTGTCTAGGGCACAGTGCTACATGACGTACACTGCTGGCCATCCACTGTATCCCGAACCATCCCCAGCCGTCTCGACTCCGTCTTGCCACTGGGTATTGATGGGCCGGGACAAGAGAGAGAGGCTGACGACCCTGCGCAACTCTCCCTCACTTAAATCAAATTCACGCGCAAGTCAAGACATCAATCCCCTAAAAGTCCTGTAGCGATGGGTGAGTGACGAAGCAGCAGGTGCGGATAGACTGGAAGCTGTAGCCACAAGTCTAGTGCTGCAGCTTCTACTCCAGCGGACTTTCTGTGCCTGATCTGTGGCAGAACCTTCCGTGCCGCATTGGACTCATCAGCCACAGCTGGACACATTGCTAGTCTTCACCCACCGCATTGGATGTCTTGGTCATCGTCGAGAACGACGGACGAACAACAACAACAAATGGCCATCGTTTCATTCAACAAAAAAAACTTGAAAAATAAGTTTAGTCAGTGTATCAGTGTCCAAAAGAATATAGTTTAGTTGCTTTAACGTTTTTCAGCTTCTCAGGCAACCAATATACGAAGTCAATTCTGCTTTTCAAAGGTTTTTAATTGGTGATACAGCATGTTAGTTACTGTATATGATAATATACATGAAATATGGGATTTCTTCGTTTTTGTCATAAGTTTTCGCTAATTCTAACATGCGTTGTGGTGAATGTTTTGGCTGCGATTACTCAAGTATGATTGTAAATGCGTATCAATGATGAAGTGTGTATATGGCAGAAACGAAATGCAGTTGTAACGTCTTTGGTTTAAGTAGCATTTTATCCAAATGATAATCATTGGTAGACCTTGATTTTACTTTGAGGTGGAATCGAACTGAAATTAAGATCCTAATCCTTTGGAAAGGATTTACGTTAGTTTGAGATGAAAACTTGTACTGAATAGAAGCCAGATAAGGAGGAGTTTCTCCACTAGTCTTGGCCTCTAGGAATAGACTGGGACAGTTTGATAAGGGAGGATGGCCGGGTGGACCCCACCCTGGATCTGTTCGTATACTTTAGCCAGCCCCCGCAGACCGTCTAAACCATGGTTCACCAGAGTTTAGACGGTCTGCAGCGCAGGCTAGTTTACTCAAGCAGTGAAAAATTGGTATAACTTCGTGTATTAATTTGTAATAATGTAACCGTAGTTGTAAAAAGATAGAAATTGGTCTCCGTGTCTTCACCTGTTCTTGATCTGTAGTGATCAGCATTTTTACTGGGGTCAGTTGTTCAGTATGAAGGACGTGTCCAGTTGATTACCCCCCTATGTAGCAGTTATATTCTGGTACGACAGAGAGTGATCGGTGTTACTCGTGTTCACAAGAAACCAAGATGGGCGGAGAAATTTCTGTCGAATCAATCATCGAATATCAGGAGTAATCTATATGATATCCAAGCTTGATTGCAAGGATGATCATATCGGTTGTTCACTTGGGTTAAGGTCTTGGAACATTTTTCAATAGGGATCTTTTTTAGTTGGTTGTAAGTATAGTCGAAAAATGGTGTGGAACTCTATTAATTGTTGAGCACGTTGAATTCTGCACAAAAGCGAACCAAAACAAGAGTTTCCAAACCATTCTTTGAGTCACTGATGTCCGGGCATGGACATTCTGCTATCAAATTGGTACGTTGGTATAGAAGCCGAAGTATTCAGTTGTGGTAAGTACCTGCGAATTTATTACTTGCACATGGGCATTTTCATTTATTCATGGGTATTAAGGCATCCTTTAGTTTGTACATTACACCTTCAGCTGTTTATTTCCAGATAATGTACAATTATTAACGTCAACTTCGAACTCAGTAGAAAACTGAGTTATTTTTATTGCAACCCTCTAACATTTTTGCAGGAAAGTAACAGCATAGATACGCAAAGGCATTCAAAAGTGAGAATCGATGACCGATTCTACTATACATATAACAGATTTGTCCGGTTTGTTACAAGTCATTTGAAGGCCACGTGGAAACTAAACATGTATATTTCATACTGTTAACGAACTTTAGTTCACAGCAGTTTGGTAACGTACATTATCTAATAGCTATTTGTACTGGAAACTTTGGTCACAACATATTCGAGGTTTACGTTAATGAAAGTATATTTCCTGGTAATGAACGGCAAAAGGTTCAGTTATTGCGCATTGTTTTGGCTTCGACATAGGTCCTTGGGTCCATCTCCGCTTGTGCATACCTAAGTCAGTTGTATATTTCCGCTTACAGTTTGGTGCCTTTGGCATCTTTCTACTAGGGCATTTGTATTTGTGCATTTTATTCGCTTCTGTATAGTTACTTAGGAACTTATTGGCTTGGGCTTCTTTTTACTGGCGCAAAGTTACGTCTGGTATATTTCTGCTTGCATTATGCTGTCTTAACGATCTTTCTGCTGGCGGATTTTATTTTCCTTGCTTTTATAGGCACTTTGGTGTTGATTCGCTTCCCCGTAGGTAACTCGGCATTTTTTTTCCACTTGCGAATAGGTACCGTACGCATTTTTTGCTAATGTTTAGACTTGCGAACGATTTAATACCCATGGGATTTATTTCCCCAAGTCAAAATGGGGCAAAATTCGATTTTTTACTTGGTGTAATAATTCCCAATGGAATTCTTTTCCCAACTCAAAATGGACCAAAATTCGATTTTTCACTTGGTGTAATAATTCCCAAGGGAATTCTTTTCCCAACTCAAAATGGGCCAAAATTCGATTTTTCACTTGGTGTAATGATTCCCAAGGGAATTCTTTCCCAACTCAAAATGGGCCAAAATTCGATTTTTCACTTGGTGTAATAAATCCCAAGGGAATTCTTTTTCCAAGTCAAAATGGGCCAAAATTCGATTTTTCACTTGGTGTAATAATTCCCAAGGGAATTCTTTTCCCAACTCAAAATGGGCCAGAATTCGATTTTTCACTTGGTGTAATAATTCCCAAGGGAATTCTTTTCCCAACTCAAAATGGGCCAAAATTCGATTTTTCACTTGGTGTAATAATTCCCAAGGGAATTCTTTTCCCAACTCAAAATGGGCCAAAATTCGATTTTTCACTTGGTGTAATAATTCCCAAGGGAATTCTTTTCCCAACTCAAAATGGGCCAAAATTCGATTTTTCACTTGGTGTAATGATTCCCAAGGGAATTCTTTCCCAACTCAAAATGGGCCAAAATTCGATTTTTCACTTGGTGTAATAATTCCCAAGGGAATTCTTTTCCCAACTCAAAATGGGCCAGAATTCGATTTTTCACTTGGTGTAATAATTCCCAAGGGAATTCTTTTCCCAACTCAAAATGGGCCAAAATTCGATTTTTCACTTGGTGTAATAATTCCCAAGGGAATTCTTTTCCCAACTCAAAATGGGCCAGAATTCGATTTTTCACTTGGTGTAATAATTCCCAAGGGAATTCTTTTCCCAACTCAAAATGGGCCAAAATTCGATTTTTCACTTGGTGTAATAAATCCCAAGGGAATTCTTTTTCCAACTCAAAATGGGCCAAAATTCGATTTTTCACTTGGTGTAATAATTCCCAAGGGAATTCTTTTCCCAACTCAAAATGGGCCAGAATTCGATTTTTCACTTGGTGTAATAATTCCCAAGGGAATTCTTTTCCCAACTCAAAATGGGCCAAAATTCGATTTTTCACTTGGTGTAATAATTCCCAAGGGAATTCTTTTCCCAACTCAAAATGGGCCAAAATTCGATTTTTCACTTGGTGTAATAATTCCCAAGGGAATTCTTTTCCCAACTCAAAATGGGCCAAAATTCGATTTTTCACTTGGTGTAATGATTCCCAAGGGAATTCTTTCCCAACTCAAAATGGGCCAAAATTCGATTTTTCACTTGGTGTAATAATTCCCAAGGGAATTCTTTTCCCAACTCAAAATGGGCCAGAATTCGATTTTTCACTTGGTGTAATAATTCCCAAGGGAATTCTTTTCCCAACTCAAAATGGGCCAAAATTCGATTTTTCACTTGGTGTAATAATTCCCAAGGGAATTCTTTTCCCAACTCAAAATGGGCCAGAATTCGATTTTTCACTTGGTGTAATAATTCCCAAGGGAATTCTTTTCCCAACTCAAAATGGGCCAAAATTCGATTTTTCACTTGGTGTAATAATTCCCAAGGGAATTCTTTTCCCAACTCAAAATGGGCCAAAATTCGATTTTTCACTTGGTGTAATAAATCCCAAGGGAATTCTTTTTCCAAGTCAAAATGGGCCAAAATTCGATTTTTCACTTGGTGTAATAAATCCCAAGGGAATTCTTTTCCCAAGTCAAAATGGGCCAAAATTCAATTCCTTACAATCCAGGAGAGAATTTGACTAACGGGGATTTTTTAAACCGAAAAATTTCGAAAATAAGTAAAGGAGTTATTGTTATTAATAAATTTATTCAAATGCACGACCTATTTACAGGCATTGCTAGAATATATATGAGGTATAAGAATATAAAAAAAGAATTAAGGTAGTATATAAGGAATTTAGAAGATTATAATGACGTTAATTACATGGGTTCTATAGAGTACTATAAGGATTTTTTTGGGGTTTTTTTATAATATGCGTAGTACATAGTTATATTAATGATTTAATAATGATAACTTCCTGTAGTACATAATATTTGATCTTTTTTAAGGAATCCATCGATTTGAGGCTATTTTCTCTCCTGGTATAACAAAGAAAGATATGTTTAGAAAATAGGTTTATAAGTACTGGGTCGTCAGTAGAAATCGCATGTTCTAATAATTTTTGTTTACCTTCAGTGGTATTCTTTACATTAAATACGTTTTTTACGATGTTATGCGAGTTGTTTCGCACGTCTTTGTAACCCAAGGTTTTTGACGATTTTTCGACCAATTTCAAAGTATCGAAATAAGCTAAGAATATGAAAGAATAGGTCTAAGAAACTAGTTTCGCATTGATTTCAGTCATTTTGAGGTAAAATTAAGGCGAATATTTCAGATCTAAAAATTTCGAAAAAACGTAAAGGGGTTAACCTTTCGTTTTTGACGATTTTTCGACCAATTTCAAAGTTTCGAAATTACATCAGAATATGAAAGATTAGGCCAAAGAAACTACTTTCGCATAGATTTCAGTCATTTTAGGGTAAAATTAACGCTAATATTTGAGGTCGAAAAATTTCGAAAAAAAGGAAAGGGGTTAACCCACGGTTTTTGACGATTTTTCGACCAATTTCAAACTTTCGAAATAAGCTCAGAATATCAAAGATTAGGCGAAAGAAACTAGTTTCGCATTAATTTCATTCATTTTAAGGTAAAATTAAGGCGAATATTTGCGGTCGAAAAATTTCGAAATAACGTAAAGGGGTTAACCTTTGGTTTCTGACGATTTTTCAACCAATTTCAAACTTTTGAAATAAGCTCAGAATATGAAAGATTAGGCCAAAGAAACTACTTTCGCATTGATTTTAGTCATTTTAAGGTAAAACTAAGGGAAATATTTAAGGTCGAAAAATTTCGAAAAAAACTAAAAGGGTTAACCCACGGTTTTTGACGATTTTTCGACCAATTTCAAACTTTCGAAATAAGCTCAGAATATGAAAGATTACCGAAAAGAAACTAGAAACTGCATCAATTTCAGACACTTTAGACGAATACTGAAGATAAATTTTGAGGTTGAAAAATTTCACCAAAAAGTAAAGGGGTTAACCCATGGTTTTTCACGATTTTTCGACCAATTTCAAAGTTTCCGAAAAAGCTGTAAATATGAAAGTTTGGGCCTAATAACATAGTTTAAACCTTAAATCAGGCACTTTAGACTAATATTGAAGATAAGTTTTGAGGTCGAAAAAATACACCAAAAAGTAAAGGGGTTAACCCAAGGTTTTTCACGATTTTTCGACCAATTTCAAAGTTTCGAAATTACATCAGAATATGAAAGATTACGCCAAAGAAACTAGTTTTGCATCGATTTCAGACACTTTAGACTAATGTTGAAGATAAATTTTGAGGTCGAAAAATTTCACCAAAAAGTAAAGGGGTTAACCCATGGTTTTTCACGATTTTTCGACCAATTTCAAAGTTTCCGAAAAAGCTGTAAATATGAAAGTTTGGGCCTAATCATATAGTTTAGACGTTAAATCAGGCACTTTAGACTAATATTGAAGATAAGTTTTGAGGTGGAAAAATTTCACCAAAAAGTAAAGTGGTTAACCCATGGTTTTTCACGATTTTTCGACCAATTTCAAAGTTTCCGAAAAAGCTAAAAATATGAAAGTTTGGGACTGATAACGTACTTTAAACCTTAAATCAGGCACTTTAGACTAATATTGAAGATAAATTTTGAGGTCGAAAAATTTCACCAAAAAGTAAAGGGGTTAACCCATGGTTTTTAACTATTTTTCGCCCAATTTCAAAGTTTCGAAATAAGGTCAGAATATGAAAGATTAGGCCAAAGAAACTAGTTTTGCATTGATTTCTGCCACTTTAGACTAATAATGAAGATAAATTTTGAGGTGGAAAAATTTCACCAAAAAGTAAAGGGGTTAAACCATGGTTTTTCACGATTTTTCGACCAATTTCAAAGTTTCCGAAAAAGCTGTAAATATGAAAGTTTGGGCCTAATCATATAGTTTAGACCTTAAACCAGGCAATTTAGACTAATATTGAAGATAAGTTTTGAGGTCGAAAAAATACACCAAAAAGTAAAGGAGTTAACCCACGGTTTTTCACGATTTTTCGACCAATTTCAAACTTTCGAAATTACATCAGAATATGAAAGATTAGGCCAAAGAAACTAGTTTCGCATTGATTTCAGTCATTTTAAGGTAAAGTTAAGTCGAATATTTGAGGTGGAAAAATTTCACCAAAAAGTAAAGGGGTTAACCCATGGTTTTTCACGATTTTTCGACCAATTTCTAAGTTTCGAAATTACATCAGAATGTGAAAGATTAGGCCAAAGAAACTAGTTTGGCATTGATTTCTGGCACTTTAGACTAATATTGAAGATAAATTTTGAGGTCGAAAAATTTCACCAAAAAGTAAAGGGGTTAACCCATGGTTTTTCACGATTTTTCGACCAATTTCAAAGTTTCCGAAAAAGCTGAAAATATGAAAGTTTGGGCCTAATAACATAGTTTAAACCTTAAATCAGGCACTTTAGACTAATATTGAAGATAAGTTTTGAGGTCGAAAAAATACACCAAAAAGTAAAGGGGTTAACCCATGGTTTTTCACGATTTTTCGACCAATTTCAAAGTTTCGAAATTACATCAGAATATGAAAGATTAGGCCAAAGAAACTAGTTTTGCATCGATTTCAGACACTTTAGACTAATGTTGAAGATAAATTTTGAGGTCGAAAAATTTCACCAAAAAGTAAAGGGGTTAACCCATGGTTTTTCACGATTTTTCGACCAATTTCAAAGTTTCCGAAAAAGCTGTAAATATGAAAGTTTGGGCCTAATCATATAGTTTAGACGTTAAATCAGGCACTTTAGACTAATATTGAAGATAAGTTTTAAGGTCGAAAAATTTCACCAAAAAGTAAAGGGGTTAACCCATGGTTTTTCACGATTTTTCGACAAATTTCAAAGTTTCCGAAAAAGCTGTAAATATGAAAGTTTGGGCCTAATCATATAGTTTAGACCTTAAATCAGGCACATTAGACTAATATTGAAGATAAGTTTTGAGGTCGAAAAAATACACCAAAAAGTAAAGGGGTTAACCCACGGTTTTTCACGATTTTTCGACCAATTTCAAACTTTTGAAATTACATCAGAATGTGAAAGATTAGGCCAAAGAAACTAGTTTCGCATTGATTTCAGTCATTTTAAGGTAAAGTTAAGGCGAATATTTGAGGTGGAAAAATTTCGAAAAAAGGTAAAGGGGTTAACCCATGGTTTTTCACGATTTTTCGACCAATTTCAAAGTTTCCGAAAAAGCTGTAAATATGAAAGTTTGGGCCTAATAACATAGTTTAAACCTTAAATCAGGCACTTTAGACTAATATTGAAGATAAATTTTGAGGTCGAAAAATTTCACCAAAAAGTAAAGGGGTTAACCCATGGTTTTTCACGATTTTTCGACCAATTTCAAAGTTTCGAAATAAGGTCAGAATATGAAAGATTAGGCAAAAGAAACTAGTTTCGCATCGATTTCAGACACTTCAGACTAATAGTGAAGATTAATTTTGAGGTCGAAAAATTTCACCAAAAAGTAAAGGGGTTAACCCATGGTTTTTCACGATTTTTCGACCAATTTCAAAGTTTCCGAAAAAGCTGTAAATATGAAAGTTTGGGCCTAATCATATAGTTTAGACCTTAAATCAGGCACTTTAGACTAATATTGAAGATAAGTTTTGAGGTCGAAAAAATACACCAAAAAGTAAAGGGGTTAACCCATGGTTTTTCACGATTTTTCGACCAATTTCAAAGTTTCGAAATAAGTTCAGAATATGAAAGATTAGGCCAAAGAAACTAGTTTGGCATTGATTTCTGGCACTTTAGACTAATATTGAAGATAAATTTTGAGGTCGAAAAATTTCACCAAAAAGTAAAGGGGTTAACCCATGGTTTTTCACGATTTTTCGACCAATTTCAAAGTTTTGAAATAAGGTCAGAATATGAAAGATTAGGCAAAAGAAACTAGTTTTGCATTGATTTCTGGCACTTTAGACTAATAATGAAGATAAATTTTGAGGTGGAAAAATTTCACCAAAAAGTAAAGGGGTTAACCCATGGTTTTTCACGATTTTTCGACCAATTTCTAAGTTTCGAAATTACATCAGAATATGAAAGATTAGGCCAAAGAAACTAGTTTGGCATTGATTTCTGGCACTTTAGACTAATATTGAAGATAAATTTTGAGGTCGAAAAATTTCACCAAAAAGTAAAGGGGTTAACCCATGGTTTTTCACGATTTTTCGACCAATTTCAAAGTTTCCGAAAAAGCTGAAAATATGAAAGTTTGGGCCTAATAACATAGTTTAAACCTTAAATCAGGCACTTTAGACTAATATTGAAGATAAGTTTTGAGGTCGAAAAAATACACCAAAAAGTAAAGGGGTTAACCCACGGTTTTTCACGATTTTTCGACCAATTTCAAACTTTCGAAATTACATCAGAATATGAAAGATTAGGCCAAAGAAACTAGTTTTGCATCGATTTCAGACACTTTAGACTAATACTGAAGATAAATTTTGAGGTCGAAAAATTTCACCAAAAAGTAAAGGGGTTAACCCACGGTTTTTCACGATTTTTCGACCAATTTCAAACTTTTGAAATTACATCAGAATGTGAAAGATTAGGCCAAAGAAACTAGTTTCGCATTGATTTCAGTCATTTTAAGGTAAAGTTAAAGCGAATATTTGAGGTGGAAAAATTTCGAAAAAAGGTAAAGGGGTTAACCCATGGTTTTTCACGATTTTTCGACCAATTTCAAAGTTTCCGAAAAAGCTGAAAATATGAACGTTTGGGCGTAATAACATAGTTTAAACCTTAAATCAGGCACTTTAGACTAATATTGAAGATAAATTTTGAGGTCGAAAAATTTCACCAAAAAGTAAAGGGGTTAACCCATGGTTTTTCACGATTTTTCGACCAATTTCAAAGTTTCGAAATAAGGTCAGAATATGAAAGATTAGGCAAAAGAAACTAGTTTTGCATTGATTTCTGGCACTTTAGACTAATAATGAAAATAAATTTTGAGGTCGAAAAATTTCACCAAAAAGTAAAGGGGTTAACCCATGGTTTTTCACGATTTTTCGACCAATTTCAAAGTTTCCGAAAAAGCTGAAAATATGAAAGTTTGGGCCTAATAACATAGTTTAAACCTTAAATCAGGCACTTTAGACTAATATTGAAGATAAGTTTTGAGGTCGAAAAAATACACCAAAAAGTAAAGGGGTTAACCCACGGTTTTTCACGATTTTTCGACCAATTTCAAACTTTCGAAATTACATCAGAATATGAAAGATTAGGCCAAAGAAACTAGTTTTGCATCGATTTCAGACACTTTAGACTAATACTGAAGATAAATTTTGAGGTCGAAAAATTTCACCAAAAAGTAAAGGGGTTAACCCACGGTTTTTCACGATTTTTCGACCAATTTCAAACTTTTGAAATTACATCAGAATGTGAAAGATTAGGCCAAAGAAACTAGTTTCGCATTGATTTCAGTCATTTTAAGGTAAAGTTAAAGCGAATATTTGAGGTGGAAAAATTTCGAAAAAAGGTAAAGGGGTTAACCCATGGTTTTTCACGATTTTTCGACCAATTTCAAAGTTTCCGAAAAAGCTGAAAATATGAACGTTTGGGCGTAATAACATAGTTTAAACCTTAAATCAGGCACTTTAGACTAATATTGAAGATAAATTTTGAGGTCGAAAAATTTCACCAAAAAGTAAAGGGGTTAACCCATGGTTTTTCACGATTTTTCGACCAATTTCAAAGTTTCGAAATAAGGTCAGAATATGAAAGATTAGGCAAAAGAAACTAGTTTTGCATTGATTTCTGGCACTTTAGACTAATATTGAAGATAAATTTTGAGGTCGAAAAATTTCACCAAAAAGTAAAGGGGTTAACCCATGGTTTTTCACGATTTTTCGACCAATTTCTAAGTTTCGAAATTACATCAGAATATGAAAGATTAGGCCAAAGAAACTAGTTTGGCATTGATTTCTGGCACTTTAGACTAATATTGAAGATAAATTTTGAGGTCGAAAAATTTCACCAAAAAGTAAAGGGGTTAACCCATGGTTTTTCACGATTTTTCGACCAATTTCAAAGTTTCCGAAAAAGCTGTAAATATGAAAGTTTTGGCCTAATAACATAGTTTAAACCTTAAATCAGGCACTTTAGACTAATATTGAAGATAAGTTTTGAGGTCGAAAAAATACACCAAAAAGTAAAGGGGTTAATCCATGGTTTTTCACGATTTTTCGACCAATTTCAAAGTTTCGAAATAAGGTCAGAATATGAAAGATTAGGCAAAAGAAACTAGTTTTGCATTGATTTCTGGCACTTTAGACTAATAATGAAGATAAATTTTGAGGTCGAAAAATTTCACCAAAAAGTAAAGGGGTTAACCCATGGTTTTTCACGATTTTTCGACCAATTTCTAAGTTTCGAAATTACATCGGAATATAAAAGATTAGGCCAAAGAAACTAGTTTGGCATTGATTTCTGGCACTTTAGACTAATATTGAAGATAAATTTTGAGGTCGAAAAATTTCACCAAAAAGTAAAGGGGTTAACCCATGGTTTTTCACGATTTTTCGACCAATTTCTAAGTTTCGAAATTACATCAGAATATGAAAGATTAGGCCAAAGAAACTAGTTTCGCATTGATTTCTGGCACTTTAGACTAATATTGAAGATAAATTTTGAGGTCGAAAAATTTCACCAAAAAGTAAAGGGGTTAACCCATGGTTTTTCACGATTTTTCGACCAATTTCAAAGTTTCCGAAAAAGCTGAAAATATGAACGTTTGGGCCTAATAACATAGTTTAAACCTTAAATCAGGCACTTTAGACTAATATTGAAGATAAATTTTGAGGTCGAAAAATTTCACCAAAAAGTAAAGGGGTTAACCCATGGTTTTTCACGATTTTTCGACCAATTTCAAAGTTTCCGAAAAAGCTGAAAATATGAAAGTTTGGGCCTAATAACATAGTTTAAACCTTAAATCAGGCACTTTAGACTAATATTGAAGATAAATTTTGAGGTCGAAAAATTTCACCAAAAAGTAAAGGGGTTAACCCATGGTTTTTCACGATTTTTCGACCAATTTCAAACTTTCGAAATTACATCAGAATATGAAAGATTAGGCCAAAGAAACTAGTTTCGCATTGATTTCAGTCATTTTAAGGTAAAGTTAAGGCGAATATTTGAGGTGGAAAAATTTCACCAAAAAGTAAAGGGGTTAACCCATGGTTTTTCACGATTTTTCGACCAATTTCAAAGTTTCCGAAAAAGCTGTAAATATGAAAGTTTGGGCCTAATAACATAGTTTAAACCTTAAATCAGGCACTTTAGACTAATATTGAAGATAAGTTTTGAGGTCGAAAAAATACACCAAAAAGTAAAGGGGTTAACCCATGGTTTTTCACGATTTTTCGACCAATTTCAAAGTTTCGAAATAAGTTCAGAATATGAAAGATTAGGCCAAAGAAACTAGTTTGGCATTGATTTCTGGCACTTTAGACTAATATTGAAGATAAATTTTGAGGTCGAAAAATTTCACCAAAAAGTAAAGGGGTTAACCCACGGTTTTTCACGATTTTTCGACCAATTTCAAACTTTTGAAATTACATCAGAATGTGAAAGATTAGGCCAAAGAAACTAGTTTCGCATTGATTTCAGTCATTTTAAGGTAAAGTTTAGGCGAATATTTGAGGTGGAAAAATTTCACCAAAAAGTAAAGGGGTTAACCCATGGTTTTTCACGATTTTTCGACCAATTTCAAAGTTTCGAAATAAGGTCAGAATATGAAAGATTAGGCAAAAGAAACTAGTTTTGCATTGATTTCTGGCACTTTAGACTAATATTGAAGATAAATTTTGAGGTCGAAAAATTTCACCAAAAAGTAAAGGGGTTAACCCATGGTTTTTCACGATTTTTCGACCAATTTCAAAGTTTCGAAATAAGGTCAGAATATGAAAGATTAGGCAAAAGAAACTAGTTTGGCATTGATTTCTGGCACTTTAGACTAATAATGAAGATAAATTTTGAGGTCGAAAAATTTCACCAAAAAGTAAAGGGGTTAACCCATGGTTTTTCACGATTTTTCGACCAATTTCTAAGTTTCGAAATTACATCAGAATATGAAAGATTAGGCCAAAGAAACTAGTTTCGCATTGATTTCTGGCACTTTAGACTAATATTGAAGATAAATTTTGAGGTCGAAAAATTTCCCCAAAAAGTAAAGGGGTTAACCCATGGTTTTTCACGATTTTTCGACCAATTTCAAAGTTTCCGAAAAAGTTGAAAATATGAAAGTTTGGGCCTAATAACATAGTTTAAACCTTAAATCAGGCACTTTAGACTAATATTGAAGATAAATTTTGAGGTCGAAAAAATACACCAAAAAGTAAAGGGGTTAACCCACGGTTTTTCACGATTTTTCGACCAATTTCAAACTTTCGAAATTACATCAGAATATGAAAGATTAGGCCAAAGAAACTAGTTTTGCATCGATTTCAGACACTTTAGACTAATACTGAAGATAAATTTTGAGGTCGAAAAATTTCACCAAAAAGTAAAGGGGTTAACCCATGGTTTTTCACGATTTTTCGACCAATTTCAAACTTTTGAAATTACATCAGAATGTGAAAGATTAGGCCAAAGAAACTAGTTTCGCATTGATTTCAGTCATTTTAAGGTAAAGTTTAGGCGAATATTTGAGGTGGAAAAATTTCACCAAAAAGTAAAGGGGTTAACCCATGGTTTTTCACGATTTTTCGACCAATTTCTAAGTTTCGAAATAAGGTCAGAATATGAAAGATTAGGCAAAAGAAACTAGTTTGGCATTGATTTCTGGCACTTTAGACTAATATTGAAGATAAATTTTGAGGTCGAAAAATTTCACCAAAAAGTAAAGGGGTTAACCCATGGTTTTTCACGATTTTTCGACCAATTTCAAAGTTTCGAAATTACATCAGAATATGAAAGATTAGGCCAAAGAAACTAGTTTCGCATTGATTTCTGGCACTTTAGACTAATATTGAAGATAAATTTTGAGGTCGAAAAATTTCACCAAAAAGTAAAGGGGTTAACCCATGGTTTTTCACGATTTTTCGACCAATTTCAAAGTTTCCGAAAAAGCTGAAAATATGAAAGTTTGGGCCTAATAACATAGTTTAAACCTTAAATAAGGCACTTTAGACTAATATTGAAGATAAGTTTTGAGGTCGAAAAAATACACCAAAAAGTAAAGGGGTTAACCCACGGTTTTTCACGATTTTTCGACCAATTTCAAACTTTCGAAATTACATCAGAATATGAAAGATTAGGCCAAAGAAACTAGTTTTGCATCGATTTCAGACACTTTAGACTAATACTGAAGATAAATTTTGAGGTCGAAAAATTTCACCAAAAAGTAAAGGGGTTAACCCACGGTTTTTCACGATTTTTCGACCAATTTCAAACTTTTGAAATTACATCAGAATGTGAAAGATTAGGCCAAAGAAACTAGTTTCGCATTGATTTCAGTCATTTTAAGGTAAAGTTAAAGCGAATATTTGAGGTGGAAAAATTTCGAAAAAAGGTAAAGGGGTTAACCCATGGTTTTTCACGATTTTTCGACCAATTTCAAAGTTTCCGAAAAAGCTGAAAATATGAACGTTTGGGCCTAATAACATAGTTTAAACCTTAAATCAGGCACTTTAGACTAATATTGAAGATAAATTTTGAGGTCGAAAAATTTCACCAAAAAGTAAAGGGGTTAACCCATGGTTTTTCACGATTTTTCGACCAATTTCAAAGTTTCCGAAAAAGCTGAAAATATGAAAGTTTGGGCCTAATAACATAGTTTAAACCTTAAATCAGGCACTTTAGACTAATATTGAAGATAAGTTTTGAGGTCGAAAAAATACACCAAAAAGTAAAGGGGTTAACCCACGGTTTTTCACGATTTTTCGACCAATTTCAAACTTTCGAAATTACATCAGAATATGAAAGATTAGGCCAAAGAAACTAGTTTTGCATCGATTTCAGACACTTTAGACTAATACTGAAGATAAATTTTGAGGTCGAAAAATTTCACCAAAAAGTAAAGGGGTTAACCCACGGTTTTTCACGATTTTTCGACCAATTTCAAACTTTTGAAATTACATCAGAATGTGAAAGATTAGGCCAAAGAAACTAGTTTCGCATTGATTTCAGTCATTTTAAGGTAAAGTTAAAGCGAATATTTGAGGTGGAAAAATTTCGAAAAAAGGTAAAGGGGTTAACCCATGGTTTTTCACGATTTTTCGACCAATTTCAAAGTTTCCGAAAAAGCTGAAAATATGAAAGTTTGGGCGTAATAACATAGTTTAAACCGTAAATCAGGCACTTTAGACTAATATTGAAGATAAATTTTGAGGTCGAAAAATTTCACCAAAAAGTAAAGGGGTTAACCCATGGTTTTTCACGATTTTTCGACCAATTTCTAAGTTTCGAAATTACATCAGAATATGAAAGATTAGGCCAAAGAAACTAGTTTTGCATTGATTTCTGGCACTTTAGACTAATATTGAAGATAAATTTTGAGGTCGAAAAATTTCACCAAAAAGTAAAGGGGTTAACCCATGGTTTTTCACGATTTTTCGACCAATTTCAAAGTTTCCGAAAAAGCTGAAAATATGAAAGTTTTGGGCCTAATAACATAGTTTAAACCTTAAATCAGGCACTTTAGACTAATATTGAAGATAAGTTTTGAGGTCGAAAAATTTCACCAAAAAGTAAAGGGGTTAACCCATGGTTTTTCACGATTTTTCGACCAATTTCAAAGTTTCGAAATAAGGTCAGAATATGAAAGATTAGGCAAAAGAAACTAGTTTTGCATTGATTTCTGGCACTTTAGACTAATATTGAAGATAAATTTTGAGGTCGAAAAATTTCACCAAAAAGTAAAGGGGTTAACCCATGGTTTTTCACGATTTTTCGACCAATTTCAAAGTTTCGAAATACATCAGAATATGAAAGATTAGGCCAAAGAAACTAGTTTGGCATTGATTTCTGGCACTTTAGACTAATATTGAAGATAAATTTTGAGGTCGAAAAATTTCACCAAAAAGTAAAGGGGTTAACCCATGGTTTTTCACGATTTTTCGACCAATTTCTAAGTTTCGAAATTACATCAGAATATGAAAGATTAGGCCAAAGAAACTAGTTTCGCATTGATTTCTGGCACTTTAGACTAATATTGAAGATAAATTTTGAGGTCGAAAAATTTCACCAAAAAGTAAAGGGGTTAACCCATGGTTTTTCACGATTTTTCGACCAATTTCAAAGTTTCCGAAAAAGCTGAAAATATGAACGTTTGGGCCTAATAACATAGTTTAAACCTTAAATCAGGCACTTTAGACTAATATTGAAGATAAATTTTGAGGTCGAAAAATTTCACCAAAAAGTAAAGGGGTTAACCCATGGTTTTTCACGATTTTTCGACCAATTTCAAAGTTTCCGAAAAAGCTGAAAATATGAAAGTTTGGGCCTAATAACATAGTTTAAACCTTAAATCAGGCACTTTAGACTAATATTGAAGATAAGTTTTGAGGTCGAAAAAATACACCAAAAAGTAAAGGGGTTAACCCACGGTTTTTCACGATTTTTCGACCAATTTCAAACTTTCGAAATTACATCAGAATATGAAAGATTAGGCCAAAGAAACTAGTTTCGCATTGATTTCAGTCATTTTAAGGTAAAGTTAAAGCGAATATTTGAGGTGGAAAAATTTCACCAAAAAGTAAAGGGGTTAACCCATGGTTTTTCACGATTTTTCGACCAATTTCAAAGTTTCCGAAAAAGCTGAAAATATGAAAGTTTGGGCCTAATAACATAGTTTAAACCTTAAATCAGGCACTTTAGACTAATATTGAAGATAAATTTTGAGGTCGAAAAAATACACCAAAAAGTAAAGGGGTTAACCCATGGTTTTTCACGATTTTTCGACCAATTTCAAAGTTTCGAAATAAGGTCAGAATATGAAAGATTAGGCCAAAGAAACTAGTTTGGCATTGATTTCTGGCACTTTAGACTAATATTGAAGATAAATTTTGAGGTCGAAAAATTTCACCAAAAAGTAAAGGGGTTAACCCATGGTTTTTCACGATTTTTCGACCAATTTCAAAGTTTCGAAATTACATCAGAATATGAAAGATTAGGCCAAAGAAACTAGTTTTGGCATTGATTTCTGGCACTTTAGACTAATATTGAAGATAAATTTTGAGGTGGAAAAATTTCACCAAAAAGTAAAGGGGTTAACCCATGGTTTTTCACGATTTTTCGACCAATTTCAAAGTTTCGAAATAAGGTCAGAATATGAAAGATTAGGCAAAAGAAACTAGTTTTGCATTGATTTCTGGCACTTTAGACTAATATTGAAGATAAATTTTGAGGTCGAAAAATTTCACCAAAAAGTAAAGGGGTTAACCCATGGTTTTTCACGATTTTTCGACCAATTTCAAAGTTTCGAAATAAGGTCAGAATATGAAAGATTAGGCAAAAGAAACTAGTTTGGCATTGATTTCTGGCACTTTAGACTAATATTGAAGATAAATTTTGAGGTCGAAAAATTTCACCAAAAAGTAAAGGGGTTAACCCATGGTTTTTCACGATTTTTCGACCAATTTCTAAGTTTCGAAATTACATCAGAATATGAAAGATTAGGCCAAAGAAACTAGTTTGGCATTGATTTCTGGCACTTTAGACTAATATTGAAGATAAATTTTGAGGTCGAAAAATTTCACCAAAAAGTAAAGGGGTTAACCCATGGTTTTTCACGATTTTTCGACCAATTTCAAAGTTTCGAAATAAGGTCAGAATATGAAAGTTTGGGCCTAATAACATAGTTTAAACCTTAAATCAGGCACTTTAGACTAATATTGAAGATAAGTTTTGAGGTCGAAAAAATACACCAAAAAGTAAAGGGGTTAACCCATGGTTTTTCACGATTTTTCGACCAATTTCAAAGTTTCGAAATTACATCAGAATATGAAAGATTAGGCCAAAGAAACTAGTTTTGCATCGATTTCAGACACTTTAGACTAATACTGAAGATAAATTTTGAGGTCGAAAAATTTCACCAAAAAGTAAAGGGGTTAACCCATGGTTTTTCACGATTTTTCGACCAATTTCAAACTTTTGAAATTACATCAGAATGTGAAAGATTAGGCCAAAGAAACTAGTTTCGCATTGATTTCAGTCATTTTAAGGTAAAGTTTAGGCGAATATTTGAGGTCGAAAAATTTCACCAAAAAGTAAAGGGGTTAACCCATGGTTTTTCACGATTTTTCGACCAATTTCAAAGTTTCGAAATAAGGTCAGAATATGAAAGATTAGGCAAAAGAAACTAGTTTGGCATTGATTTCTGGCACTTTAGACTAATATTGAAGATAAATTTTGAGGTCGAAAAATTTCACCAAAAAGTAAAGGGGTTAACCCATGGTTTTTCACGATTTTTCGACCAATTTCTAAGTTTCGAAATTACATCAGAATATGAAAGATTAGGCCAAAGAAACTAGTTTCGCATTGATTTCTGGCACTTTAGACTAATATTGAAGATAAATTTTGAGGTCGAAAAATTTCACCAAAAAGTAAAGGGGTTAACCCATGGTTTTTCACGATTTTTCGACCAATTTCAAAGTTTCCGAAAAAGCTGAAAATATGAAAGTTTGGGCCTAATAACATAGTTTAAACCTTAAATCAGGCACTTTAGACTAATATTGAAGATAAGTTTTGAGGTCGAAAAAATACACCAAAAAGTAAAGGGGTTAACCCATGGTTTTTCACGATTTTTCGACCAATTTCAAACTTTCGAAATTACATCAGAATATGAAAGATTAGGCCAAAGAAACTAGTTTTGCATCGATTTCAGACACTTTAGACTAATACTGAAGATAAATTTTGAGGTCGAAAAATTTCACCAAAAAGTAAAGGGGTTAACCCACGGTTTTTCACGATTTTTCGACCAATTTCAAACTTTTGAAATTACATCAGAATGTGAAAGATTAGGCCAAAGAAACTAGTTTCGCATTGATTTCAGTCATTTTAAGGTAAAGTTAAAGCGAATATTTGAGGTGGAAAAATTTCGAAAAAAGGTAAAGGGGTTAACCCATGGTTTTTCACGATTTTTCGACCAATTTCAAAGTTTCCGAAAAAGCTGAAAATATGAACGTTTGGGCCTAATAACATAGTTTAAACCTTAAATCAGGCACTTTAGACTAATATTGAAGATAAATTTTGAGGTCGAAAAATTTCACCAAAAAGTAAAGGGGTTAACCCATGGTTTTTCACGATTTTTCGACCAATTTCAAAGTTTCCGAAAAAGCTGAAAATATGAAAGTTTGGGCCTAATAACATAGTTTAAACCTTAAATCAGGCACTTTAGACTAATATTGAAGATAAGTTTTGAGGTCGAAAAAATACACCAAAAAGTAAAGGGGTTAACCCACGGTTTTTCACGATTTTTCGACCAATTTCAAACTTTCCAAATTACATCAGAATATGAAAGATTAGGCCAAAGAAACTAGTTTCGCATTGATTTCAGTCATTTTAAGGTAAAGTTAAGGCGAATATTTGAGGTGGAAAAATTTCACCAAAAAGTAAAGGGGTTAACCCATGGTTTTTCACGATTTTTCGACCAATTTCAAAGTTTCCGAAAAAGCTGAAAATATGAAAGTTTGGGCCTAATAACATAGTTTAAACCTTAAATCAGGCACTTTAGACTAATATTGAAGATAAATTTTGAGGTCGAAAAATTTCACCAAAAAGTAAAGGGGTTAACCCATGGTTTTTCACGATTTTTCGACCAATTTCAAAGTTTCCGAAAAAGCTGAAAATATGAAAGTTTGGGCCTAATAACATAGTTTAAACCTTAAATCAGGCACTTTAGACTAATATTGAAGATAAGTTTTGAGGTCGAAAAAATACACCAAAAAGTAAAGGGGTTAACCCACGGTTTTTCACGATTTTTCGACCAATTTCAAACTTTCGAAATTACATCAGAATATGAAAGATTAGGCCAAAGAAACTAGTTTTGCATCGATTTCAGACACTTTAGACTAATACTGAAGATAAATTTTGAGGTCGAAAAATTTCACCAAAAAGTAAAGGGGTTAACCCACGGTTTTTCACGATTTTTCGACCAATTTCAAACTTTTGAAATTACATCAGAATGTGAAAGATTAGGCCAAAGAAACTAGTTTCGCATTGATTTCAGTCATTTTAAGGTAAAGTTAAAGCGAATATTTGAGGTGGAAAAATTTCGAAAAAAGGTAAAGGGGTTAACCCATGGTTTTTCACGATTTTTCGACCAATTTCAAAGTTTCCGAAAAAGCTGAAAATATGAACGTTTGGGCCTAATAACATAGTTTAAACCTTAAATCAGGCACTTTAGACTAATATTGAAGATAAATTTTGAGGTCGAAAAATTTCACCAAAAAGTAAAGGGGTTAACCCATGGTTTTTCACGATTTTTCGACCAATTTCAAAGTTTCCGAAAAAGCTGAAAATATGAAAGTTTGGGCCTAATAACATAGTTTAAACCTTAAATCAGGCACTTTAGACTAATATTGAAGATAAGTTTTGAGGTCGAAAAAATACACCAAAAAGTAAAGGGGTTAACCCACGGTTTTTCACGATTTTTCGACCAATTTCAAACTTTCCAAATTACATCAGAATATGAAAGATTAGGCCAAAGAAACTAGTTTCGCATTGATTTCAGTCATTTTAAGGTAAAGTTAAGGCGAATATTTGAGGTGGAAAAATTTCGAAAATAGGTAACGGGGTTAACCCACGGTTTTTCACGATTTTTCGACCAATTTCTAAGTTTCAGAAAAAGCTGTAAATATGAAAGTTTGGGCCTAATAACATAGTTTAAACCTTAAATAAGGCACTTTAGACTAATATTGAAGATAAATTTTGAGGTCGAAAAATTTCACCAAAAAGTAAAGGGGTTAATCCATGGTTTTTCACGATTTTTCGACCAATTTCAAAGTTTCGAAATAAGGTCAGAATATGAAAGATTAGGCAAAAGAAACTAGTTTTGCATTGATTTCTGGCACTTTAAACTAATAATGAAGATAAATTTTGAGGTCGAAAAATTTCCCCAAAAAGTAAAGGGGTTAACCCATGGTTTTCACGATTTTTCGACCAATTTCAAAGTTTCCGAAAAAGCTGAAAATATGAAAGTTTGGGCCTAATAACATAGTTTAAACCTTAAATCAGGCACTTTAGACTAATATTGAAGATAAGTTTTGAGGTCGAAAAAATACACCAAAAAGTAAAGGGGTTAACCCATGGTTTTTCACGATTTTTCGACCAATTTCAAACTTTCGAAATTACATCAGAATATGAAAGATTAGGCCAAAGAAACTAGTTTTGCATCGATTTCAGACACTTTAGACTAATACTGAAGATAAATTTTGAGGTCGAAAAATTTCACCAAAAAGTAAAGGGGTTAACCCACGGTTTTTCACGATTTTTCGACCAATTTCAAACTTTTGAAATTACATCAGAATGTGAAAGATTAGGCCAAAGAAACTAGTTTCGCATTGATTTCAGTCATTTTAAGGTAAAGTTAAAGCGAATATTTGAGGTGGAAAAATTTCGAAAAAAGGTAAAGGGGTTAACCCATGGTTTTTCACGATTTTTCGACCAATTTCAAAGTTTCCGAAAAAGCTGAAAAGATGAAAGTTTGGGCCTAATAACATAGTTTAAACCTTAAATCAGGCACTTTAGACTAATATTGAAGATAAATTTTGCGGTCGAAAAATTTCACCAAAAAGTAAAGGGGTTAACCCATGGTTTTTCACGATTTTTCGACCAATTTCAAAGTTTCGAAATAAGGTCAGAATATGAAAGATTAGGCAAAAGAAACTAGTTTTGCATTGATTTCTGGCACTTTAGACTAATAATGAAGATAAATTTTGAGGTCGAAAAATTTCACCAAAAAGTAAAGGGGTTAACCCATGGTTTTTCACGATTTTTCGACCAATTTCTAAGTTTCGAAATTACATCAGAATATGAAAGATTAGGCCAAAGAAACTAGTTTGGCATTGATTTCTGGCACTTTAGACTAATATTGAAGATAAATTTTGAGGTCGAAAAATTTCACCAAAAAGTAAAGGGGTTAACCCATGGTTTTTCACGATTTTTCGACCAATTTCAAAGTTTCCGAAAAAGCTGAAAATATGAAAGTTTGGGCCTAATAACATAGTTTAAACCTTAAATCAGGCACTTTAGACTAATATTGAAGATAAGTTTTGAGGTCGAAAAAATACACCAAAAAGTAAAGGGGTTAACCCACGGTTTTTCACGATTTTTCGACCAATTTCAAACTTTCGAAATTACATCAGAATATGAAAGATTAGGCCAAAGAAACTAGTTTCGCATTGATTTCAGTCATTTTAAGGTAAAGTTAAAGCGAATATTTGAGGTGGAAAAATTTCGAAAAAAGGTAAAGGGGTTAACCCATGGTTTTTCACGATTTTTCGACCAATTTCAAAGTTTCCGAAAAAGCTGAAAATATGAAAGTTTGGGCCTAATCATATAGTTTAGACCTTAAATCAGGCACTTTAGACTAATATTGAAGATAAGTTTTGAGGTCGAAAAAATACACCAAAAAGTAAAGGGGTTAACCCACGGTTTTTCACGATTTTTCGACCAATTTCAAACTTTTGAAATTACATCAGAATGTGAAAGATTAGGCCAAAGAAACTAGTTTCGCATTGATTTCAGTCATTTTAAGGTAAAGTTAAAGCGAATATTTGAGGTGGAAAAATTTCGAAAAAAGGTAAAGGGGTTAACCCATGGTTTTTCACGATTTTTCGACCAATTTCAAAGTTTCCGAAAAAGCTGTAAATATGAAAGTTTGGGCCTAATCATATAGTTTAGACCTTAAATCAGGCACTTTAGACTAATATTGAAGATAAGTTTTGAGGTCGAAAAATTTCACCAAAAAGTAAAGGGGTTAACCCATGGTTTTTCACGATTTTTCGACCAATTTCAAAGTTTCCGAAAAAGCTAAAAATATGAAAGTTTGGGCCTAATAACGTAGTTTAAACCTTAAATCAGGCACTTTAGACTAATATTGAAGATAAGTTTTGAGGTCGAAAAAATACACCAAAAAGTAAAGGAGTTAACCCACGGTTTTTCAGGATTTTTCGACCAATTTCAAACTTTCGAAATTACATCAGAATATGAAAGATTAGGCCAAAGAAACTAGTTTCGCACTGATTTCTGGCACTTTAGACTAATATTGAAGATAAATTTTGAGGTGGAAAAATTTCACCAAAAAGTAAAGGGGTTAACCCATGGTTTTTCACGATTTTTCGACCAATTTCAAAGTTTCCGAAAAAGCTGAAAATATGAAAGTTTGGGCCTAATAACATAGTTTAAACCTTAAATCAGGCACTTTAGACTAATATTGAAGATAAGTTTTGAGGTCGAAAAAATACACCAAAAAGTAAAGGGGTTAACCCATGGTTTTTCACGATTTTTCGACCAATTTCAAACTTTCGAAATTACATCAGAATATGAAAGATTAGGCCAAAGAAACTAGTTTTGCATCGATTTCAGACACTTTAGACTAATACTGAAGATAAATTTTGAGGTCGAAAAATTTCACCAAAAAGTAAAGGGGTTAACCCACGGTTTTTCACGATTTTTCGACCAATTTCAAACTTTTGAAATTACATCAGAATGTGAAAGATTAGGCCAAAGAAACTAGTTTCGCATTGATTTCAGTCATTTTAAGGTAAAGTTAAAGCGAATATTTGAGGTGGAAAAATTTCGAAAAAAGGTAAAGGGGTTAACCCATGGTTTTTCACGATTTTTCGACCAATTTCAAAGTTTCCGAAAAAGCTGAAAATATGAAAGTTTGGGCCTAATAACATAGTTTAAACCTTAAATCAGGCACTTTAGACTAATATTGAAGATAAATTTTGCGGTCGAAAAATTTCACCAAAAAGTAAAGGGGTTAACCCATGGTTTTTCACGATTTTTCGACCAATTTCAAAGTTTCGAAATAAGGTCAGAATATGAAAGATTAGGCAAAAGAAACTAGTTTTGCATTGATTTCTGGCACTTTAGACTAATAATGAAGATAAATTTTGAGGTCGAAAAATTTCACCAAAAAGTAAAGGGGTTAACCCATGGTTTTTCACGATTTTTCGACCAATTTCTAAGTTTCGAAATTACATCAGAATATGAAAGATTAGGCCAAAGAAACTAGTTTGGCATTGATTTCTGGCACTTTAGACTAATATTGAAGATAAATTTTGAGGTGGAAAAATTTCACCAAAAAGTAAAGGGGTTAACCCATGGTTTTTCACGATTTTTCGACCAATTTCAAAGTTTCCGAAATAAGCTGTAAATATGAAAGATTAGGGCCTAAATATAGTTTAGACCTAAAATCAGGCACTTTAGACTAATATTGAAGATAAGTTTTGAGGTCGAAAAATTTCACCAAAAAGTAAAGGGGTTAACCCATGGTTTTTCACGATTTTTCGACCAATTTCAAAGTTTCCGAAAAAGCTGAAAATATGAAAGTTTGGGCCTAATAACATAGTTTAAACCTTAAATCAGGCACTTTAGACTAATATTGAAGATAAGTTTTGAGGTCGAAAAAATACACCAAAAAGTAAAGGGGTTAACCCATGGTTTTTCACGATTTTTCGACCAATTTCAAAGTTTCCGAAAAAGCTGAAAATATGAAAGTTTGGGCCAAATCATATAGTTTAGACCTTAAATCAGGCACTTTAGACTAATATTGAAGATAAGTTTTGAGGTCGAAAAAATACACCAAAAAGTAAAGGGGTTAACCCACGGTTTTTCACGATTTTTCGACCAATTTCAAACTTTCGAAATTACATCAGAATATGAAAGATTAGGCCAAAGAAACTAGTTTTGCATAGATTTCAGACACTTTAGACTAATACTGAAGATAAATTTTGAGGTCGAAAAATTTCACCAAAAAGTAAAGGGGTTAACCCACGGTTTTTCACGATTTTTCCACCAATTTCAAACTTTTGAAATTACATCAGAATGTGAAAGATTAGGCCAAAGAAACTAGTTTCGCATTGATTTCAGTCATTTTAAGGTAAAGTTAAAGCGAATATTTGAGGTGGAAAAATTTCGATAAAAGGTAAAGGGGTTAACCCATGGTTTTTCACGATTTTTCGACCAATTTCAAAGTTTCCGAAAAAGCTGAAAATATGAAAGTTTGGGCCTAATAACATAGTTTAAACCTTAAATCAGGCACTTTAGACTAATATTGAAGATAAATTTTGAGGTGGAAAAATTTCACCAAAAAGTAAAGGGGTTAACCCATGGTTTTTCACGATTTTTCGACCAATTTCAAAGTTTCCGAAAAAGCTGAAAAGATGAAAGTTTGGGTCTAATAACATAGTTTAAACCTTAAATCAGGCACTTTAGACTAATATTGAAGATAAGTTTTGAGGTCGAAAAAATACACCAAAAAGTAAAGGGGTTAACCCATGGTTTTTCACGATTTTTCGACCAATTTCAAACTTTCGAAATTACATCAGAATATGAAAGATTAGGCCAAAGAAACTAGTTTTGCATCGATTTCAGACACTTTAGACTAATACTGAAGATAAATTTTGAGGTCGAAAAATTTCACCAAAAAGTAAAGGGGTTAACCCACGGTTTTTCACGATTTTTCGACCAATTTCAAACTTTTGAAATTACATCAGAATGTGAAAGATTAGGCCAAAGAAACTAGTTTCGCATTGATTTCAGTCATTTTAAGGTAAAGTTAAAGCGAATATTTGAGGTGGAAAAATTTCGAAAAAAGGTAAAGGGGTTAACCCATGGTTTTTCACGATTTTTCGACCAATTTCAAAGTTTCCGAAAAAGCTGAAAAGATGAAAGTTTGGGCCTAATAACATAGTTTAAACCTTAAATCAGGCACTTTAGACTAATATTGAAGATAAATTTTGAGGTGGAAAAATTTCACCAAAAAGTAAAGGGGTTAACCCATGGTTTTTCACGATTTTTCGACCAATTTCAAAGTTTCGAAATAAGGTCAGAATATGAAAGATTAGGCAAAAGAAACTAGTTTTGCATTGATTTCTGGCACTTTAGACTAATAATGAAGATAAATTTTGAGGTCGAAAAATTTCACCAAAAAGTAAAGGGGTTAACCCATGGTTTTTCACGATTTTTCGACCAATTTCTAAGTTTCGAAATTACATCAGAATATGAAAGATTAGGCCAAAGAAACTAGTTTGGCATTGATTTCTGGCACTTTAGACTAATATTGAAGATAAATTTTGAGGTCGAAAAATTTCACCAAAAAGTAAAGGGGTTAACCCATGGTTTTTCACGATTTTTCGACCAATTTCAAAGTTTCCGAAAAAGCTGTAAATATGAAAGTTTGGGCCTAATAACATAGTTTAAACCTTAAATCAGGCACTTTAGACTAATATTGAAGATAAGTTTTGAGGTCGAAAAATTTCACCAAAAAGTAAAGGGGTTAACCCATGGTTTTTCACGATTTTTCGACCAATTTCAAAGTTTCCGAAAAAGCTGAAAATATGAAAGTTTGGGCCTAATAACATAGTTTAAACCTTAAATCAGGCACTTTAGACTAATATTGAAGATAAGTTTTGAGGTCGAAAAAATACACCAAAAAGTAAAGGGGTTAACCCATGGTTTTTCACGATTTTTCGACCAATTTCAAAGTTTCCGAAAAAGCTGAAAATATGAAAGTTTGGGCCTAATAACATAGTTTAAACCTTAAATCAGGCACTTTAGACTAATATTGAAGATAAGTTTTGAGGTCGAAAAAATACACCAAAAAGTAAAGGGGTTAACCCATGGTTTTTCACGATTTTTCGACCAATTTCAAACTTTCGAAATTACATCAGAATATGGAAGATTAGGCCAAAGAAACTAGTTTTGCATAGATTTCAGACACTTTAGACTAATACTGAAGATAAATTTTGAGGTCGAAAAATTTCACCAAAAAGTAAAGGGGTTAACCCACGGTTTTTCACGATTTTTCCACCAATTTCAAACTTTTGAAATTACATCAGAATGTGAAAGATTAGGCCAAAGAAACTAGTTTTGCATTGATTTCAGTCATTTTAAGGTAAAGTTAAAGCGAATATTTGAGGTGGAAAAATTTCGATAAAAGGTAAAGGGGTTAACCCATGGTTTTTCACGATTTTTCGACCAATTTCAAAGTTTCCGAAAAAGCTGAAAATATGAAAGTTTGGGCCTAATAACATAGTTTAAACATTAAATCAGGCACTTTAGACTAATATTGAAGATAAATTTTGAGGTGGAAAAATTTCACCAAAAAGTAAAGGGGTTAACCCATGGTTTTTCACGATTTTTCGACCAATTTCAAACTTTCGAAATTACATCAGAATATGAAAGATTAGGCCAAAGAAACTAGTTTGGCATTGATTTCTGGCACTTTAGACTAATATTGAAGATAAATTTTGAGGTGGAAAAATTTCACCAAAAAGTAAAGGGGTTAACCCATGGTTTTTCACGATTTTTCGACCAATTTCAAAGTTTCGAAATAAGGTCAGAATATGAAAGATTAGGCAAAAGAAACTAGTTTTGCATTGATTTCTGGCACTTTAGACTAATAATGAAGATAAATTTTGAGGTCGAAAAATTTCACCAAAAAGTAAAGGGGTTAACCCATGGTTTTTCACGATTTTTCGACCAATTTCTAAGTTTCGAAATTACATCAGAATATGAAAGATTAGGCCAAAGAAACTAGTTTGGCATTGATTTCTGGCACTTTAGACTAATATTGAAGATAAATTTTGAGGTGGAAAAATTTCACCAAAAAGTAAAGGGGTTAACCCATGGTTTTTCACGATTTTTCGACCAATTTCAAAGTTTCCGAAAAAGCTGAAAATATGAACGTTTGGGCCTAATAACATAGTTTAAACCTTAAATCAGGCACTTTAGACTAATATTGAAGATAAGTTTTGAGGTCGAAAAAATACACCAAAAAGTAAAGGGGTTAACCGACGGTTTTTCACGATTTTTCGACCAATTTCAAACTTTCGAAATAAGCTCAGAATATGAAAGATTAGGCAAATGAAACTAGTTTTGCATCGATTTCAGACACTTTAGACTAATGTTGAAGATAAATTTTGAGGTCGAAAAATTTCACAAAAAAGTAAAGGGGTTAACCCATGGTTTTTCACGATTTTTCGACCAATTTCAAAGTTTCCGAAAAAGCTGAAAATATGAAAGTTTGGGCCTAATAACATAGTTTAAACCTTAAATCAGGCACTTTAGACTAATATTGAAGATAAGTTTTGAGGTCGAAAAAATACACCAAAAAGTAAAGGGGTTAACCCATGGTTTTTCACGATTTTTCGACCAATTTCAAAGTTTCCGAAAAAGCTGAAAATATGAAAGTTTGGGCCTAATCATATAGTTTAGACCTTAAATCAGGCACTTTAGACTAATATTGAAGATAAGTTTTGAGGTCGAAAAAATACACCAAAAAGTAAAGGGGTTAACCCACGGTTTTTCACGATTTTTCGACCAATTTCAAACTTTCGAAATTACATCAGAATATGAAAGATTAGGCCAAAGAAACTAGTTTTGCATAGATTTCAGACACTTTAGACTAATACTGAAGATAAATTTTGAGGTCGAAAAATTTCACCAAAAAGTAAAGGGGTTAACCCACGGTTTTTCACGATTTTTCGACCAATTTCAAACTTTTGAAATTACATCAGAATGTGAAAGATTAGGCCAAAGAAACTAGTTTCGCATTGATTTCAGTCATTTTAAGGTAAAGTTAAAGCGAATATTTGAGGTGGAAAAATTTCGAAAAAAGGTAAAGGGGTTAACCCATGGTTTTTCACGATTTTTCGACCAATTTCAAAGTTTCCGAAAAAGCTGAAAAGATGAAAGTTTGGGCCTAATAACATAGTTTAAACCTTAAATCAGGCACTTTAGACTAATATTGAAGATAAGTTTTGAGGTCGAAAAAATACACCAAAAAGTAAAGGGGTTAACCCATGGTTTTTCACGATTTTTCGACCAATTTCAAACTTTCGAAATTACATCAGAATATGAAAGATTAGGCCAAAGAAACTAGTTTTGCATCGATTTCAGACACTTTAGACTAATACTGAAGATAAATTTTGAGGTCGAAAAATTTCACCAAAAAGTAAAGGGTTTAACCCACGGTTTTTCACGATTTTTCGACCAATTTCAAACTTTTGAAATTACATCAGAATGTGAAAGATTAGGCCAAAGAAACTAGTTTCGCATTGATTTCAGTCATTTTAAGGTAAAGTTAAGGCGAATATTTGAGGTGGAAAAATTTCGAAAAAAGGTAAAGGGGTTAACCCATGGTTTTTCACGATTTTTCGACCAATTTCAAAGTTTCCGAAAAAGCTGAAAAGATGAAAGTTTGGGCCTAATAACATAGTTTAAACCTTAAATCAGGCACTTTAGACTAATATTGAAGATAAATTTTGAGGTCGAAAAATTTCACCAAAAAGTAAAGGGGTTAACCCATGGTTTTTCACGATTTTTCGACCAATTTCAAAGTTTCGAAATAAGGTCAGAATATGAAAGATTAGGCAAAAGAAACTAGTTTTGCATTGATTTCTGGCACTTTAGACTAATAATGAAGATAAATTTTGAGGTCGAAAAATTTCACCAAAAAGTAAAGGGGTTAACCCATGGTTTTTCACGATTTTTCGACCAATTTCAAAGTTTCCGAAAAAGCTGAAAATATGAAAGTTTGGGCCTAATAACATAGTTTAAACCTTAAATCAGGCACTTTAGACTAATATTGAAGATAAGTTTTGAGGTCGAAAAAATACACCAAAAAGTAAAGGAGTTAACCCACGGTTTTTCACGATTTTTCGACCAATTTCAAACTTTCGAAATTACATCAGAATATGAAAGATTAGGCCAAAGAAACTAGTTTTGCATCGATTTCAGACACTTTAGACTAATATTGAAGATAAATTTTGAGGTCGAAAAATTTCACCAAAAAGTAAAGGGGTTAACCCATGGTTTTTCACGATTTTTCGACCAATTTCAAAGTTTCCGAAAAAGCTGAAAATATGAAAGTTTGGGCCTAATAACATAGTTTAAACCTTAAATCAGGCACTTTAGACTAATATTGAAGATAAGTTTTGAGGTCGAAAAAATACACCAAAAAGTAAAGGGGTTAACCCATGGTTTTTCACGATTTTTCGACCAATTTCAAAGTTTCCGAAAAAGCTGAAAATATGAAAGTTTGGGCCTAATCATATAGTTTAGACCTTAAATCAGGCACTTTAGACTAATATTGAAGATAAGTTTTGAGGTCGAAAAAATACACCAAAAAGTAAAGGGGTTAACCCACGGTTTTTCACGATTTTTCGACCAATTTCAAACTTTCGAAATTACATCAGAATATGAAAGATTAGGCCAAAGAAACTAGTTTTGCATCGATTTCAGACACTTTAGACTAATACTGAAGATAAATTTTGAGGTCGAAAAATTTCACCAAAAAGTAAAGGGGTTAACCCACGGTTTTTCACGATTTTTCGACCAATTTCAAACTTTTGAAATTACATCAGAATGTGAAAGATTAGGCCAAAGAAACTAGTTTCGCATTGATTTCAGTCATTTTAAGGTAAAGTTAAGGCGAATATTTGAGGTGGAAAAATTTCGAAAAAAGGTAAAGGGGTTAACCCATGGTTTTTCACGATTTTTCGACCAATTTCAAAGTTTCCGAAAAAGCTGAAAAGATGAAAGTTTGGGCCTAATAACATAGTTTAAACCTTAAATCAGGCACTTTAGACTAATATTGAAGATAAGTTTTGAGGTCGAAAAAATACACCAAAAAGTAAAGGGGTTAACCCATGGTTTTTCACGATTTTTCGACCAATTTCTAAGTTTCGAAATTACATCAGAATATGAAAGATTAGGCCAAAGAAACTAGTTTCGCACTGATTTCTAGCACTTTAGACTAATATTGAAGATAAATTTTGAGGTCGAAAAATTTCACCAAAAAGTAAAGGGGTTAACCCATGGTTTTTCACGATTTTTCGACCAATTTCAAAGTTTCCGAAAAAGCTGAAAATATGAAAGTTTGGGCCTAATAACATAGTTTAAACCTTAAATCAGGCACTTTAGACTAATATTGAAGATAAGTTTTGAGGTCGAAAAAATACACCAAAAAGTAAAGGGGTTAACCCATGGTTTTTCACGATTTTTCGACCAATTTCAAACTTTCGAAATTACATCAGAATATGAAAGATTAGGCCAAAGAAACTAGTTTTGCATCGATTTCAGACACTTTAGACTAATACTGAAGATAAATTTTGAGGTCGAAAAATTTCACCAAAAAGTAAAGGGGTTAACCCACGGTTTTTCACGATTTTTCGACCAATTTCAAACTTTTGAAATTACATCAGAATGTGAAAGATTAGGCCAAAGAAACTAGTTTCGCATTGATTTCAGTCATTTTAAGGTAAAGTTAAGGCGAATATTTGAGGTGGAAAAATTTCGAAAAAAGGTAAAGGGGTTAACCCATGGTTTTTCACGATTTTTCGACCAATTTCAAAGTTTCCGAAAAAGCTGAAAAGATGAAAGTTTGGGCCTAATAACATAGTTTAAACCTTAAATCAGGCACTTTAGACTAATATTGAAGATAAGTTTTGAGGTCGAAAAAATACACCAAAAAGTAAAGGGGTTAACCCATGGTTTTTCACGATTTTTCGACCAATTTCTAAGTTTCGAAATTACATCAGAATATGAAAGATTAGGCCAAAGAAACTAGTTTGGCATTGATTTCTGGCACTTTAGACTAATATTGAAGATAAATTTTGAGGTGGAAAAATTTCACCAAAAAGTAAAGGGGTTAACCCATGGTTTTTCACGATTTTTCGACCAATTTCAAAGTTTCCGAAAAAGCTGAAAATATGAAAGTTTGGGCCTAATAACATAGTTTAAACCTTAAATCAGGCACTTTAGACTAATATTGAAGATAAGTTTTGAGGTCGAAAAATTTCACCAAAAAGTAAAGGGGTTAACCCATGGTTTTTCACGATTTTTCGACCAATTTCTAAGTTTCGAAATTACATCAGAATATGAAAGATTAGGCCAAAGAAACTAGTTTGGCATTGATTTCTGGCACTTTAGACTAATATTGAAGATAAATTTTGAGGTGGAAAAATTTCACCAAAAAGTAAAGGGGTTAACCCATGGTTTTTCACGATTTTTCGACCAATTTCAAACTTTCGAAATTACATCAGAATATGAAAGATTAGGCCAAAGAAACTAGTTTTGCATCGATTTCAGACACTTTAGACTAATACTGAAGATAAATTTTGAGGTCGAAAAATTTCACCAAAAAGTAAAGGGGTTAACCCACGGTTTTTCACGATTTTTCGACCAATTTCAAACTTTTGAAATTACATCAGAATGTGAAAGATTAGGCCAAAGAAACTAGTTTCGCATTGATTTCAGTCATTTTAAGGTAAAGTTAAGGCGAATATTTGAGGTGGAAAAATTTCGAAAAAAGGTAAAGGGGTTAACCCATGGTTTTTCACGATTTTTCGACCAATTTCAAAGTTTCCGAAAAAGCTGTAAATATGAAAGTTTTGGCCTAATAACATAGTTTAAACCTTAAATCAGGCACTTTAGACTAATATTGAAGATAAGTTTTGAGGTCGAAAAAATACACCAAAAAGTAAAGGGGTTAACCCATGGTTTTTCACGATTTTTCGACCAATTTCAAAGTTTCCGAAAAAGCTGAAAATATGAAAGTTTGGGCCTAATCATATAGTTTAGACCTTAAATCAGGCACTTTAGACTAATATTGAAGATAAGTTTTGAGGTCGAAAAAATACACCAAAAAGTAAAGGGGTTAACCCACGGTTTTTCACGATTTTTCGACCAATTTCAAACTTTCGAAATTACATCAGAATATGAAAGATTAGGCCAAAGAAACTAGTTTTGCATCGATTTCAGACACTTTAGACTAATACTGAAGATAAATTTTGAGGTCGAAAAATTTCACCAAAAAGTAAAGGGGTTAACCCACGGTTTTTCACGATTTTTCGACCAATTTCAAACTTTCGAAATAAGCTCAGAATATGAAAGATTAGGGAAAAGAAACTAGTTTCGCATTGATTCCAGTCATTTTAAGGTAAAATTAAGGCGAATATTTAAGGTCGAGAAATTTCGAAAAAAAGTAAAGGGATCAACCCACGGTTTTTGACCATTTTTCAACCAATTTCAAAGTTTTGAAAAAAGCTCAGAATATGAAAGATTAGGAAAAATAAACTAGTTTGGCATTGATTTCAGTCATCTTCAGGAAAAATTTAGGCGAATATTTGAGGTCTAGAAATTTCGAAAAAAAGTAAAGGGGTTAACTGAGGGTTAAACAGAGAAATGTTGAAACGTTGAAGAACGCTGGTCGTCGCTTGTTTGTTTAACAATGTTGATTGGATGAAAGTTTGACTTCGATCGAACATTTTTTCTTGCAAATGGTAAGGTGCAAGAAATATTGAATTGTGTAGCCGCTTTACATCAAATCCACGTACCACCATGATGCCCACCGGTGCAAAGTGATATTATATCGTTTATCACTGGCTTTAATGAATTTTATCAAGTGGGGGAGAAATAATCGTCAATACCTATTGTAAATTACCAACGGTTCGTGTACAATAATAATTTTGATTATACCTCAACGGAACTCTATTGAGTGCAATGACACAAACTTACTTACTTTGTTGATGGGGATCAAAGAAATTCTCCAAGGTCCAAGAGTTTCTGCTTATTTTATGCACGCGGTGGACGAGAACTGACGAACGAAACCTGCAACAGAACGAAAACGGTTATTGTTCAGTTACTCATTTCACTAAAGCTGTGCACTATGTCGAGCAGGGTGGCAAACTCGCTTTTTATCGACTGGAAAATTTTCCTTCTTTGCCCACTGCAAAGTGACTGAAGGACAATAGGTCGTTTACCTTGAAATCCTTCGGTTTTCAACTATTTTGAATAAGTCAGTGACCGTTCCGGGCTTAAAACTCCCAAACATTAATCAGTCTTTGCATAGCGATTTTGAACAGCCATCTTGAATTACCATCTTGCCTGCTCTCTTTGAAGCAGACTAAACCAAGTATTCAACATGGTGAAACCGGTTGAACTCGCAAGAGAGCTAAAACAGTAAAACGATTGGCGAACTCAACAATTCGGCTGCTGTGAAGTCCTCGTTGTCATCCAATGATAAAAAGCATATTAATCGAGCCTAAATACGAATTAAAAGCATTTATTCATCTCCACCATGCCTCCACTTCTGTGAATAACTAACTATACCTTAGGCCTCCTTCATTCATCCCGTTATTAATCTTTTAGAACCACAGCATGAAGTGTTTCACATCAACGTATTAAACAACACTAAAAAAACGTCCATGCAGTGTGAGACGTTTGTGAATTATCAATTTAGATAACCTTCCCCTGACACCAAAATCAGAACATTTGTTAATGTTTACATATGGCGATACTTCGTACATTTTGTTGGGCATTGCTATTTATATTAAAACCCACTCAAAGGTTCCTTCAAAACAAAGAACATCACCGTCTTCCCACCAATTGCCACTTGAAGGTCTGTAGGCACTGCACTGTCTTTACCATTCTATTATATTCTTTCAAAGACTAAACAGATATTAAATACCTATTAACCGAGAGCGAGGTCCGTACGGGAAACTATTTACCTGAGGTTTTCGTACAGAGCGAGCGACGAAGGCGCTAGGTCTGTACGAAAAAACAGAAGGCAAATACTTTCGAGTAAAAAACGAAAAAAACACAGCTTCATAAGGAATTTATTATATGGCTTTCGGTTGGCTTTCTTGCCCATTTTAAACTGGGTTTTCGTCGTAGGATGTTGCTGTTTACCGTACCTCGTTTCTTGTTCGTCTTGCTCCTTGTTTCCACCAGTTAAACATTTATTGGCCGTACTTTTAGACAATTAGCTTTGAACTAAAGCGGTAATAGCGTTTCACCACATTTTATCGTTCGAAATTTTTCATGGTAGATGATTAATTCTTAAACTTCATTGAAACCAGCTCGAAGATTTTCCCGCCTAAACTTACCGGTGCGGAATAAAAAGCCTACGGGAGGGGTGGTACCGGTCGATGCAACGTCGTGAAATATCGGACACTTCAGCAACCAATCAGCATGCGCAATTTTTCAAGCATACCGAAAAACATTACAAGTAATTCATTATTACCATCTGTCTGCAATCACGTTTTCTATGTTGAATTCAAAATTGTTCAAAAAGAACGTGGAGTTTTAGCCTCTGTAGAAAGACGTGTTGATCGTAATAGAAATTGCTCTGATTAATCATCTTGAAGGAACTGTGTCAAGCATTCTTATTTTAATCAAGCAAAATTATGATTTAGATATGATAATTTAAAACCGTATATTTTAATTGAATACTAGAAAGTTTATACTGATTTAGATTTTTACTTTCAGTTATACAATTTTTCTCATAAACATCTTTGTTGTTTTTGTTGGAGAAAGAAGTTGTCCACATGTTCATTTAAACCAGCAGATTTTCATGCACAGTATGTCTATAAGTCACGAGTTCTTTCCAATGTCTAGCTCAACTGATTTGTATTTCAGTCGGTAAGAATCTTTAATTTTGCTGGGTTATAATTGAACCGTTGTTGCCAGAGGTGCAGTAACGATTACTCCAGATGGGCACATGGTAGTCATTCTTTGACATTTTCTTGCAGCAAAGATAAAATACCCAGCAACGTTTACTCAAAACGCTCCTCTTACTGAGCAGTAAAACAGGAGAATAATGCAAGAATTTGTAGCGTATTCAACAAGTCCACCTCCATGAACCTTCATGTCTCCATGTCTGCTTTCCATCGAAAATAAAAGCGAAAATTCCGGCAAATTGGCATTTTTTTTAGCGCTACGAATAACTTGTCGGAAGAAGCGGTTTATCTGATGTAACGCGCTGTTTTATTGGTTAATTCTATAGCCAATTGTATTCGGTTTATTTTTAACCAATTATATGGATTGAAATATTTCGCAATTCATTGAAGCAAACGTCAGAACGCCGAAGTAAGACTGGCAGAAAGGAAGGATAGTTTAACGTTGTTTGTTTTATTATATTCGAGTCAATTTGTTGGGGTCAGCAAAGGATCAGCATTCGGAAAATTTTCTCTAGAAGGATGGTATGAATTTCGTGCATACTTGTGCCGTTAACCTTGTTTATTTGGCACAAGCTTGTTCAACCTCTGATAGACATGTGGTATGGGAAGAAATCGATTACCCCTTCGGGCACAGAGGACACAAGTATAACGAAACAGAAGGTAGATATCGTTGTTGTCTTTTATTATGGTGTATATATGTAAAGTCGCTGAAATTTTGATTTTAACTACCATTATTTTTCTCTTTTATTCTTGTATCTTTTTAACTCTCACAAATCCTGTTGCCATTTATAAATAAGTTACCGACCGTGCCTAAATACAGTACTTGATTTTTAAGGACGAAAAATTTGAAGATTCGACTCTATTAATGCAAAAACACAAGATCGTTTTGATTCTTTATCGATTCAGAGGTATAAAGAGTGCTTAGAAATTCAGAAAAACCTTGGTGATTCCATAAGGCAAATGCAAAATAACTTTTGTCTTTGCCCATGTATAAAATCATGATAGAATTTCAACTACCAAATGCCAGAAACACTAAACTTCCATGGTGGTACACTGTAACCATGATGGCATTCCAGTGACATGTGGTGACCACTTTAAGATAGGTGAAACATCCAAAACCTCATTTACCAGTTAATCTGTCTTGTTAGAGAAAGCAACACAATTCTTTCACTAAAATGTTCACCCAAGTTTTAGTCACAGTGTACACTCTGTAGGTAATTTTCATGTTGAAGTTATGAAGTTGCACATTCTCATGGGGTGCTAGGGGGTTTGAATTGTTGTGGCTGGAGTCTCCATAGCCCACTTTTCTGGCTAAATTTTTGTTGGCCGTTAGCCAATGCATGGAAATCTTTTGTAGCTTTCAGACCAACCACAAACAAAGGTTTTCCTTCCTCTCCATAAATCCTGTAATGTTTATAGAGGTGTCATTACATACTGCAAATTATGTAAATTGATATTCTTCCAAACTTTTGTCCCACATCAAAGCTTCAGATAATCTTATCTCACTTTAATAATCTGAAATTACAGGCTCTACACCTCAGGGCTAAAGTTAGCTCTTAATCAATTTATGCAGTCAGATATAATGCACACAGTGTTTCTTCAAAGTACGTGCACATGAAAATTTGATGTCACAATATCAAATAAAAATTCCAATATCTGATCCCAGTGTGAAAACATGAGAATGGAAGTAGATCTTGAGCTGCTGTACATGTACTGTAAATCTCCCTGGAATGTTTCTTGCTCTGATTGTGTAGTTTTGTCACTTCAGTCAAACAAGCAGGACATGTTTCTTTTTTATTATTTTTATATTTTAAAATTCCTTGTGTAAATAAAAATCCTTGAATCAAAATGACTCAAAGTTACTGATGAGAAGAGTATTTTAAACTTGGTGTTTGTATAATATTTTTGTCTTCAACAGGATGAGATACCATTGAAAACTGCAGAAATACACAAGGATATTAGTACAGAAAGTTCCCACAAAGAATCACTTATTGTTGAATCTTCAAAGGACAAGTAACAGTTCATCTATAACTCAGCAAGATTTAAAGGAGATCCTCATAAAGCTGATGACAATTTGTGAATAAAACCTTCTCTAGGAGCTTCACAAATTTGAAGTATTTTATGAACTTTATTTTCATCTCCTTAGCAAATGAAGTACAGCTAATGGTCTCTGGCAGTAGCCATATATGACTAAAGAATTATAATATTTATTGTGTATAATCATTTTTTAAATGAATATAATGCTTAACAATATATTGCAGCAAACATTTACCTTTGGTGTATTCAATGAATATTGTGCTCTTACACTTGATCACATGAAATGAGGTACCCCATATTGACCCATTACAGTGCAAGGGTGTACTTTAGTATTTTGTTGAAGGGATGAGCCCTGTCCCTCAATGAGTTAAATGAAAGTAAAATTTTGAGAGTCAGAACCATACATTTTTGGACCCAACAGAGATCTGTTGCAAAAGATGCAACTGTTCTAGTGAACTGAAAAATAAAGGTGGCAGTAATCCCGATTTTGAGCTATGCACAAGTGGTGCTAGTTAACAAAGGATAGTTACATTAGGTTAATCTAGGATCATCAGGTTCATATATTTTACTCTGGCTAATGCCAGACGATTTCACTTGTCAAAGGGATGAGCCCTGTCCCTTAATGAGTTCTGTTCACAGCAGAAAAACATGAATTCACCCCATAACTGTTGAAGAGCATTTAAAATTTCCCAAGCAGTATGACAAGGATTTGTTGACAGTATTTAACTAATGTGGAGAGAGTTTATGTGCTCCTGAACAAGCTGCCTCTGACATAATTTAATCTGCATCAGTTACTATTGCATACTGCAGTCAGGTCTTTGTATTCCAAAGTTTTATTATGGATATAAATGCACAATGCCATACACCTTTTAAAAAAATTACAGTAAACAGCCACTTGAGTCTTAGCAAGGGGGATCTCTCTCCTACCATTCTGGTATTTAGCCAAACCCAATTATTCAATGGTACACAGTACATTGATTCTTAACCACATCTACTAGTCATTATGTTGCAGATAGTGCTTTTTAAGTAACTCTTACAACTTTAGTAATTGGATATCTGAGCTAACCTAATTATTCAATGGTACACTGAACATTGATTGCTTACCACATCAACTAGTCATTATGTTGCAGATAGTGCTTTTAAAATGATTCCTACAACTTTAATAATTGGATATCTGACTTAAAAACAACAAACAATTTTAAGACAATCTAAGCTGCTTTGAAGTTGAGAAAAATGCAATTTGAGAAACAAAGTGCATTAATATCTCCTTGCAGTAATAACTAGGCACTTAAAATAGTTTGAATTGCATGTATACAATGTTTTTGTGGAGTACAAGTAACATGGTCACAGATGGTTGAATGCTAACAATGTTTTTTTTTTCTGCCTTCACCACCTAATATTTCACCCGTGAAAAGTGTTTTCTTGAGCAGGTGTAAAACATTGGTGAATACATGTGATAAGCTTAAACGTATTAGAAATAAACACATTTCTGTATCGTAATCTGAAGAGGACCTTTGAATCTTCTAAAATCACCATGCAGACAAGGTGATCTTGCTCTGGTCCATTGTAATTTAATATTCCAGTGCGCAGTCATCAAAGCATTATGATTAAAACGATAAATGACCTAAACATCATATGATCTTAAGTATACGTACAACATTCACACAAACTGTTTAATAGCGTTTTTTATAAAACCAACTCAAACTTTCATCAAGTGTTTTGGCAATTAATCATCTGAAAAGTTTGCTTTAACTTTGATAGTTTTAAGTCTTCTTTAATTTTACCGGAAATAGAGGTTAGAAAGTCGACCAAGTTTAGCAGAATTAAGTGTGATTAAACATTTTATTAGAGTAAATTGGGTATTACATTTGAACAAGAAAATATACATTGCATCAATCCCTAGGCTGCCACCATGATTTAAAACGTTCGGCTACTTTGAACGTATGGCCACCAGTATCGGGCTCTCTCCGTTGGCATATGATTAATATACATTGTTGAAAAGGCTTAAAACTTGCCAACACAGAGTAAAGAGGTAGCCATCGTTAACACTGTCCACATACAGATAAGTTGGTATTTCAGGTATACTTCAAAATAAGAGAATCTGTTCAGTAAATGGCAGGAATTTGAAGAGCAACTTAAAATAGTTTTTGTTTGACTAACTCCATATGAAGTTGTTCATAGGAAGTCATTCTTTTAAAAAATGTACATTTGTTTCGTCTCGACTTTGATCTGGATAGAATTTGTGCACTCAATCTATTCTCCAGGTTTAATATTTGGTCGCCCCCTAAAAAGGATGAGAAATGCTGGCGAAAGCCTCTCCTTAATGAAAGAGATGAAAATCACATGGACGTACAGGTGCAAAAGACTCAAAAACCTTTCCTCAAAACATCTCCAAACTCGTTAGTGATTCATTCAGAAGAATTAAGCGGCGAGTTCCGACGGCGCTCATTTCTATTTTGTCTGTGTATTTTTAGGTAGTTTCTCCTACACACAGCAAAATTCTGTAGCTCCCGTCACAAATTAACCTGTGCATTAATAAATTTGTTTGTTGATCGTTTGATCCGTGAGAAAGATACTAGAGAAAGATGATAGATAAATAATTGGTTGGGTGGAGGACTGACGGACTAAATCGATGTAAGAATCTCAGCTTGTTTAACCGAATTAAATTGGCTGAAATTCTTGCATGGACCAGTTTATGTAGCATTTGTCATCTGTCCTGATCACTTAGGCTTCACTACTACGATCCAACTCGTCAATAATTTGCCTTTAGTAAGCGTTCTTCAACATGGTCACCGTAACTTTGTCTTTTGAAGCTTAACAGATTGATTGCAACAGACTGATAGAGACCCTCGTTAATTCTTGTAAATGTTGGAATTTCAGAGATCGTTTTTAATTAATCCCAAGGGACTCAGATGACAAAGGGCCAGATGGCCATGTTTTCTACTTCACCAAAGAAATAACACATCAAACGGGAAGGCGTCTGTTTAACTCTGAAATCAAATACCGTGAAGAACGTTTGAAAAACAAGGCGTAGACGCATTTTTTTGAACATTTTTTCAAGTGTTTGATCGAAGGATCAAATACTCCCTCGGTATATTTCGACATATTTTCTCGAGCGAATCAATCTGTCAGGAGAAAATCGAGTTACAATCTGGCTTAATTTACACAAGTGTTTGATTGTAGTTTCTTAAACTCATCATGAATTACAGTAGCCTATCCATGAACGTATACCGCATTACATGCATGCATTTTGATGCCAAATGAAAACCTACAGGAAGATCACTAATGATCTGGATCACATTTCTTAATTTACATATACAAATCAGTGAAACAAACATGCAACAAATCATTGCGAATACTTGTTTGAGAAGCCAGTTCAAACACTCGTTTATCGTGTTTCATCAGGGAACCCCAAACACTTGAAAATCACAAAAACTTCGGGGCCTCGCCCTCGGTTTTCAATTTTTTTTTTTTCGTGTTTGGGACTCGTGTTTAAACTATTACATCGGTTATGATTTTCATTTATGTTTTCTCATGAATTATTAACGCTTATTGGGAGGATCATAATGAGATCAGTGGTCTTTGTACACAATTGTAAGGGCAAATTTACAAGATATGAATGGCTCATGCAATGTAGTCTCAGAGGCCAAATCTCACCTACGATTCGCTCGTTACTGTAGCAAGTCCTACAGTTGACTCTATAGAGTGAATCACGTACGTCACAATGAATAATCGTGTCGTGTAAAGAGACCATATGTGAAGTGAACTTTGTCTACACAATTAGCTCGTCCTTCGAGGTTTTTCCCCTGACAGGAATTGAATATAAAATCCGCATAAACACTGAAACGTTGACCACACCTTAAAACCGAACTTCTTTGAATCACTTGAAGTGACATGTCAATCACGGGGTTAAGAGGGCTGGATGATTTCAAACCACCTATAAGTGTTTAAAAAGCAAGACGTATTCCAGTTTTTTTAAACGTATTTTGATGTCAGGTCAAACACTTTAAATAGTGCTTGACATAGCCACTGAAAACAATTTGGTATTTTAGGAGCAAATTAGTGGGGATATTTAGCTCAATTTACGTTTGTTCATGGTATCACGACACGCCTTGGTTATAATTTTCCATTGTGTTTTATTCATGGATTATTAATCAGCTTAATAAAACTACGACAAGAATGCCTCGACTGAGCACAGAAGATATGACTAATAATAGTTTTGCCTAATATTATTTAACACTTGTTCTCTGGTTCACGGTAGTACATGTTTCAACCCTCTTGAATGAGCTGACAGAGTTGGATACGTATCTTCTAAAATCGGAGTGAGCATGAATAAAATGTGAACCATGATTTTGGTTTTTGGCCGCGGCAACAGTAGCAGTGCTTGATAAAAGCTCTAAGGTCATTAATGCAACTACTCATCTGTAACTTTGTGCAACTTCTAATCTATTCATGAAGTTGGAAGACTCGAGTTGCGCAGCCTTGGGTTGTCTCCGAGCACTGTGTAAGCAGTAAACCATTTTTGAGCCTGTTACAAGCAGAGTTGCCAATCTTCCGGTCCGAATGGACGTTTCGAGGGACAGTAATGTCAGATATTCAGATGCCAGATCGGGAAAACGTCCATCTTCTTCACAGGGGACTTTAAATTGGAAGGTGGGTGACAAGAAACCAAAACTACTTTTAGCTTTATTCTTTACTGACAAATCTTTACGTTCCACTAAATACGTTTAAATATAGCTGTTTTTTGATTACTAAATAGTTAATCTTTTTGATAAATCTCGTGCAGAAATGTCGTGATTAAGAGAGGACATGTGGTGGTCGTTCACATTTAACTCGGCACTCTTTCATTCTTTTTTACGACTCAGTAAAATTCATCTGTAAATTAATGAAGCTCGTCAGAGGGCTCAATTCAATTCCGTTATACCCGTTAAGGTATTACCTGGCGGTTGTCTGTGATTATTGCGTCGATTTGAACACGGTTTTTGTTAAATTCTTAGCAGGCACTGGTCCATAGAGCTATCGTTGTATCGACAATTGCTCCTTTCACTAACTGTCCAAAGTTCAATACATTTGATTTGATTGTTTGTTTTTTAGGCAGCCTATAAAGTTCTTCGAAAAGTTCCAAGTTATTCCTAAGTTAACTTTTAGTCGAGGCTTAGCATCAATTAATAGCGCAGCGGTAAATAATTGTTCTGCAGAATCTTTGTTCACTCACGTTCAAAGTGACTCCACCGTGACACCAATCTGCTTTAAAACTAACCTTTGTCGTTTGTGCCGACTTATCTTTGACAAAGCTCCACAATGTTGTGAAGGCCTGTTGACTAGTCTTAACGACCTACATTAAAGAATATAGTACAATATCTTTACTTAGACAAAACAGGGACACGCTGTTTGATACTTTGTTCTGTCCCTTCTCATTTTACATGCATGAGTTATGAATAAGTAGCCACGAATATAACGTTCTCTTACCAACACAAGTAAGTGTGCGTGAGGTACAGTGAAGCCAAAGCAGATATCTGGCAGTAATAGTTCCGTTATTGTTATATTAGAAACGGGGCGCTAGCCATACATCAGTCGGACGAAGTCAGACAAGAACCATGTCAGGTCTACGGTTCACAAACGAAGAATTAAACTTGTATCTTCATGAAAGAACAGCCGTTCTTCCTGTGAGTGAGGGAAACAGCATGGCAAAACCACTAAGAAACGAAGAAGGAATATGTTGTACTTTTCCAGACCAATCAAGTAAGTATTAAGAACATCTATGCCAAAAATAATTGTGTCACAACTCTGAGACCACGCAATACATCCTTTAACTGAGATGACTTCTATTCTTTCAAGGGTATTTTCTAATGTTGCGATAGCTCGGACTCAAAATGTTTTTCATACACAGGAACGTTGCACATCAGGTTTTTATAGAATGTAAAATGCTAATTCAACAGCTGCATCTCTTCGTCTTGAACTCCATAGTCGGTTTTATCAAACGTGCCAGAAAATTTATAAACTTTCGGGAAAACAAGTTAAAGCTCATATCGATTTCTACGTTCATAAAAATATGCCACGCCTCAGTGCCCACTCCACTCTTGTGTACACAAACATTGATTTTGTAAAGAGAAGCTAGTCAATGAAAAATCGTGTTCAGTTCCAGTACCTCAAAGTTTGTGTATTGAAATGGGAACCGTTAAGTTTGACGCAAATTCTATTCAATTCTATTCTCCGAAGCTAGGTGCCCGAAGGTGATTGTATGAAGTCAAATTAAGTTGAAGGAAGTGCCAGTGCTTCTTCCTGACAAGCCTTGTTTCGCAAGTCGTACGTTTCAGTAAAAGTAATCCAGTTAAACTGTGCGGTATCGATCTTCCTATCTCTTAGCCGTATATATGTGACCTGAAACAGGCATGCACAGGAAACTTTTGATGTCATATGGTTGACGTGAAAATTTGAAATAGATATACTTATATCAGCAGAGCGTTCGTGTGAAAATTTTTTTGATCAGGTTAGTCTGTAAGATTTCTTTCAGTATTTCTACTTGCATGATAGGTGAACAAGTGTCAAATGGGAGGGTTTATATGAGAAAGACTACCACTCCAACTGTAGAAAGTGCATTTAGCCCGGTTGGCTCTCAGTCCTGTTTTAGCTAGGAAGAGATATACTTTTGGAGTCAGGTGGTCTATACAGCCGAGCCGGTTTCCATCATCAACAGTTTCCATGAAGACTAACTCTGCTAACTTTTGACACCAAAACATGACTAGACTTTGTGCGAAAGTGGAAACAAGCAAACAGAAATCGTAGTACAAAAGGAATTTGACAAAAAAAAAAATCAGAGACAAAGTTTGATATAATTCTTACTACAGTGAACACGACCAGTTAAACAAACTTACGATGGCCTCTCGTCTGAACAGACGCGACTCTACGTATTGATTTAAAAGTACACTTTCTTGAATACTTGCTCGTAATTTGGTGATATTTGAATGAATTCCCGAACACATCTTCACAATTAAAACGCATAACCCCTTGCAACTGAGCTATAACTTGTATGATGTGATCCCAGAAGTGTTCGACGGTTCAATCGCCCAACTCTAACAAACATGACGAGTACTTTTCTTCCGCAACATCTTTATGGTGTAAGTATTCCTTCGTTTCGGTCCAGAACACAAGGAAAGAATCTTATCTGTCACTGGTTAGTCTACCGGAACCTCAATAATATGCCTTCGTTTTTACCTATTTATTCTTTTCAAATTACCAACAGCGGCCGAAACATTTGATAAAGTAATCCCATTCCACACTTCTCGCGTTAAAGTGAAACTGAGCTTTCCAGAAACAACACGTTTGACGAAGAGGTGAGATCAAGCATGAAAGTGCAAATGAACTTAAGCTTGCTTGAGGTACATGTGACCATATGTCGTTGGACAAGAGACTCCAATGCATTAACCTAAATTCTGTTGGCCAAATCTTACCACGTGACGCCAAACAAATGGAATGAGTACTGTTACTACTTCGTTTAAAAAGTGAGTTGGGAAGTCTCTGGTTAGGAAGGCAGTTATAACCCCCGGTGTTGGAGGAGAAAGTGCACTTTTACCTGGCAAAATCTTAATCTTCGATATTCTAAATCTTAAGGGGATGGTTAAACCCAAGACCTCTTATGGCACAAGGGCATTGACAAGGAAGTCAAGTCTTGTAACTTGTAGAGGGTATGCAAACGCTTTTGCGCAGCTTTACACTCACATAAGAAAAGAAAAGAAATTAGAGAGAGAAAACCCCGATACGGGTTGGTTTATGTGTTCAGTCTCATATTTGCTCAATTGAAAACAAACCATAAGGAATCATATGGGAATGTTCTTGGAGAATTTTGCAAAAGAAAATTTTCATCTTCTCCTTTTTATTTCTTTGTTGGGTTTTTTTTTTCATCTTTTTCTTTGCTATCTTCTTTTTTATCTTCTTCACCTTATCCTGCAGCTTCTTCCTGTTCTTTTTTTATCCATCTTCTCTCTCTTCCCTTTGATGTTCCTTTCCACATTTTGATTCATTCAATCTTCCTGTTGTATCATTCTTAGGCAATCTTTTACATAATGTTCCAGCGAACAGTGTGGACATCCTGCAATTGAGATACAAACCAGGCGTGCAAAAAGAATTTTGCTCGACGGAGGAATTTAACAAGGTCATCCACGCAATCAGGACTGTTCCATCTCAGGTTCAATTGTGTTACTCCAGCATCCCAGGAGCTGGTTTTGGAGTCTGTGCGAAGCAAAGCATTCCATCGGGAATGTGGGTAGGCCCTTACGAGGGAAAAGAAGTGCCAACGGCAAAGATCAAGTCTTTTATGAGTTCAAAACATGTCTGGGAGGTAGAAAAACTGTTATTGAAGTTGAAAGTTATGCGTATAGCTCTAAATTAAACCTACATAGGTCGATTTAATTATACCACTCATAGATTTTTGGCAAATATCTGAAACTGCATGGGCTGGTGGATTGTAGACTAAACTGACGAGTAAACGTTCTCTAATTAGAATTGGAATAAATCAAAATAACAAAGTCAAAAATAACTTTTCCATTCAGAACTTGAATGTTCAAGTATACAAATTTTACTTGTGGTTGATCATACAATTCTTGATAATTAGCTAAATTAAAGTATTGAACTCTCTATTTGATGTAGGTGTACAAGAATGGGAAAATCGATCATTACATCGATGGCAGTGACTCCAGACATTCAGCCTGGATGAAATACATTCAATGCGCCAGAAATGAAAACGAGCAAAACATGGTCGTATTTCAGTTCGGAGCCGATATTTATTTCCAAACATACAAGAAAATTGAAATTGGTGAAGAATTGCTGGTTTGGTATGCTGAATACTACGAGCAGTATTACGGCATTCCGGTCGGAGTACGGAACCTTGCGAAGACGAAGGGCTGCTCTGAAACAGGTCAGCAAAATGTCTTCTGTTGCAACGTAATTGAACTTTTGGAATCTTCTGTACTATGAATTGTTCAAAGTTTATCCCATGAACAATTGTGACTAATCACGGAATATCAGAAACAAGGGGAAGCGTGACACTGCACCACAACAGAGTAAGGTACAGCTAAACTCAACTCTACTCAATACTGCACAGCAGATCACAACACAACGCAGAATAACATAACGTGACGTAACATCACGTAGCACAACATGACTTAACAAGAAGTAACGTAATACAATGTGATTCAATGACTTTAAAATAGAGTCCAAATATTACCGCACCTTTGCCTCTGTCTTGTCTTGTTTATAACTTGAACATCAAGTTAATAAGATGATCTTTTTCGGATAATGTTTTATTCCTTACTTTTTGAAATTATCGGCTTGTTAGGGTTTTTTATGTCTCTGTACTCCAATACAAAATAAAAAATGACGTATGTCTGAGAGAGAATGAGCCTCGTCCAATTAGAGCATGCGTAGAACGCGTGTTATTTTATAATTTAAGGTAATGTGACATAGTAACGCAATCTTATGAGATTAGCTCAGTGTTAGCTAGGTGTGTCAAATATTTTGAAATCAGTGACTGAAAGTTGATTAATCCTCTTACACTCTGTACGATTTGATATATTCAAATTGGATTCATCATCAGATTCCAATAGATTTTCAAAAGTATTTTGAATTGACCGAATAATTAGAAACGTAGAGGAACTAAAGGGTTAAGACCAGAAGGTCTGTAAAACAGTTATTGAGCTCAACATTTATACACGAATTAAAGAATGATATCATTTATTTATTTACTTTTAGCTACCAGAACAAATGAAATTTTAGCTCGTCCTGATAATCATGTGACTTCCCAAGACAACAAATCGGAAAAACCACGACACTGTCTAGGACAACTAATCACTGCGCAACAGTTCAACTCCCATTCCTCAATGCGAGTGAATTTTGGAAAGATTCAGAAACAAGACCGCATTTCGTCAACAGAAAGAAACACCTTTTCCCAACCAATCATCGCAAGAGCAGTTTCCATGGCAAATTCCAAGCACAAAGAATCTACCACCACCGATGAAGATGTTTCTCCAACACATATGGATTCTGTGCAGACACGGTTCTGGAAATGTGAACATTGCTTGGATAAATTCCCACAAAAATGGGCCCTACAGGTCCACGTTTGCCCATGTGAAGTGAGCCAACCGTTGAAGTGCAGTCATTGCAGAGAAGCGTTCATTGACAAGGAGGACTTGCTGGTGCATACGCAAAGTTGTGGAAGCGGTCGACCTTACAAATGCGGGTATTGCGGGCGGAACTTCGCGGGTGTAAATACCCTCACCAAACACCTGAGAGTGCACTCAAGACAAAAGTTGCTGAGTGGTAAAAAAAGAAGAGGAAGGATCTCCAACTACGAAAAGTTTGTCCTGCAAAAAGAAATATGATGACCGCGTCGTATAACAAGATCCAAACGACGTTCAGTTTCAGTGCTAGAAAAGTTGAGTCAAAGAAACCGTTAAAACTAAATGGTTTTAAACTACTAGGTGTCGAGCAGTTATTTGTTTTCAAATTGTAGTAGACCTTGTTAGAAACCAGTGTAAATGAATAGTCGTAGGGTTAACGTTTCCTTAGCAATGATTGGATTTTGATCTTCACATTGCACTAAACTTCAAAACCCAGGATGAGCCAATTCTTTATTCATGCGTTAAAAATGCATTTGTTTCAAGTATCTTTATTGTAGTCTAAGGGTGTGCCATGATGATAAATGGCACGTTGAGGTATAATGTGGGATTACTTGGGACTGTGGAGCAATACAATTAATACATGTTCCTCTAAAACAGGGCTACCCTTTTCTCAGCTGAATGTCTTCCCTTAACGAGCAAAATTGTCTGGCATTAATTAGCCAGAGTACAAAAAAAAAATAAAATAAAAATATTAGGGTAGGTTGATCTGGCGATGAACGATTAAAGTGAAATAGGGTTTTAACTGAGATAGTTATAACATTTTATCAGCAGGACGGCTCGCTTTCAAGAGTGAAACCGTCTGGCGTAAGCCAAAGTAAAAGTGTTGAAGACTGATGGCTGATGGAAAGGAGTTCAGACTAACTGCAAGGTGCTAAGCTTGCTTGTATCGTACTTATATTTGTCGCATATTTCTTAGATCTTTTGATTAAAAGTTTAATTTTGGGGTCAGCTACTGAACAAAACGTATCACATCTATGTATTATATCTAGGAGACATCGAGGATGGCAGTTGAACGTTCATCAAGGTCTAACCCAAGAAAAAGAATTTCTGAGCCCCACGCGGGGATCGAATCCCCAACCTCCTGCATGATGATCGGTGAGACACTCTTATCATTGAACTACCAAGACTCAGATGGTGAGTTCAGATGCAAGAGTGTCTCACCGGCCATCAGAAGGTTGCAGCTTCGAGCCCCGTCTGGCGCTCAGAAATCGTTCAACTATCATCCACGTCTTACATTCACCGCCCATGAAAAGTGCCGTTAGTGTTACAGTAACTCTGACGCCAGAAATTAACGAGTCAATTGCTGTAACATTGGGATCGTAGCAAGCGAACAACCAGGCGGAAGTATCAAATGGAATATAAGTATTAAAGCTCAGAAGGGAATGGGGATTAAAGATATTGAAAAATAATAGTTTAAAACGTAGTTTATTGAAGTAGAGAGTCATGTTTTGTCATGACATGCAAAATCATCAAAGTCACGTCGGATTATTTATCATAATAAATATGTAGGTGACTAATATGATATAAATAATAATCTTCGCTTTAGTTTTGATATCTCATAATGATTGTTCCGGTCATTAATGTCATAAAACCAACTTTTTGTTTGACTACAACCTCAAAAGAATTCCCTGAACACTTTAAAAGCTCCTTCTTACATTTATGCATTCATTTATCAATGTTTATCCTATCAAGATTTCATATCCAGGATTTTGAATTAAGGGTTAAACATTCAAAATCAATTTGGAGCCCTCCGGCACATTTTGAAAAGCTAAGGTCTTTGACATGGCACGTCCCACATTCCAGAGAAAACAACAGAAGTGTACAGTTTTGCAAAGAAAAAGAAAAAGAACTAATAATCGGTTGGAAAAATTGTGGGCAAACTTGAAACTTGATGTCTTAGTGCTTAGATTTCTGTTTTGCCATAAAGAGACTTTGTTCTTCTTAGATTACAAATCCTGGTAAATTTTCTGATAAGCAATTACTTCAAGTTGCCTGGGAATTTTCCATGGCTATCCGTACTCCCTGAACTCTTCTGAATCTGTGTATAAACCAATCATTACATCTCTAGAGAAAGAGTATCGCATCACCATCGAATGATTGAGCGTGTATGTGTTTAAACTACAGATAGGTGATAGGAATAAATCAGTTTTTATCCCTAGCTCTCTCGCGTGAAATAACACACTAATGTTTTCCAGAGGTAGCTGAAATTGTAATTCAAGCAATTTTCGTTCTTTATGTGAAAAGGCAGTGATTAAACGATAGACAAGAAATAACCCTGCCTTTTACCTCCGACATCTGGGCACCGTTGCCCTTGAAATAAATAAGCTCAGTTACTTACCCACGGCTACATACGTCATTGATCAGTTGGAATTAGTTATGTTTTCATTCTGATCCACTGCCTCTAGAAAGTACTTATTCCTCGGGACAAGCAACCAGTGATTGTTTTCCTGGAATAAGTGACCGGGGTCACTGATTACCCTGGGTTAACCATCCCTGTGATACAACCATTCCGTCCCTAGCTGAAATTCCAGTCCGGTTGACCTAGCTGTGATTTCTGCCTGGCCTTTCAATAAAATACTTGAAAAACGGAGCTTGTGATTACATGAAGAAAGTTTCTGCCTGGTTTGAACTACCTGGGCTGAAAATTTCAGGCTGGTTGACCGGACTGAAAAGTCCCGTGTAATCGCACGAAAAAATTTGAGCCCAGGGTGAAAAGACCTATTGACACACGTGAAAAGATGGAAGTTTCCAAAACAACAGAGGCTACCGAGAAATTCCTGACTTGGTTCACTTTCGATTTCAGTTTCAGCCCGGGTTGAAATGTCTCATGTAATCGGGGCTTTTTTCAACCCTGTCTGCCGGGCTGAGTTTCAGCCAGGGCTGAAGTTTTCCAATATAATCAGCCCTAAGATTCGTGCGATTAGGTGGCTGGTTTTACGCAGGCGGCAGGTTGCCGGCCTTTAAGTACACCTGATTGTTTAAATATAAAATAGCTCTTTCTCCCCTCGGTTAACCGTCCCTGTGATACAACCACAATAAGATTCATGCGATCACGTGACTGGTTTCATGTAGGCGACGGGTTGCCGGCCTTTAAGTACACCTTATTGTTTAGATATGAAATAGCTCTTTCTCATGATGAGGTGAACAAAGATTCTTTACCAAACTGTGGAAACATCGTCAAGAATAGGGAGTTCTATTTTTATCATGCACTGCCAAATATACAGTACTTTACTGGGATAAACATTAATGAAAGTTGGAACAATTGTTCTGTACCAAAAAGGGTATATAATTTTGAGTGTTTTTTTGGGGTTTTTTTTTTTAACATATTATGCACAAAGACGAACTACTCCATGATTGGGATGGACTGTGTGGGTTTTATGGGTTACTGCATGTCAGAAATGTTTGATATCGTTCTTTAAAAAATGCTGGAGATCTACTAATTTCAAAACCTTTCCCAGCTGACAATTTCAAAAAGTTCAAGAAGAAAACAGCTCGGAAAAGCAACACCTTGCAAACCCAAGATATGAGCTATTAACAAGACGAGAAAACGATTCGGGTTATGGAGTCGAAAGACTGTTTTCCAAAGTCACCGTCAGACCAGATGTGTCTTCAAATAAAGTTGAAATATAACCTGAATCGTTTTCTCGTCTTCTTTATTGGCTCGTATCTTGAGTTTGCAAGATGTTACTTTTCGAATTTGTTTTCCACTTGTATCTACTATTTCTATATGTAAGATTGAACAGTGTGCTTTAGCCAACAACTCGTAGCAACAACAGTAGCAAATACGGACTTTCAGGAATAATTACCCCCGAAAAACAAATTTCCATACGCCGACCTGGAAAAGCAGCTGCTCAGAATAGCAGACTGTGTTCTTTACTACGCATATGATAAAAACATGCACTTGAACTACGAGGAACTACTTATCCTGCGCAAGATATGTTCTCTAACGAGAAAAACATTTGCATTAAGAGTGTGCTCTTCGGCTTCCAAGTAATTCCTTTGTTGGTTCGTTCTTTGTTATGTTTTTCAGTTATTTCTTTCTTGGCTTTGTTAAAAATCACGGAATGAAATCTTGGGGTATTTACCAAGTAGTGCCATGAATTATACAACAATGCAGTCCAGTTTACAAGACACTGCACACCTAAACGTCGGCAAGCATGCTCAAAATTTAGACTGGACACTCCCAAATTGGGGAATGCGGGAGATTTACTGACAAAAATTATCGAACAAACCTAAAGGGAGCGACCCAAGAATCCGCGCACGAGAACAAAGATTGGAAGTGCCGCACCGAAAATTCCTATAGGATAAGCCAGGTTTATGTTAATACCATTGCCTAATTAAATGAAAAACTTAGTTCAAAGTTCATCGTCTTTTTGTTTAATATTTCTAGACAAAGCTTTATCCTCAAAAGGCCACAACTGTTTGATGAATCAATCACTTCTTATCGGTAAACACTTAAATAGGGAGATACTTGTCGTAACATCCTCTGTACTTTTTTGTGAGAGCAAGCATGACAAGCGAGGACACTCATCTCCACATTAAGCTAAAACGTTCCGGCTCCTACTTAAGACGACAGTAAATCATTTTGAATTTGATGAAAGTTACCCAAAAGATACTTTAAACTGGCTCGTTATAAATATTTGTCTGTGAAGCGTTAATCAAACACTTGACACACAAATATGTTCAATTAGATATTGATACGCTAAATTCAGTCAACAGCGTGAGTGTTGTCAAACGAAACGTTGATACCGATGTCTTTACGTTATCTAGTATAAAAAATTTGACCAATGTTTCACATTCGGTATCTTTTCTCCAGGCCTGATGAAGAGATTGCTGGATTAGCACCAAGTTTACATAATGCAACATTTCGGGAACCTTCTTTCTTTAAAAATGTTGACGTTTGTTGGACTGTCTGCTTTGACATGTCAAACATTTTTTTATAGATTAATTTTCGAGTTTTTAATGGACTAAAATCTGGCAAAGTTCCCATCGTAGCCTGGTGTAATTGCCAAAGTAATAACTTTAATGAATATCTTCATATTCATATGATTACAGAATATATATATATATATATGATCGCCTGAGCGCGTGAAACTCAGAGTAGCGACGGCAAAATTTTGTCTTCTGTGTTTACTAATTCGTTCTACCAGTAACGGTATTCAGCGCTCTATATTTTCATACCAACGCTGTAACCTTCGTGGTACTTATCATCGGTATATATATATATATATATATATATACAGTTAGAAAATTAGAAACTCGACAGCTCTGATTAGGCATCAAAAAACCTTGATGAAGGGGCTTGCCCCGAAACGTTAGAAATAAAAAAATTTTAAAGCTTTTTTAATGAAGTTTGGTTGATGATTTATATATATATATATATATATATATATATATATATATATATTATTCGCTCTACTGGTATGGTATTGAGCGCTCTCCATTCTCAAACCAACACTGCAACCTTCTTGGTCCTCCCCCTTGGATTATATATATATATGTACGTATGTATGCAGACACATATTTGTATTCCTAACTAAGAGGTTTAACCCGAAACATTTACTTCTGTATTTCCCCCAGGACATATAACGTAATTTTATTTCAACTCAGATTTTTCATATCATATGTAAATGTTGTTCCATGTTTATCTATTTTTAATGCGGCAGCTCTGTGATCCAAAATGTTGTCAGAAATGCCGTTTAGAAGACTTAGCAATAAAACACCGACGACGTTATTTTGACCAATGGCTACACCATCTCATTCCTAAGTCACCGATGGGAACAGACATCCGGAATCAAAACCAAAAAAGGCATCAACAAACGTACACTAGTTTGCTCAAATTTACATTCAAATTGGAAAATCATTAACGTCTCCTTTTCATGAAAAGGTCTCCTTCAAAAAGTTATCATCGCAAGGCAAAATCCACAGACGTTGTGGCGACAGGTTACGTCATCAAAGCTCGTGATGTAAAGCATGCGAAATTGATCATATACTGAGACGTCAAGAAATTTCTTACTGGGCCAAATTGATGAATGTCGTCAGGTTAAGTTGCTAAACTACACATTCGGGTGGTTTAATTGGAGGGACTTGTTGCGCAAAATGTCCTGCTGCACAGCTTTGGCACCATGTTGTAATATTGTTTTTTTGTGGTCGATATGGTGCATTCCATTTCGTAAAATATTGCCTTGTACCTTTTGTTCTCGGGTGTGGCCGTCACCCCTTGAGCTATATAGACGATGTGCGCCAAGACTTCTCGAAATAGTGGTATATTGTACAAGCATAAACACGAAATAAACGTTTAACTTAACGAAGTAAGCCAACTAATATTCCCACGTATTTGCCGAATTAAGTTATCCGAGCGATAGACTTCTTGAGACAGCATATTCATCGCTAATAGTGACTTACGTTATGATTGCTGACCATGATCGGTTGCAGCTTGCCGATCAAAAGACAGAACTTCATTCGCCACAAACAAATAAACGGCTTTTCTCAAGACCTATGTGGCTGAAATGAACGAGTTCTGTAAACTTGCCGAGTTTAAACCATTTGTTATCTCGTAAGATCATGTAAATGTTTTTACATGCGCGAGGTCATGCAGGAGATAGAAATGCCATGACAAAATTCAACCAGAAATATTGTGTCTCCATAGCTTTATTTGTCGTACATAGTCTTCCAGTGGATAAACGTGGAGTTCAGTCCAGCAAACCAAACAACTGTCCTAAGTTACAGCTCTTAAAAATACGAAAAATGTTGCTTTATATACTAATTTAGACATTTTCTAACCCCGTCTTCTTTCATTTCCGCTGTGTGAAAGTGAAGAGGTCAAAGTGAAATTAAGTCAGTGAAGCGTTTTAACCACTTGAACTGTTAAAAGAAGTATAAACTAATTTGCAGATGAGTCTGAATGGCGAAGAAGTTTCACCACCAACGCTTCAAATATCCAATTGGCCAAAGAGCTTGAAAAGTGAAACTCTTCTCTTGTCTCGTAAGCCAAGCACTACTGACTGATGTAATTTTACTAAGATTCCGTGAGTTGGCAAAGAATTCATTTACGCGGATAGCACGTTAAGAAAGTAAAAGAACTTTTTGTCAACATTCCGCGTCGATCTTTGTTATGTTTGAGCTATGGACTTTCGAACGTAAACCAACAGGCATTGCATTTGCATATTGCACTCATTGGGCATTAATCAAAGTCGTTTTCGCACGAAAGGACAATGTTTGAAGATAAGAGGCCCATCGATTGGCGAAAGAACGACGTGGTTACATAAAGAAATATTATTTTAAGCTTTATTCTTCTACACATCGCAAACCTTGTTCGCGGCAAACTGTGGGTGTCCACCGTCAACGAAATACAACTGTGAGCTTGTTTTAATTAAGAGCATGCAAACATTAGCCGAGAGCTAGGTGGATTAAAGTTTTGCGTTGAGTGGAAGTAAGGCCTTCGTTCCAAAGGATATTTGAACATAGGTATGTTTTGCATGTTCATGTTTTCGTGGTCAAGATGACAAGAAGGGGCCACATCGCACAAATAACATTTACAGCGTGGGTTATTGTTAAATTTCTTGGGTCAACAACGTACCAATTTGAAAAGACTTTTCACGTATCTTGGCTCATGTAAACACGATTCGAACTCCCACGAAATGTCCTGCTTTTGTACAAATTGTGCCAGATTTTAAAAATTTTTCTTGTTTTTACTCATTTAGACGACACTTTGAAGCCTTTCAGACTCGATTTGTAATTTTTAAAACATTAGAAACATACCGTCGTAGACGCTTGAACGACACAACATAGCAAGCCTCTTAACGATGAAGTCATGCGGTCAATGCAATGTATTCAAGAGCATCAAAACCTCTCAAACTGATCATTTAAACCGTCAAAAAGCATCAGAAACAACAAAAGGCAAAATCCGCCGCTCAAGCAATTAGCGAAAGGTAATATGTAATTTCCGTGCGACCTCTCCTTATTCAAAACAAAGTCCAATCACTATATCAGCCTCGAGTTCACCGTTGAACTTCATTACTCGTCTGGCGTTGCGGGTTATTAACGTTCATTTGCCTGCACATTTCTAGCCATTTTTGCCACTTGAGCATTTAGTGACCTTAGAAAAACTAGAATGCATTCAAGTTCCTTGAAGGAATGCTTTCTGCAACGAGGATGTGGAGTCCGGGACGGAATCAAAACGCAGGTATGGTTTTGAAATTTGCGCGCCAAAATTTTTGAAGGGTTGTCGCACACACATTTACACAAAGTAGACTATACTGGAGTCTGAGCATTCAGCTTGCTTGACAGATTACTGGTTACTTGTTTCTCTTTCCTGGAAGCTGGCTTCTGCAGTTGGAGCACACAAGTTATTGAGATATGAGGGAATATATTAAGAGAATTATGTTGAGGATGTAATTAAATCCAACGATCAAGCACAGTCTGAACTCACCACACAATCATGGAATATCTTATTAACTTTTATGTTACTTTATGAACTTGTTGTTTATAATTCCTTGTATATACTGTTGGGAAGATATTAAATGCATATCACGCAGGTTATCGATTTAGACTTAGGTTCTATGGAAATATATTCGGTATCACTATAGTTACATTCTAATAGTCAAATCCTCGGCTTTAGATGATTTTGTCTGGGGCTGACAGGTCCCTGGTCTGCTTGCAATACCGAAAAACGAGGAGGCACCCACATATTAATTTTTGACAGCAGAGAACGTGAAATTGACGGTTGACAAGAAACAGCTCAGCCATGGTGTTTTCAACTATCCGGCTGTTAATTTACTCTAGTTCCTCGTACATCTCATTTTATGTCCTCTATATTTACATGTGAACAACATACTATCCTTAATGTGATTGCGTGTTTTCTGAAAACTGAACACTCGTGGGAATATAACGGAGCAGTCAGTTAATGTCAATCAATTTCAATAAAACCGGTAAGTATTTTTGGGTAATATCAACATTGAGCGTGCGAAGTATCAATTGTTTTGGTGAATTTAATCTGTCAGGTAATAATTTGCCTCATTTCCAGAAAAACAGAAAAGAACCACAAAACAAAACAAATAGATATGTGCACCCATTTAATGATATGGGGCTAAGCAAAGAGAAAATCCAAACGACATGGTTTCTTTCCTATTCGATCGTCACCTAGCGGCAGTTTCAAATAACGTAATATTATTCCACAATGCCGCAGGCTCTTGACCCTTTCTTGGCTTTTTAAGCTTAACCGAGTTCAGTTCATCGGCAGACTACAGAATAAGGATCCCACAAACAGTACGTTTGAACAAAACTGACCTCTTCAGAGTACCAAAAAAAGTTTCACTTCAGCATGGTTGTTGTATGTTTGTAAATATATCCTGACAGTGACATAACGTGCAGGGTACTTCTAATATATGTTATACCGTATCCCATAGGGTTGATATGGCAGTTAATTTCCAAAACAAAGGCATACAGACCCATACTCTGGTTTAAAATGTTTAAAGACATAAACATATCACACATATGAGCCTCGATAATGACCCGTAAAGAATAGTTTCGATGAATAACAGACACCTGATCATTCATTGTCCTTAGTTAAGCAGGGACAATATACTTCAGACCGGATTTGGAATAAATTGATGTCTTACGGTTTTCTCTTCACTTGACTGGTCGAGCGGTTCGAAAAACAAAGCTTGGCACCATCAGTTCTAATATCACTAATAAACAGTGCAAGACTGTCGAAAATCAGGGCAGAAAAAGTCTCATCTAAAAATGTTTCTTTTTTTAAGAGTCCGAAAACCTTAGTGGTGAATGAAGAAAACGCGGAAGATGCGAAAAATAATACGGTTGATTCAAATAATAATTTAAAAATCCCGTAAAAGCACATATACATAACCACAGGAGCACACAATGAAGTACTTTTAAGGTGGTATAGTACGTTTATTTACGATACAAAAAAAATGAAATTGAGATGATTCAAACGTAATGTAAAAATTTTCTCACTTGTAATCTGACAAATGGACTATTATGTCTCAAGCATACAAACGGCAGGTTAAAAACGCGGGCTCCACGGGAGTATTGTGTATTTTCCTTTAGCGTCGTTTGCCACGGCTTGAGTCGTCATGCGTTGTGGTTCATGATATTGTTTTAGTTTTTTTCCACCCAACATCAAACTCCTACAACTTATGTCTTGTATCTCAAAGTACCACACCAGTTTCGATCTTTTTTCTAGTTTACATTATCCGGCTCATTCAGATTTAGTGTGTCATTGCGGTTCATTTACCAAGATACATTGTCTAACCACTAAACGCCAAACCAAGGCCGCTCAAACAACTTTCAGATTATAAAGAATTGTAAACCGAAGCCAAATTCTGTCGAATTTAGCTCGCAAGCTGGCTACGGTTATCTGTCGGATATCATTACAACTCAAAGTTAAATGGAAAACAAACCAAACCAAACTGAATTGCAAACTCAAGTATTTCGTCGGATACTTCCCCTACTTATTCAGCATGATAAGATCTTTTGAAGTGCCTCACCAACGTTCATCCAGCAAGCTCCAGCGAGCACCGTAGAAAATTTGAAGCATCATCTCACAACAATTAACTTCGACACAAAATTGATTATCTTTCCGTTAAATGTGATCTCGAAACACAATCCTGACCAACAAATGACAAGAAAATATACTCTGTTTGATAAACTGATAGGTGTGGGAAACGAGAAACGTCCACAAAGGCATAAAGACTATGTAAATATGGTCGCTAGTATTATACTCAAATATAGACTTTACAATTCAAAAAGCCAATATAATAACCAGATGTGTTGTTCAAGGTTCCTACGGTCATGTTCTCGGACTTTCTTTTGCTCGATCTAAAAGCCAAAATTTCAATCAATTTGATTTTCTGAAACAAGCAGCAATATACCAGTTAAAATGAACCGAGTGCTTTGATCCAACCGTTGAAAGACCACTACAAAATTGCGATCATTTAGGAACGTAAGAACTAAGGAATGTCTCGGGTGACAATGACAACCCTCAACACAATTCATGTGACTTCGAGAAAACTCTCTTCAAGTCTTATGACTACAAACCAGGAGATTTAAACTCCACGTGACTGAGTAATGGAATCTTTATAGGATTTGTACTTGATGGTTGAATTTTGAGGAAGAAAGAATTAAGGAAGGTTTTACAACATTAGTCTGGAGTGATTAAATACGAAAAACAACCATTTGTGTGTTCTTTATGGTAAAATAACATCTTGGCTGAACAATGCTGTGGCTCAATCATTAACAGACAGTTGACTAATTTCCAAGGTTAATTTGGTGTGCACCCGAGTGATTAATCAATGAAAGTGTTAAGCAGCATTTGGTTGATAGTTGAAGGATGATTGAAAATTTTAGCGATGGCAAAATGGGAAGTGTTTACCACTAAGCCGTCTTCACTAACGGGTTTGCTGAAAGGATGAAGCGATATAATTGTTTTTATAATTTTTCTCACTCCCACTACTTCCATTATTTACGCTCACAAATAACGTAATTTGGGCGTGGACATTTAGTGTGATATGTAGGAATACCAAGTGAAAGATAGATATTGAAACACTGATTTGTATGCAGGCTGTTGAAAGTTTGGTGAATATTCGGCACTACTATTCACAAACTCTCCCTTCTGCCAAACGAAATGTTGAGTGACAAGCAAAATATCTGAAAGCGCAAACCTTAAGATCCAAAGAAACAAAATTAGATATCTTGTTAGCCAGAGGATGGCCAGGCCGGAAGCGTAGTCTTGTAAGAAATATTAAAGCCCAGCATAAAATGCGAAGTAAGGACATGATAAGATTTATTCTGACGTTTCGTTGTATACATCACAACATCTTCAAAGATACTATCGATAAATGTGCTTAAGCGCGGATACATATTTCCAAAGTGTCAAGAATTGACCAATGGGAGAGAAGTGGGGCTGAACCAATATTCGAGTTTAAGGACGACTTGAGTTTGCTTATCAGCAGACTTTCGTGTAGGGGGAGCTCGTATTCAAATGAAGAGGAAGAAAGTATTTTAAAATCTTCAAAAGAAACAGGATGATTAGTGTCTTGACGATGAGAGAGAATGCTTGTGAGAGGAGGAAGGTTTCAGCCCCACTTCTTTTACTTTAACCTCAGTTAACCTTTTGCTCTGAAATTATTTTATTTATTCTGTTTTTCTTGTTTCATGATTTACTTTCCTTTCACTTTTATTCTCATAACCTGCATGCTTCCTTTTTTTCTCATTTGTAGCTGCTATTTCTAACACTGCTCTCCCATTGGTCAATTCTTGACACTTTGTAAATATATACCCACGCTTAAGTATATTTATTAATAGTATCTCTAAAGATATTGGGATGTATACAACAAAACGTCAAAATAAATCTTATGTCTTTACTTCGCATTTTATGTGGGGCTTTAATATTTCTTACAAGATATCTTGTTCGTCAGATATTTCGTTATTTATACCAAATCTAACAATACTTTTAATCAAAATTTATGCATAAAAATTGATAATATCATGCAAAAGTCGTTGACGTATTACACTCCTGTGCTTTGTATGCGTCAGGAGTTATTTGAATATTAAGCACTATTTACTGATATTCTTTTAACCGCATTTTTCGCTGACCGCAATTCATAAACAAACAGATCTAAAACATTTGCATACATTAAAAACTTCCTTCATATGGAAGACACAAGTGGGGCATAAGTTAAGCTTTTTTCTCATTACATATGATTCTGTACAGCGGCTTTCTACTGTATATTGATGCATTTTGCATGTTTCACCACTATAATATAAAGGAACACTTGCCTCTGAAATAGTTTCAATGAAAAGATATTTAAGACGACAATCAAATTAGTGCCAAGGCAATATGGCATCCTTCAAACACACAAAACGTTCAAAAATCTTCACAGCTTTCAAAGAGGAAAATATCACGGCAAAGCTTTCTGTAGTTGTAGAACGATTTTTCAAGTTAAGCCAACTCGAAAGAGGAATAAAATCTGCGATGCCTCGTGGGTGGGTTAGACATGACGTCATGGAGGCTATGTTAACGGGGATAGATGTCACGAATGCCATATGAAAAGTATTCTAGTACAGCTGTATTGAGAAGTTGAACAAGAGAAATAGCACATTCTTTTAATTTAATTCATATATTCAATCACTGCGACGTAAATCGTGTTTGTTGCTCCTGCTTGAGGAAGAAGGATGTGAACTTGTAGAATTGAAAAGTTCCTTGATTTAACATGCAGGGAGCACATTACAAACTTTAGATAAAATAAAATAAAGAATACAGTTTCTGATAGATTACTTCTTCTTGTGTTAGATATTGTATGAATGAATTTTAAAAACTTCTGCTTAAATTAATTTAAAATTTGCAAAGATTTCTATTAATATTATAGATTGGGGTTGAAATTGTTTCAGACAACCCTCCGTCTAATTATGGTTGCATTAATTTTCTCATAGATTCTTTATTTTATATTATTGGACAAATTTTTGGAACACTTGATCTGGCTTGTCCGGATGAGCTAAGTGTTTAATTTATAAATATTTCTCAGCAAATTACTATCGCGTTTTGATGATCTTTAGTTATTATCGGTGAAGGGGTATACAACTGGAAACCAAAGCTTAAATAACGTCAGATAAATACTACATTGATTTTCATTTTGTTTTCACGTTTTAGGAACATAGCAAATGCCACTTGGGTTTCTTCCCACACACAACAAGAAGATTCTTGATTGACACATCTAACGAACCATTAACCATTGCCAAGCCTAAGCACGACTCTTCCAAGCGTTCCTATCAATTCACCAACGAAGATCTCGCGTTCAGCTTGTATGGAAAATCCGTTGTTCAACCAATCGACACCGAACGTATTCAACGAAAGCGAAGCAGTAATTCAAGTCAGCATTCTCCGGTTTCAAAAAGAAAAGTTGGTTACTATGGAAATATTAACGGTAAAATTAATTCTTGAAGTTCTGGTTTATATTTGAAAAAATTTTATGTCAAACAAACACAAATAAAGTTTCAGTAAGGCAATGATATCGTGGTCAGTATTCATATCCCATCCATAAATTTGAAAGACGCACCTCAGGGATATAAAAGTCCTCAAGTGGCTATCCTTGACCTCGTCAAAGCTGGCAAAATATTAGAACCACAGTGACGTACTTGTGTAACGACCTCAGTGCCAACGAACTGCAAGCTTACGTTGAGACTGGTTGTGAATGTTATGATTTATCCCAAAACAAGGGCGACAATCGCTTCCTAAAAGTGGGGGGGACGGAGCCGGCCAAGTGATGTGGAAGCATTCCCTCTAAAAGTTATTTTAAGTGGGGGGATAATTATACATGTATCCCCCTCTGTCCAAAAAGGGGGGTATGTCCCCTGATCCCCCCAGGATTTACGTCCTTGTCCCAAAGCAGCATGAAACAATAATAAATTCTTGTTGTTCCCAACTTCTTGCAGATCCTGACTATTTCCCAGAACATTGGTCAACGGCTTTCCCGATAAGGTCGGAGAAATTTGAGAATAATTGCAGGAAATCTGAAAAAACTGACATCCAGCCTTCAAACGCCGTGATGTCCTTCATTCCCGAAGTTCAACTTTGTATGTCTAGCCTCCCCGGATACGAGTTTGGAGTTTGTTCAAGAAAACTCATCCCAAAGGATACCGTGATTGGACCATACAACGGGAAAAGAGTGAGACCTGAAGAACTAAGGATGGGCAACGGTGCAAACATGTCATTTCTTTGGGAGGTATGAGCAACTTTCTTACATCTTTAGCAACAAGACTCTGGTTGGGAGTAAACATAGCTTTTTATCCTTTCCGTTCCGGCATTTTGACTATTGAATAATATGTTTTAATTTTCTCTTCCAAACCCAAGAACCTAAATTTTAAAACAGTTTTTGGCGAAATATATTCCACTTTCTTTCCACATATACACTTTTTCAGCTTTTTAATCCTCCATGTATCAATGAAGTCAAACTGCAACAAGTAGGGGTTCAAATAATTTCAACAAGTACTTCAGGAACTTAAAATACCACATGCTGTATTAATACCATAACTTGTGCTTTCTCTACCATAAATCATAATCTTTGCACTTTATTTCTTTAATTTAAGATTTATAAAGGAGGTAAACTCGACCACTACATTGACGGCTCAGACGAAGACATTTCTTGCTGGATGCGTTTTATTCGCTCGGCTCGAAACAAGCAAGAACAAAATTTATGTGCAATTCAGCACGAAGATAACATCTTCTACCGAGCTTTGACAGACATCTCCGCTGGAACAGAGCTCCTAGTGTGGTATGAAGACAAGTACGAAGAGTACTTTGGAATTCCTATAATACTGTCTCCCGAAAATCAGAGAGCGACGCAAAGAGGTAACGTCGATTGCAGAGATTATTTCATTTTTTTTGTCAAGAGTGATGTGCAATGATGTGTTCTGCTGAGCTGTGCAGTGTTGTGCTTTGTTGTACTGTGCTTGTCTTGTCTTGGCTGTTTTACGTAAGGACTTGCTGTGTGGTACAATGCTGTGGGGCCCTGTCAAGACGTTAGGCATACCATGTACCATAAACCAACATAGTAGTTTTTCAATTTGGTAAGCGGTATTGTACCGAGTAGTTTTCAGAAAGACTTTGTAAGACCATGACACAAATAAATAATATGAATATCTTTTTAGAAATGACCGTTCCTTCCAGTCCTCCACACCAATCTATTCGTCGCCAGTCTTTCTCGTCTTCCATGTTAAAGACAATGCGCAAGACAAAACTTTGGGTGAATGAAAAACTACGTACCAACCCGCCTGAAGATGATCGAGTCACGTTACCAAAATTAACAAAGGTTGACAACTACGATGACCAAGGAACCCCGACTTATCCCTCCCAGAACTCCATTAACCAAGAAACCCTGACTTATCCCTCTCAGAACTCCGATGTTGAGAAAAACGAAGATCGGTGTGCTTCGCCGGAGGAACAGGAATCGGTTTTTTGGAAGTGCGGTCAATGTAATCAATCATTCAGCCAGCGGTCGTCTTTACGAATTCACGTGTGTCCAATCCAGACTAATCAGCCATTCGACTGCGGTCACTGTTCACTGTCCTTCTCAGATCCTAACAAATTACGAGCACATGTTGTAACGCATACCAACGAGCGTCTTTTCAAATGTGGCTACTGCGGGCGCAGGTTTGCCGGAGCGACAACGCTGACCAACCACATTCGCACGCACACGGGAGAGAAACCATTCGTTTGTGAAAACTGTGGTAAATGTTTTGCGCAAGCGTCTCAGTTGAGCAGACATCAAAGGATAATTGGAGACTGTCTGTAACGCAGTATATTTTAGCATTAGGAAAGTAGTATTGGACATTCTACTAATTTAAACCACAGACGACGAAGTCGACTTTGTAAGCGTAAACCAAACGAAGACCTTGTCGTCCCAAACAAGGCTATCAGTAACAAAAACTACATCTAAGATAAAAGGTAAAAATCTTTTAATGGATTAAACAATACGAAAGTTTTCGATCTAAAAGATCATTTTCAGGTTGGAACTTTTTTCAGGTTGAAAAATTTAAAATAAGTTGACTGTAATAATTGTGATGTGATTATTTTTAGCTGACATTAGTTGGTCTCATAGACTGTTCAATTAATTTGTGGTAATAGATTGCAAATATTTCTGATAAATTTGTATAGTTAACAAACACATTTTAGTTACTTGCAGGGCAATATTGGTACGATAAGTAATTCCCGCTTCAATGAAGAAATTGGTGTTGCCATTAAAATCTCTTTTAAAATGGATATTAAATTGCTGATCGTTTGCGAATAAAAAGTTGTCAGGAATAGTGAGTTCTTATACACTTTATTCGTTCTCGTTTGAGAGGAATTGTCTGAGAAAGAATAAATCTGACCTGCGGCGGTTTTGCACATAGTGAAGCATTACTTGAAAGTGAAACAAAGTGGATGGTCATGACCCGTCATGTATATTTGTATTTTTCATTGAGTTTTAGTACTGGAAACAACTTATTGGGGGCTCAGATTACAGATAGCGTGGTGCGTGGGTCGTGTGATGTTGATGACCCCTGATTTTGTCTCGAATTAGAATAACGAAGTATTTTTTAATTCACTTATTGCACGTTGATTTGGGTTGTGAGTCTTAACCTTTCACTCAACTTTAGTTTATCCTAGAGAATACAAGTTAACAAGTATCAGCGTTGCACATAAACTGCCGAATTGGGGTGGTTATGTCTCCCCCTCGCACCCACCTGGGCCCCCATGAAACCACTATTAAATCCGAGCTTTACAAAGTAATTCGTCTATTTAGGATATTCTACCCGAAACATAGAATTGCCAAAATCTAATCCCAATGTGTAAGGTGGTTAAAAAAAGTCCAAATGACAAACTGATGAACTTTTGATGCTGTTAGCATCAAAAGTTCTTGTGCCTATATTTAAGGATCGCAGGGTGTCTTTCATGTAGGTATATTTGGATGAGATATTGTAAGAAATTCTAACCTAAACTCCAAGGTTCACCCTTTCACTTGTACGGTAGTCCCACAAATTACAACAATAGAATAAATGAGAGAACAAAGAAAAAACTGAAAAGAGGACAAAGAGCAAAAGGGGAAAAATCGAGCATGAAAGGATTATCAGGAATAAAATGCAAATTTTTGTTATCGTTTTTATCTCATTTTCCATGGGAGACTTGAAACCAGATCAGATATATAAGTTCATTCTGTTGTTCTCCGAGTCAATTTAGAGTTTTGATTTGTCAACTAAGGTCATAGTTAATGGCCTGTTCCCCTAATGCGTCTGCTGAATACAACTACCAGAATGCCTTTCAAAATCTTGTTTGTAATGTTAATCGGAGCAATTGTCTTTCAATTCGCTTTGGGAATTCAAAGTTTGCATGAAAATGAAAAAACGGCAAAGTATTCTGGTAGTTGGATTCAGCTGATGTAATAAGGGGAACCGGCTATTCCTGCTGGAGTCAAATCCAAATATCATCAAATCAACCCAAAATATCGGTATTTTGAACTCGATTTTCTCCAGGTTAGATCTGTACTAAAAATGAACTTGAACTTGCCATTCAGACCCACTTTTATGGCTATAACTTTCGATTTTAACTCTTTCCCAGCAGCATATCTGCTGTTGACAAACAAAATTGTCTGGATTTAACCAGAGTAAAATGATAAAGACTCATCCCCCGGGAAACAGTTGATTGAGATAGTTACATCTTTTCCTGACAGGAAGTCTCCCCTTAAAAAATTAACTCGTCTCGTTGAAGCCGGAGTAAAACCTTCTTGCGTTGGCCAGAGTAAATTGTCTGGCGTCATCCAGAGTAAAATAACGGAAGACTAGTCCTGTCAGGAAAGAGTTAATCACATTTGTCCAATTAAAAAGTTTAATTCATAAAACATTAAGCTATACGTGATTCTTAAATGCATCGCATTAACCAATACTGTTGTTATTTAAATGAGATATGGTTCACTGACAATTCATGTTATACTTTTTCTGGTTGTTTTCAACTGAGAAACATTTTTTTCAATTCACTCACGTTTTGAAAATATGTTTAACTGTTTGCAGTTTCATGATGGTTTGATATCATGTATGTCTCAAATGAAAGGATTAAGCCTCGTGTTCTGTTTGTTCCCGTGAATTTTTCAATCGCTTCATTTACTCTGGCAAGTAATAACACTTGTCGATTTTTGTCACTATCTCCGCATGATTTGTTGTTTGTTTTTGGACCGTCCAATGAAAATGGAAAACGTAAGTCTACCATTATTGCTTTGAGGGAAATGACACAATAATGACTCAATATGAGATAAACCAAAACAAAGACATCAAGAAGATCCCTGTTCTAATTTATTCCGTTAAAACTGGTGTAGATTAACAGGATGAGCGATTACTGACCACAAGCCCAACGCAAGAAAAACCTCGAACACACCCATCTGTGTTGAAATCCTTGGAAGAAACTTCGTCAAAATGTCTGTGAGGTTACAAACTGGCCGAAGGCCTCTTATTTCGCAAAAGACATCATTGATGATAGAGGTAAGAAGAGAATACTGAAGCACAAAGTAAAACTCGTAAAATAACAGACACACTCGTTACTACGCGCAAAAGGAAATGTTGACTGGAGTTATTTGCGTTAAAAAGCGGGAAAATTTTTGTGTCGTTTTGGCATGCAGTGCGACGGTACAACCACCAATGAACGAAAATATAATGTTTCATCATCTTTGAGTATTATCTAATTCATAGAACATACCAAAACATTGAAATTACTTAATAATTCCAACGTTCATTTGGGAACTTGGTCGATCATATGCAAATGGCCAGAGTAATTGTTAATGCAACAGCGCGTGCGAATGTTCTGTCCTACCTCGTCTGTTAGCCGTAATTTTGGTTTATACGCCCTAGGATACCAGCCATGAATTAAATATAATTATAAGAAGAGTGTTAAGCGCGGGTTGTAAAGTTTGTACATGGAGATCACATGGCTAGAACGATATGGGGGAAATGGAACGAATCGTTTGAGAAGCAGTATTATAACACTTCCGCTGAATGATGTGAATGTATAGTTTTGACTTCATACCCATAATGTCCAGTTTGGAATATGATAAAGTAAAGAAAAATGGGCGAAGAAATCTTTAGGGGATTGAAAAACTAGTTTTAGGAATTTGTCTGGTTCACTAGGGGCACTTATATTTTAATTTTGTTTAAACAGTTTCGCTTTATTAAACGCATATAATTAGCTGACCTGAAATGAATGCAAATTAAATGAAAAGCATTCAGGTTGGGTGATCGTATTTTCGATGTTACCAAACATACTGCATTGCACGAGTCGTTATAGCGTCATTTGAAAGTGAAAATTATGTCTTCTAGCGTCGTATTTATGAAAGCGTACCTATTGGGATCGAGATTCAATTAGTCGTTTTAAATCTCCGTAACAGGATAGATTTTAAGTTAACTTAGGCTTATATGAGGATGTTGCACTGAACGTAAAACCTTTACTGTTAAAATTAACGGTTTAGGACGAGTTAACATAGAATCAGTTGGTTTGAAACATTATCTACAGATCATTCTAGATATTTTTAAAACAAAACAATCAGCGTTATTTGTCTTTGTTTAGTCAGCTAGAACAGACGTCCTTCTGATATTATTGAAATCCACTCACAAAAGTCTCTTGGATACGAGCATACCGCCACAGTAATTAAAAAGAAAAAACAACAAAAACATTGGGTATCTTTTGGTAAACAATTGCCTGGACTGTTGTATAATATTTAATAACACAACGTGTTTTTTCCTCGTCACCAGTGGACATCGGCGTCGGTAAAGTAACTCCTTCCCGTATTTGTTCATTCAGATTATCTGTAAAGGCCTGTTTCTACTTGCGACTTTGTGCCAAGCGATTGACATCTAGAAGTATGGGTTCAACTAACGACAGCATCGAAGATAAACTGCAACAAATCATAAACGGATGTCTTGCTGCATAGACTGTTATGGATTTATGGCATACACCACGAAGACAATCGCAACTTACAAAACTGACACGTGTAAACGGGCCTTCAAAACGTTTACTTTTGTGTCTGACGTTTCGTATGTTCAGCAGAGCCATATTCTAGACATGATTGCTGGAGGGCCGTCGTGTCTCTGATGGTGTTTGTTGAGGATGATGAAACGTCACACACAACAGGTAACGTTCTTGAAGATGACCTGGATGAACAAGTGTACCAACAAGAAATTGCAAAACACCCTGATCCCAACCATTTCGTAAGTCGGTAAAGTATGGCGCTCACTTGAGGAAATAAACGGGAAATCTGCTAAGTGCGGTATAGTTGACTAACAATATACATAGGAAATGTTTCTCTTGCATAATTCATGCCATTAAAATATTATATCGGAGGGGAAAAAATCACCCCAAAAACGGGAATTGGTGATAGAAGTGGAAAGACATTGTTGATTCACCTGCCAAACATGATGCAGACACAGAGCAAACCACATTTCCTGTCATTTCATTTTTTCGTAATTACAGTAAATTATTATTTGATCTTTATGTAGTGAACATGTAAACTGACATATTGAGATTCAAAATCTCGTGGTATTGATGAGTATCTATGATCTAGATCCTGATTGTGTTATATTGGCTAAGATAAAAGACATACTGGGTAAACCTGCATGACGATTTGATAACCTGTTTGGTTAAACTGTTTATACCATATATAGTAATTTGTTACCATTATCACAGAGAGGCGTATACAGGACCAAGGTTTTGGTGATTATTTACAGACAGTTGTCCACTCATTTAAGCTGCGGTAAGTTGAATTTTAAAAAGTCTGGAAGCTATTACGACAAGCTTAACTTGCAGTGCAATGTGGTATAACCCACCCTGATGATGCCAAGGTTAGCTTTGCAAGTCGGAAAATGCATCAATCAGGTCAAGATGGCTGACTAGAAAATCCAGGATTTTTGTGAAGAAAACTAGTGTTGGTGCGACATAGTACCGGAATTGCTGTTAACAAAATCAGCTTGGCACATCAACAACTCAGATTGAAAACTATTGCTGGGTGTTACACGAAGTATCCGTTTCAAATGTTTGTATCCGTCCTTTATTGGGAACCAATGGTTTAAAAGAAAGCGAAGTATTTAAAAGACAACTGTAGTTCTTGTGTTCTAATACGGTAATTGTGTACCTTGAAAATGAAAATCCGTACAATCATACGTTGAGAAATTACCCGGAGGTCTTGCCACATACCCTTTTAGGGGCGTCCTCTGACGCTCATCGCCCCCGCCCGCACACAAAAAGTCCTGGTGACGGGTTTTGTATGACTGATCCTTCTGGGAAAGAGTTATGGTAAATTGTCTTAATTTTAGGAAAGTAACGACTTTATCAGAAGATGTGCCTTGATGTTCGACAGCCTCAGTACTAATGCAATGCAAGAAATCCGTGCAATTCCATCAGCTTTGGTGCCTGTAAAATTTTCCTTCACCTACGAAGACCTAAGAAGACATCTCTATGGCAGAAAGGCTGTGGAAACTATAGATATTGAGAAGATTCTACGGAAGCGAAAGCTGCTGGACAACGACAACGAAAGAAACAAGCGATCTAGTAAGAACATCAGTCTAACAACTAGGTCGTCTATTCTCGGTTAGGAGGTCTGGTAACTACGTTGAATTGATGGCCAAGTCGATATGGATAGTCCGGGATAGTCCAAATGATGCATTCTTTATATTTTGCAAAATTTAATTATGCACAATATTTGAAAATATCCAGATAGTTTATCCAAATGTCCAGATGTTTGGCGGTCATGTCGACTTGTGCGGAAATTCAGCTGTGCCATCGAGTCCTCGCTTGGTTACAGATCTCCTTGCCGAGAATAACGAGCAAGGTGCTGGTGGCACAGTGGTAGCGCAAGTGTCTCTCACCACTGCGACTAGGGTTCGATTCCGGTCCCGTGCAGTTATCTGATTAAAATTACCTTGGTCTCATGTGAGAAGTGTGTTGTCCAGTTTAACTTTACCAAGCATCGCAGGTTTTCTTCAGGTACTCCGGTTTCCTCCTGTAGTAACACTGGACCCATGAGGGGTAACCCTTATATATATATATATATATATATATATGACCTTACTTACATAGGGAGAACAGTTTAGGTAGCTGATACGGTTATCTAGTATAAATAGACACTTTACCTTTTACCTTTTAGTCGATGTGGGTGGTACGGACGTTAACTACAAGATAGCTTTAACCCTGCAAGAGAGGGTTAATATTCTTATTCTTATATTAATATTCACCGGTATTAAACCTAAAATTGGACAACCTTATTATTTCAGGAACGCAGAAGGAAAATTTGAGCAATGAATTGGAAAATATCGAAATGACATATTCCATTACATCGTTTCCCAATGACGTTCAACTTTGTCTTTCTGGCATACCTGGTCATAAATTTGGCGTATGCACCAAGGAATACATGCCTTCAGGCACCTGGGTTGGCCCATACGAAGGAAAACGTGTGAATAAGACCAGTCTTCGAAGAGAGACCACCGACTCGAATTTTTGCTGGGAGGTAAGTCTCGAAATCATTCCATTTGAGAAGGGGGGCATCTAGTACACTACTTTATTTTCCATCTACTACACCTCTTTACCTCCATCTATTACACTTTTTAACTCCTTATCGTACGATTATCATAAAAGGAGTGCGTTATCTATAAAAATTATATATTTTTTCCCTTTCCCATTCCTTTTCCTTTGCTACAGATTTACAAAGACAGCAAATTTGATCATTTTCTTGACGGCTCAGATAAGAGCTCGTCCAGCTGGATGCGCTACATCAGATGCGCGCGCAACCAATATGAACAAAACATGCACGTGGTCCAGTATGGTCCAAACATCTTCTATCGCTCTTTCAAAGATATTAAGCCTGGGGAGGAGTTATTGGTATGGTACGAAGATCAATATGAGCAATATTTTGGAATCCCAATGTACATTAAACTTTCCAGCTTTGAAACGCGTCCTCATACTGGAATAGTTAGAGGTAGGAGCACGTTATATCTGCATATTTAGAAATATTTCTTTGAGAACAGAAATCGCAATTATGCAAGACACCTGACCAGGAAACATTAAATTGAGAAATGCTGTAATGATGCTCTCTGGTGGTTGAAATTTAGTTTTAAATTTTAGTTTCACTGTTAGCGCAGAAATAATAGCAGCATTCCTGGTGTTTAATAATGTACTTCCACGATCCAACTTTTGCGTTCAGCGTTTTCACATTTTCATGAACAGCATGAAATTCTTACCAATCTTGCTAAATTTCAGTCAGCTACGAGCTGAGGGAAGTCATCTTTTTTTCACTGGCTAAGATAAAAGTAAGATTTTACGGCCGCCATTACCGAAACTTGAAACTGAAAGAAGAAATAATGTCACAGGCTTGACAAGCGAAGGAAACACGCGGCTAATTTTTGTCTCAGTCGTAGTTTTAAGAAAATTTAATTTGTTTTTGCCGTTTTATGTAAATGACAGAATTGATACTTCGCGATTTGTCGAGAGGATTGAACCCCAAAGTAGCCATAGATATTTAATGAGACGTTTAGAAACCACAATGTGAATTTTTCAAACGACAAGAATGCCAAAGGATTAAATAATTACAATAAATATATAGAGTAGTATTCGCCTGAGGTTTTTTGTACGAGCGACGAAGGAGCGACAAAACCGAAAGCAAATACTTTTCAGAACGCAACGAGCAAAAAAGTTTAACAGGGAACTTATTATACGGCTTGCTGATTACGTTACCTCGTAACTTGTTAGCTTCTCTCCCCATTTCTCCACTAGTTTAACGTTAATTTGTTGTTCTTTTTATACAACTGGCTTGAAGGAAAAGCACCACCTGTGTTCCAGTATATCTTATTCTTCAAATTTCTTCAATGCTGATTCCTATTTCTCCTTCGCTTTCATTTAAATCAAGTTGAATATTTTCCCGCCAAAACAGACTACTTTAAAATAATAAAGGTTTTGCTAAGGAAAGCAATATTGTAGGATCTAGAGCCCTCCCAAAACCATTCAGTGAACGTCATTTGTCTTATTTTACTTTACTATAAACTCACTTATTCACTGAAACTTTCGTCCTTTCTGAAACTCGGAGTTGGTCTTTATTAGTCGTAATTTCAAACTGAACACTTACTTTTAGCTATTTTTTCTACCATACTAGGGGCTCAATACTGCCAGCAACGAGCCACGTCAACCCTCAATCAAAACCAGACAAAGAAATCTTCGCCAGTTTGTCTCGCAAAAAACAGTGGACTTACCCTTCCTCAACCATTTCCACCGGACATCAACCAAAGTCGCACATCAAGTATCCATTATGGCGGCTACTTCCGACAAGGATCGTCGGGTAGCAGCTCACCGCCGCTGTCGGTATCTCCCGTTACTTCTCCGACAATCGGTCATATGCCGAGCGACGATCCACTTGAAGATAAAGAGATTGGTTTATGGAAGTGTGGTCAGTGTCTTCAACGGTTCACCCAGAGGTCGGCGTTGAGAGTTCACGTGTGCCCTCGCCAGGCGGACAACCCGTACCATTGTGGGCATTGCAACGTGTCGTTCTCTGACCCTGCCAAATTGCGGGCTCATGTTGTGACGCACAACAACGAACGTCCATTCAAATGTGGATTTTGCTCGCGCACGTTTGCAGGTGCGACGACGCTGAACAACCATGTCAGAACCCACACAGGACAAAAGCCATTTGTGTGCAAGAAGTGTGGAAAGTGTTTCTCACAAGCCTCCCAAATGAGCCGCCATCAACGCATCGCTGAAGATTGTCAATGATAAATTTCTGGTGTACTTTATTCCAGCTAAGAAAGTTGAATCGAACCAGGGTTGCAGAAGAAACTCTCCAAGAGAACACGGAGTTTTTTTTTACAATCAGATCTTTCCCTCACAATGAAGATCCTGTAAGATTTAGATACATTTGAAACAACGTAACTTGTGGGATGTCCAGGAATTCACCAACATTTTCCTGTGTTTGATTCAGCATGAACTTCAGTTAGCAAAGTGTTCGTAATTTAAATGGCTAGTAGCAAGTTTATCTTAGTTAAAATTAAGACTAACATAATTTTAAGACTAAAATTAGTTAAAATTAAGACTAACGTAAGAGAAAAACTTTCGTTCGTATTTATTTTTTTGTATATTCAAAACGACCAACAAAAAATCTCTAAATAATTTCGTAGTATCTTTGCTATAACTCAACTGACTGTAGCATACTGACACCATGGTTGATGGCACGGAATCAATGTGTTATGGGATAGCCACAAATTTACCAGAATGTCGATAAAAACTTGAATATTTACTTCATCTCTTTCTAAGACTAAGAGACGAAAAACTGCGAAAATAAGTATATAAGCTTGCTTGCGCAATCATTTATGGGGCAACGTTTCCATTCACAGTACCCACCGAACTTCTCTACGAAGTTTAATCCAAGCATTTCTAGAACAACCAGGCTCTAGGCACTAAGATGTCCGAAAATATAAAAGCCTAAAAAGCGCCCATGACCAAGAACTTTGATTATGAATGGCAAAATTAACCAAATAGAATGGCTGACTTTGGTTCGATTTCGGTGGCATTCAGTTGTCTGATTAAAGTCACCTTAGTCACATGTGAGAAAAGTGTTATCCAGTTTGACTCTACCAAGTACTACAGGTTTTCTCCGGGTACTTTGGTTTCTTCCTGTAGTAACACTGGACTCATGATAGCTGGCCCTTACCGGACCCCTAGCGGGAACATTTAGTTAGCTGATAGGGTTTTATTCCAAACGTACTGAGACTTACCGATAAAAATAATTGAGTTAAAATGTCTTTCGGATAAAAAATAAAATAAAATAAAGAAACCCAAGACAGAAACGTGAACCGACAATTTCATATGAAGGAAAAGTGTTTCGCTCAATCAGGAACACGGGAAGACTTTTTCTACACTTTTCATCGACAGAGAAAATCTCCATGAGCATAAAGTAACGAAATTACTGCATGGGAAGTGTTTAGTGTATGATATTTACGCATTCGTTGGTTTGTACCAGAAATATTACGTTCCCTGCTCGCGATCGTTCTATTTCTGGCACATCATCAACTCGTACGTCAGTCCCGCACGCATGCACTTCACAAGATCAAATAAGTAATCTATACGTCCACTATAATGAAAATGTACATGATATCGATATCGTTGTCCTTTCTTTAACTGTCTCAGCGAGACATATCCGTTTCGCAAGTAAAATTGTCAGACATTAGCCAAATAAACGACCAAAGTTTGAACCATCACAAAAGAGGTAAAGCTGATAACACTTGTTAATCCGATTCAAGAGCTTGTGATTAAAACGCTCCATATTTTATCACTATTTCGGTCAATAAGCCAACGAAGACCTGCAATTTAACATCTTCATCCGACGAGATGAAAAACTCTTACCATTTCCTGATGTTGATGTAATTCTAGCACTTTCTACTTAAAATTCTGAGCTGGTATTCATCCCGGGTTTGTACCCTTGTCTCTCAATAGTAGAAGAAAATTGCAATATCGCTAACACCTACACGACATGGGAGCTACTTGGACATACAAAGCCACGGGTGAGGTACAAGGCCATCCAGCGTACAGGGCTAGTGTAACATGATGTCATACTGAGGAAGAAGAACAACAAAAAGAAGAAGAAGAAGAAGAAGAAGAAGAAGAAGAAGTAGAAGAAGAATAAGAATAAGAATAGGATGAACTAGAAGAAGACAGAAGGAAAATCAAAAAAGTTAAAAACAAGAATAAAATAAACAAAGAACGGAGTTGCAGTCGTTATTTTTTCAAACATTCATGCCGCGATAAGCAATTTTGTGTTATAAATTCACCCCTGTTTTTTTTCTGTAACACCAAGATTTTTAGATGACTCATTCGCCACGAAACCAGGGCACTCTCCCGGCACCCGCGCATGTCTCGAAAGTTGTGTCGCGATTGAAAACGTTTTGCCACAGTTGTTGCAAACAAATGGTTTCTCGCCAGTATGCGTGCGCACGTGATTGTTCAAAGTGGTTGCGCCCGCGAACGAACGTCCACAAAAACCGCACTTAAACGGTCTTTCGCTCGTGTGGACAACCACGTGATTTCGAAGTTCCAAAGGATGAGCGAAACTTAACGAGCAGTGCCCGCACTGGAAAGGTTTGTAGGGACATTTTGGACAGACGTGCATTTGAAGTTGAACCCTTTGTGTGAACACTTTCAGACACTGTCTGCACTTGAATGGAGAACTTAAGTCGTCCAGTGTTGAAGCTTTCAATCCATTTCCACCCTGAACTTCTGTCTCAATATTTCGTCTGTCTAAATAACGCTCGAGATAATTCTTGTCATTGAAATTCAACGTGAGCTGCTCTCTCGGAGGACAACCGGGTAATTCTTCGCTGTTCGTGGCTGTTGGTTCATCAGGAAAAAATTGTGTTCTTTCACGTCTGATTTTGATCTGGTGGGCCAATGTTTGTTGGACCGTTGAAGAAACCGGTTCAAAATACGGGAACGAGTATCTCAAGGTCGATTTTCCGACATTAGTGCCGTAAATTTGGTCGGGATTTTTCGGAATGTGGTCAGTTGATCTGTAGAACGGTGATTCAGACGTAATAAGGTTTTTGGAGTAAGGACTGGAAACAGACGTATTGGGAAGATTTGAAGCCAGTCTTCTGCCGTTCAAGTTTTCCGTAGGTTCTAAAATTAACATTTTTTTAAAAAATTGAGGAGAAAATTTGAGAATTTTTTCAAGCTAATCTACCGTTTAGTTGTATTCACATCAAACTAATTCTGCTCACACGTCATGAAAAATAAATAATGGCTAAAATGTCATAATAATTGTAAGCACATATTGTGATAACATATTGTGAAGTTATCATTTCATAATATTGGGACAGTTTTGCGCATATTTTCAAAGGCGGCACTTGAAGCATTGACAGTTTACACAGAACTCGTATCGCCCAATACGTATAGACTCACATTAAGGTACATCCCCTTTGCAAAACAATTTTTCAATAAATTTGAACGAATCAAACTGTATCCTTCAGGAAGACTACTGCAGTAGATATGTCGAACCCAGTCTACCCAGTGCGGCTGGCTGGGTTAACGTCAAGATATCATAGGAATAGAAACCTAACCCACTTAGTTATGTCCCCATTCAGTTAGCTAAATCAGAATGTTAATAGGTTTTTCATCCACCCAAGAAATGTCACAACAATCGTCATGACAATAATATTGTGCAACACTGTAATTCATATTTTACCTGTACTATGACTTACCTTCGATTTTAGCTTGTTCCGCATCTTTCAAATTTAAAGGAATTCCGAAATGTTTCAAGTAGCTATCACTGTACCACACCAGAAGCTCTTCCCCTGCCGAGATATCACGAAAAGACCTATAGTAGATATTTTGTCCATACTGAAAAGCTGCCATGTTTTGTTCCTTCTCGTCCCGTGCGCAACGAATAAATCTCATCCAACTTGAAGAATTTTCATCACTGCCGTCAATGAAATGAGAGAACTGTCCTTCTTCATAAATCTAAAGTTAAAAAAGCATTCAAAAGATTTGATGACAATTTTAGAAAAGGATTTACAAAATTACAAAATATATGAAAAGTCGTCTCTAAAACACGTAAAGGATAGCTGAGTAGTTTTTGTAGCATTGTCAAATTGCAGGGTGAGGTGAGGTGGCAACTTGATTAAACTAGGCAAGTAGAGTTTGTACTTCAATTGCAAAACTACATTACTAAATTGTAAGAAAATGTAATCACGATCAATCAACTGAAAGTAAAAAAGTTACCAGTACTTCTGGTCAGGTTGACATTGCAAAGCTGTTTAATTGTACAATATGTATTTTACATTTGTTATTTTCAAGACTTTTTAACTAATTCCAGCATATCCTTGTAATGATGTAATTCAATTTAATTCTCTTGGCATTTCTTAATTTTTATTATTTAAATTTTTCATTTCTTCATATACTTTCTTTATCACAGAATTGCTGTCATGCTAATCTTCTAACACTCCTTGTGACACTTCATCACTTTCGATTTCTGTAATCCACCTCTGTAAATAATTACTGAAATTAAGTTTTCTGAAAAAAGTTATTGTTCTATTATGACTCTATTTAGACTTATTCGCTGGACTTTTGTATTTATAACTAGACTTTGTTCCCTGCCTGTTTCGTTTTGTTTTTTACGCAACTATTACGTTAACACCACATCGTTAGTCAGTGATAGCCAGTCATTAAGATGAGCATGCAAAGTGACTACTCCCATACCTCCCAACAGTGTTCATTATGCTCAGTATGTATCAACTGCTGGCCAACTATCCGTCGTCCTTCATAGGGACCAATCCAAGTCCCGGATGGCAAATGCTGCTTCGCGCATACACCGTAGTTCACACCTGGGATGCTAGAGGTACATAACTGAACCTCATCAGGAAATGACATCACCGCATAGGTTGGTTGGATATCCTCTTGAGACTTCCCTTCATCCTTTTCGTGAACCAATTGGCGTAATGACTGCAATGGACCATGGGCAGCACATTGGCCATCTTTTTTGCCCAAACATAATTCGCATGCTGAAATTTAGTGCGAGAAAATTGCGAAATGCTTAATAAAAAATGGTAAGTTGATCCTTGAGCTTAGTATAGTTAGGTAATTTTAATAATAAACATCATCACGACAGCAGAATAAATAAAATGCACAAAATATCCCTTGCAAATGTGCTTTCACAGATTATCCTACATAGCCGAATTAATCCACAGTTTCTTCCCATTAACGCAAAAATAGAATTGAGAGGTAATCATTATATGTTGGAAAAATGCCTAATGACTTTACGACACAAAGACTATTCATTTAAAGGGATTTATTTGAATTTTCGACGGTTATTTCACCTTCTATTTTTTCGTCATACCATCAAAGACTTAATAAGATTTGCTGGTGATTGATTTTGAAGGAAATTGTTTTTCGTTTCAAGTTTTTTCTTTGTCCTTTTGATATGGAAATAGGTGGGCTTCATTAGATTGTATACTTGTTTGCGTGACTCAAAAATCTAAATGAATATAATTTACAAATTCATCAAATAATATACTTATTTTATGCCCACTTCTACCTTAAGGAATACTCTGCACATTTATACTTATTAGGTGGCAGAAGGTTATAAACAGCCCAAATTGTATAAATACGCCATTTCCTGCAAAGGATTACATCATCTCAAGATTGTTTCTTTATCTCGTTAGATGTCACGTCCATGTTTATACATTAACCTACCATTCGCAAGCGTTTCATTCTCCTCTATGTTACTCTTATGTTACAAAATTTTCCTTGCTGTTGATAAAATATTCTTGTGAAAGAGACACAGCAAGTGCCTCCGTCCACATGCACGGGCAAAGAACATTTCAAATTTGTAAGTCCTATCAAAGTGGATATTTCCTGTTTCGATACAAAAATCCTCACTTCTATCATGGGGTCGGTAGACTTCAGTTCAAGAGAGACCCCAAGCAGTTCGGTATCGAGATGCTTCAACCAGAGATCGTGATCTATGGAGTAAGTTGGGTTTTTAATCAATTAATCGAGACAAATTATCGAGCGTTAGCTCTGTGAAAACGTATATATCGTTGCCAATATAGCTGGGATTATGATCAAATAAAAGCCTTTATCGACACTTTCAAAGCCTTTTTATGATTACTTTGTCCATATATATTTACGTATGTATTTATAAACTGACTAAGTTACAGCGCACCCTCTGATTGGTTGGTGTTTTTGCCTTTGAAAGATAACAAAGATATACACGAACTGATTTTTTATGAATCGATTCCACTGTATGAATGGTTATTCTTAATATATTATTCAGCTATGATTTAATCAGCTCTCCAATCAACGACAGTGATATAAGTAAAAAATACGGAAAAAAGCTTTTAAATTTTGAACTGGGATGCAATTCTTTTTCTCTTACATTCGTTTGGTTAACTCGTTACACAGGAAGTTGATAAAGAATTGCACAGGCGCAACTTTAAAGCTTATCTCTGATGCTTGCCTCAATAAAGTTATTGTAGCGAGCAACGCTATCCTCGATTTAGTTTTTATTTTTCGCTGGGAACTTGAAATCAAAATTTGCTAGATTGTTGTGCAACAAACTGTCTGCCTTCATCATCTGTTGATAACCAATCGTCTTCCGAAAAATTTAGTCAGACAATCGGACATTGTGTTAAAGCGTTGAATGGTTTCAGTACAAGAAAAAGAACTATTTTATGAGGAGAATTGCGGGATAAGTGATAATTTGAAATCTACGTTTTGCACACATATATACTGTATAAGAACAGATGTATAGACTAGTTTTTGATCTAGTTCTTTATCAAGGTGTAGATCTAGATATAAATGTAGATACAGATATAGATAAAGATTTAGATATGGATGTCGATATGGATATAGATAAAGATATAGACATGGACATAGATATTGGTATAGATATGGATATAGATATAGATATAGATATAGATGTAGATATAGATATACAGATACAGATGTAGATGTTGATGTAGATTTATACTTAGATTTAGATGCAGTTGTACTTGTAGTTGATGTAGGTACTGATAGTGATAGTTTATATATAGAGAGACGAAAATTGACATCGAGGTGTAGACGGAGATGGAGAAAGAGATGATAGAGTCAGAAAGAGAGACACTGACAGATATACAAAATGAGATAAAGATAGAAATATGGATAGACATGGAGATGCAGATGGAGATGGAGATGAACACTCAACTTATGCAGTCTTTATATAGAATATCATTTCAAAACTGTGCGGCCCTGCATTCTCATAGCAACTTGATACGACTTTCGAATTTGTCAAATTAAGGTCAAATTAAGGTCAACCTCAACCCTCCAAGCAAGATTGTTTTGAATATCTTGCATGTTCAGAAAGATCGGGAACCTTGAACTTATTGTTACTGTTCAATAATCACATGACTATTTCAATGTCACGACAAGGGGTTTCCAAATGAAAATAGTCATTTAAATTAAGGATGAAGGTTCATGAGTTAAACTTGCAGAAAGCCAGATAAGCCGATATATAACTTTGGTAGTTGCAATATAAAATTTTGGTGTAACCATTTCACACGTTGCTCAGACTGGAGCATGTATGTTGCTGAAGCAATTTATTCGAGAAAATACATTGCCTGACGAATTCATGTTTGTAATCCGCAGGAATAACTCGCTTGTATTATCGTCAAAAGAGACATCACAGCTTGCCAATTGCTCATATTTAATGAAGGAAATGCAAAGCAAAGATGTTTGTGATAAGCATTAAATAAAAAAAATGCAAGGCTGGATCAAGAGGGTAGTATTAATAAAAAACAAATATTGTTCGAAAATGACCCCGTGATTCGATTCGGTTGCTTAATTTGTTTGAAAAGACCCGACTTAAGTATGAACGGCCGATCGCTTTTACAAGCGGGCTCTTTTCGTGCATAAAACGCTAGACAATGTTTATCCCAACGCCACCTTCCTCTGTGGGATATGGGGCCCCTAAGGATCTTATGGTTTCTTGTTCTCAACACCAAACGTCGTTGGTTCTATATTGTTTGCCAAGCACTCGTCCGCAAGTTAAACATCAGTCCAACCACTACAGGAGCTGAGAAGTTGATTGAAAACATAAAGAATGTAATGTCGTTGTTCATTTAAAACTTATTTAAGTTTAGACTGCTTGGTTGAAGTTTAGAATGATTGCTGCAACCAAGACTGTTAAGAACATTTGTCATGGTTGACATTGTATCACAAAGTTTATAACCATACAGTATGGCTATATATCATCCATATTCCGACACGTGATAGTGCGACGCAAGACTAAAAAAAACCCACGTCCTTCAAAGTTGTAATTGCAGTGCCGTGACTTGATGAACTGCTCTAAACTAGCATTCACACAGACCAGAGATTATCACCAAATAAACCAACTTCAGATTCGAGCCATTTTTACATGAACCTCTCTCAAACACCTGTAGGGAAGCTGTTATAAATTAATGTGCATCTAACTTAAAGATTAATACCGTCTTTGCGACTTGAATATACTTTACAGTCAAGCTAGTCCGCTGAGATATTGCTGGTTAGGTGTTTTGACCGTTGTAACGATCTAAATCAGTTTAAACGTAAAACTGTTTCGTATGGGTAGTTTTACCAAAAGACACATGAAACATACATTCGAAGACAATTACTTTTGGTTTCTAGAAAGATACGTTAAGGCTGAGAATCAAGAAAATTATTCATAAACGCAATTGCAAAATCCGTAAAAAGATCACAAAATATCCGTCAATACAAAGGCTGAATATCCGTCGGGTAAATAAAGGTATTCTCGACTTTAATCAGATCATACCAATCACTGCTTTCGTAACGTAAACGAGAGCCAAATTAGAGACCGTCAACGCAAAGATAATCTCAACTGTGTAGAATTGTATCAAAACAGTTTGTTTTTTTTAAACATCGCCAGTTTTTCTTTCTCGAGAATATCTTAAGCAACGCTCATTAGTTACGCATGGTTAAAACTGAAAAGAGAAAAAAAAAACCTCAGCTCAGAACCGTATAAACACAATTTATGCCTGTAGCCAATCAACGAACGCTTCAAGAATGGTGCTTCCTTTTGTGATATATAATAATGCTGGAAATATTAGCTTAAAATGTTCGAAATGCCATCAAATTATGTCATGTCCAACCTGCAAATACATAAACTAAAGGGATAAGCAGGCAGAACTTTAGGGATTCGATGGCTTGTCAACCAGTTGATAAGCTGTGTTGTATTGAAGTCGAGAACAAACCCAAAGAAACACTGCATAACGCGCGAACAAAAGAATGTTGATGGTACAGTTAATGTTGTTTTACCTTGACTCTTACCAGACTTTTCATGATTTTTACTCTCATTAACAGGGTTGTCTAGACTCTTCTTTTGTCTAATTTTCTCCATATCAATAGCCAAAACGACATTCTTGCCATATAGAAAAGATTCTAATGCACTGTTATTGAAACGGGAATGTTGTGTTAGCAGGGCTGACCCTGAAGGCTTATCCACAATTTTTGCCGAAGTCGGTATGCAGTTTGCCATCTTTCTGACGATTGAAACACTATTGACACAGCTGTTGATTCTCTGAAATTAGGAAAAACACGAATTATTTCAAAAACATTTAAAAACAAGAATAATTAATCCTGATTAAACACCAGGACGTATTAAAGTATGATCGATTTGAGTAAGATAATGAGCAAACTCTGTTCTGGGAAGTTATTCCTAATCCAACTGAACAGTCCTTAAAGTAATTCGACAGATCGCCTTTTACATTACAATGGCATACAATTTTGCTTTCATTGTGTAAAAGTCATGAAACCTCTGCTATCTGACTGCTTTCGTGCTTGTTTATCACACAAACATTATGATTGCTATCATTTAGCGCAAGCAGGTTTACTGATTCTTGAATGCTGCATAGTGAAGAGTGTGTACTCTGAGACTAACAATCAGATCATTCCAAATGTGATTTCAAAACACAGCTAACACTCCAATTCATTTTACAAGATTGAGAGGGGGATTACATCGTCGATTTATTTGACAGTAATTGCTTGCATAAATTTCCAAAATGACCAACGACATATCTGTGTACTATTGTTGTTCAGACATGACACTTTACTTATGAAGCATCACATAGCTGCTCTTAGTGTTGTCTTAAATTTGGGAAGCAGGCATTAGTCTAAAAGGACATTGTCTACTTAGGTTAAGTTTTACTCAAAATGTACCTCAATCAACGACAAAGGGTTAATGTATCACCGTATACTTACTTTCTTACGGAAGTCCACGCAGTTTTGAACATATTTTCATGCTGTTCTGTTCTCTGAGCAGCCTAGCTGACCAATACTTTATAGTCTCCAGGTCGACCAATAGACAGCTGCAAGGCACACACATATGACATATGCAAGACTCCTCCAACGCAAAATAGGTTTTTCTTTGACCTCAATCAACCTTGCAAATCACGTGATATATTGCCACACTGTCCTTTTTCTGTCTTTTCCTATTAACGTGCCGACAATAATAATTCAAAGCTTTCCATAGGATTAGCATAAAAATCACTGTTTGCCATGCACATGTGTGACTATTGAAATGCATAGTCTGACTGCCCTCCACAGGAGATCGAAAAAACTTAAACGGGCTTCGCATTTCTGGGGCGACTCACCGTCAGGTGAAGTAAAGGAAACGATAATACATTGTGCCGCCGGTAGAATACATTTAAACGAATTCATCAAAGCTCCAGACTAGAAATCAGAATACTATGCGTAGATTCGTCGATTAATTAGAAATTTTCTGTGAGGAACAAACACTTTTTAACTAATGGCTTTTGTGTTGGCTGAAGCGGCAAACCCTTTATTTATATAGTTTGTAAGTAAAAACATTTCGCGGTAATACTCACAAGGATCCTGAATACAAGCATCAACTTGGCTGGCAGACTCGCCTTTTTCACGATAAACTAGTCAGATATAGTTCCAAAGGTTTAAAGGGGGCACAAATAAGCACAAAGAATACAAGTATATACTCGCCACTTTGTCTTCTTAAAGTCTGTCTCGTTTTTCCTCAAGGCTCTGAAACGTTGACCAAATTAGTAAAGAAATCAAAGACCTACTATATATTTACATGGTCGACAAACATACATGAATGAATAAGCAATGGAGAACCCATTAGACATAAGTACTTACTTAAGAATTTGATAAAAACGTTTGTTAACTGTGGTAAAAAATGTTATTGTATCAATCGCACCTTGTTTCCCATACGTCATGAATAGTGAGCAAAATAATATACACCGTTTTAAAACATTTCGAATTTGGCAAATTTTGATGAAGCTTTTGTTAGTGGTGTATTACTTAACTTGATTCCATTTTCTTGAAATGGGAATGCATCATACTTTCTTTTTGGAAGGCAGGTCATTCAGGCTATTATTATTATAGTTGTAAAATTCACGTCACCTTAATTTTACTTCATAATCAATGTACAGTCTAACTTACAGTCCACGTCATTGGTGGACTCATTGAGCCACTATCAACATTGTCATTACCACAAGGTGAGAATGATACTTAGCGTATTTTTTCTTCCGCTTGAAATTCTTTCATTTATAAAGTTTGTCCATATTGTTACAGTGGGAGACAGATGTACTACGGTGAGGAATGTGAAAAGTGCCCGGAAAGACTTAACGGATTCTTCAAAAAGGTATCATCGAAATATTTTATTATTATCAAAATACTTATGTGCAAAAAAACCCCAAAACAAAATTATTTGAGCGGTAATAGATTGACTACTTACTTCGAAAAAAATTGCGGTAGACTTTCATGGGTGGATCCGACATGTTTTAAAATCGCGCTTGTGTCCAGCTAGGATATTTGTGACGTAATTTAAACATGTCACGAACAGACAAAGAATCTTTTAAAATACTGGGAAACAAAGAAAATTACGGCCAAGCGTTAGTATGTTTGTCCTGCGAGTTGCAATAAAAAGGACCTAACGTTTCGGTCAATTTTTCCAAGCTCCAATGACAATCCATAGGTCAGAACTACACTCGGAGAAGTAAAAAGATCGCCGCCTCTTTTTAGTGTGTCGGTCTATTCAACCACAAGAATGCTTTTCGAAGTCGGATTTGATGGCGACTTCAACTGAGTAGTTGGCTTTCTGTTCTCTTTAACTGAATTAAATATTTGCATAAAAATACACCGGATTATTTAGACTTTGTATTCAGAATATGTAACAATGGGAAGCGGCTACTGATCAGTAAAAAACCCAGCATGTTGCAGTTGTGATAATGGCTGGATATTACAGATATCAGAAAAGTTTCAAGACGACGAAAAATTTTGACATACTAGCTCTTGCTTGCTTGCGGAAATACACTGAACCTCGCAGACACGAAGGTTCCGTTGTCTCGCGACTGTCTCGCGACTGTCTCGCTTAAGGGTAACATGCTAACATTAGGGACCTTAAGCAAGCTGGGACGGGGACAGTGGTAAAAGAAACCACGCATCATTGACGTCGTATTTGACGTTGGACATTCGTTTTTCGACCTCCAGAATACCTCACAGTTTCTAAAAGGACTCAGTTGAATGCGTTGAAGTCAAACTCAACTAATAGCTTTCACCGCTTCAAGAGCAACTGTCGTCCTGAATATGTTAAAACGCTATAAGCGACGTTGTATTCAGAACAAGGACGGCGTTGGGATTACTCTACGAATAAAAAACTGTTTTTGTCTTTGTTATGAATGAAATATTCTGTTGAAAGAAGGTCGTCGTCTTTGACGTTCCCGCCGTGTTTGCTTAAGATCCCTGTTGAAGTCTGAGAGACCGTGAACTCGACGTCTCTCGCGCCATAAGTCAACAAGACCTTTGATATGCACGTGAAATATTTGGAGTGAAACAGGTTGTTATTTTCACTAACCTAACCCAACGATCCAAGCCTTTAGCTAAGCTAACGCACTGACCACAGAGTATTTGACATATCAATTTAGTAGGAAACATTGTACAGTTTTCTTTATAATGAAACCTGGCAGGTTTTTCTCCTTACGGAGAAACAGAAAGGTTGTTTATCACCATATAACCACTATTTATTACCAGTGAGATGTCATTTATGTTGTTGGTAAGTCTTTTGTATACAGTAGTAGGATCTCAGTTAATGTGTAAGTGTTTGAACTTGAGACACCGTTCACACGATACCGTTACGAAACTGCACCGGTATCAAAATATCACGGTACGAACCTGTTCACACGATTACAGTTTCACATTACGGTTTCAAATCGTTACGGTTAGCATTACGGTTTCATGCTTTTTCATACCGGTACCGTGTGAACGCAAGGCCTAACCGTGATAATTTCGTTACGGTTTCATTTCGTACCGGTATCGTGTGAACGGGGTCTGAGTCAGTCTTAGTTAAAGATTAAAAGCTCGGTCGGCCACCGATGCTGATAATGCTGAATTTTTCTACTATCCTTTACGTACGCACGTTCAGTAAATGTACAGAAACAAGTACTCGTGTTCTGAGCAATACTTAGGTAAACATGCCCCATCCTACATTGAGGGCTGAGCTTTTGCTTACAAAAATTCCAATATTTTCCGTCAAATATCATCCTAATGGCCCCGTTAGCTTACCTTACTTTGTCTTCCACGCGGCGACCGTTTGGAAATATCTTGCCATAGTGGTTAAAAAGCTGTAAAAAGCAGAGAAATGCGATCCGAATCAAGTTTTCCTTGAGCGCTCACACAGGAGTTTGAAAGAAATATACTGGTGATCACACGGGCTTCCGAGTCAATGACCTGAAAAAGCGCATCCACAATTGGACAGAGATCAATTTTTTTTTTGCCCTTATTTTGTCCTCGTGTAACGTGTTTTACCTTGGGTCAATATGCCAGACGGATAAAGAAGACGATATCATCAGAACGTTTGTGGACATTACCAAATTTTATTCACATCTCTTCTCTTCGCCATGCGCATCAAGAAAAACGGAAGAAATTCTTTTTCCTGCTACATTTCTTGGTCCTCATCATTAATTTATTTACCAAGATATAAAATGCGAACTTTCCTCGGCAGTACTCCCAGAATTCTGCTCACTTTTTCTTTTTGTCACTTTTTCTTGAGCATGCATGTCAATTCATGTTTATGTTAAATTCCCTGTAGTGACCCTTGAAAATGGTTTCTACATCGACCGCCTTCTACAAAACAATTACCTACAAATGTGTCTTTGTTATACATGATTAGTTTAGAAACAGCTGGATTCTTTCGCTAGTGGAGTTCTTATACACACATAGTTCACACTGTATCTTAAGTCACTATTCAGTTATAAAGTAACTGTCTTCAAAAATGATATAGGCCTGTTGATTAGAACTTCCTCTTATGCACAGGGAAGAGAATTTCTGAGAACCCCGACCCTGAAGTTATCGAGATCAACTTAACGATAGATCACAAACATTGTTGAGTTTTGAAGAAAACACTCAGAATCGTGATCAAAGTTATAAGTGGCAAACAATGCCGTGACGATACAAAAAGCGATGCGCCTCATGAGGCCAGTGCATTGGCACCATACCGCTTATGGAGAGTGTTAAAGAATATTCGTGATTCATTAATGGAATACTGAAGAAGTCTGGTCCTCAAAGGTTTGCTTGAGGCGATGAAATGGCCAAAGAAAAGCAAAGAAACATATTTAGAGCCTGTTCCGGTAACAACAATTACCTTAACCCATAAATAATTCTTTAAAACAAGCGAACATACAGTACCAGATTAGTAAATACAATTCAAGCGTTGATAATTGATTACCAAAAAATTGTGAACAATAGTTCAAGATATTACTTCAAGTTTCAAATCATGGGCAGCATAGGAGCTGGTGTGCGTTTTATTTCTTCATCTCCACCATTATTTCGTTCACGTTTACTAGCAAAAGATATTTCTGTTAACCGGACATGCCTAGCCCTTCATGGTTATTATCATATTCATCTGTTTGTACATTCCTGTATCTGCTAGATTTTCCTTGCATATTGAGATTAATAATAAAGAGAATTCAATAAAAGATTTGTTTTCGTTCTGACTTCGAGAAATCCTTGAATATAGGGATGCATATATTTGATGATAACAAATAGGATTCTTACTTTTCCCGAGTATTTCATGGACTCCGTTGCTTACAATCATGTCAGTCGCTTATGATTTGCATTTTATCTACATCTCACATTGTTCAGTTGACAGTGACCCGAGAAAATTGTAATTTTAAAAAGTTCATGTCAAACGTGTGTAAGTGCCTTTCCCGCGAGATCGCGGTTCTCGAAACTCACAGATTACGGAAAGAAATCGTTTTTAAGGTCCTGTCTTCCCGCGATTGGTGAAATCGACGATGTTTCGTTCAAGCTGAGTTATGACATGCGAAGTTACAGTATAAAACGTCAAAAAAGTCTATGTAAAGCCCAGTGACGTTTGACAAACACCCATTGAGAGTAGGTTCATGAATGGGGCATGGAAAGCTGGAGATCGCAGCTACTTTTCTGTTGACCACCTGTAAACCGTACAAAAATCATACCAGGAGAAGATCGAGTTAAGTCATCTGCAGTGACCGTGATTACTTCAGACTGATAACGATGAATAATTTGTTTCATATAAAAAGGGGATTATTTTGGAGGGTAAGTAAACTTTATTCGTTCCTGGTGTAACACATTATTGGATATTATTTTTTAAACATTATAATACAGATTAGTAAGAGAGACCAACGTCTCAAAGTGGGCAAAAGTCTCAAATCATAACTTTCATACTCAGTCACATTGATTGGATGAGGGCCGGTTCACAAGCGCTCCCACTGTCTCTTCTTTACCATGATAATTTGTGTCTGACTGCAGTAAAATGCTTACACCGACACGATCATCGGGCTTCTTGTTTGAAGGGCACTTTAGTATTGAATGAATGTATGTCGTCTTTGAATAAAGAAATTAATTGAAACGGAGTGACAGAGGTAGCAGATAGAGACGGAAATCATTGGGCTAACAGACAAATTTTGCACTTGTTTTTCACACGAATTTATATATACTGATGACAAAATTCGCACATTTTAGAAGTGCGTAAATGTGCTGTACGGTAATGTTGATTGTATGCTCTTCATCTGGGTCAGAGAAAGATCATCTTTTGCTAAATGGTTTAAATGAAGTTATCTGTATAATAATTCTTATCATCATCATCATCATCACCATCATTATCATTATCACTATCACTATCATAATTATCGTTATCATTATTATGATTGTTATTATTATTATTATTCATATCCTTTAACCTCACAGAGCTCATACACCTGCAATCGCAAATGATCTTGATAAAATTCGATTTTCGAAACTCTCTTCTCATTAAGCATCTAAAACTGTTCGATTCTCGCCGTTCCTAATGAAGTCACACTCTGAAGCTAGCTGGTGCGTACGGCAGTACTGTTAACTTTCTTACTTCACAAGGTTCTTGACAATTGTTCCTTGGATCCTGACTATCACCGGTATAACGTTCACGTGGATCAGGTTTTCATTGCCTTTGTGATCTTCTCAAATCTTGATAAACTTTGATCTTCTTATTCTCAATTCCAGTGCTGTAGGAGTTAGGATTGTCTATAAATAAACATGTTTGTCTCGTTTAATTAGACCTAACTACATCCCGCGGCCTTTTATGCTCTATCCATTTGTATCGGAAAGTCCCGTATTAACTTGATATTACCTGTTTTAATAACTTTCACAGGTGTATGCTGATAACACAATTCGTCAAATTCAACCTCTGCCTTCTGGCACAGTTAAAGTGCATCACCTTAGCTACTTCATCTCGTCTCCACCTCTTGTGTTGCTTTTGTGCCAACATTTGGCACCTTATTATTGTTATTATGGTTAAGTTTGAGGCAAGTCGTTCGGAATCTGTTCCATTTCTTAGATGTTAAAAGTGAGTTTTAATTTGCCAAGGTTATGTACCTTTCATTCAACCGTTAAAAAAGTTTATAAATATCCATTATATTTGTTTCAACAGTTCACTCTCTTCATCTAGACGGTTTGTTGAAAACGTTGAAAAGATATCCGCTATCTCAATTCAGTTACTTCATCAACGCGTTTAAAACGTTTTCAAAATGTTTGCTGTCCTTCAATTCAGTCTTCTACACTACAAGATTAAATGAGCGCTCACGCGGAAAACCTCATGAGCTTTGTCATTGTATGATAGGTTTACAAAATTTACAGTTGTTATTCATACCGTGTTTACTTCCCCCTTTTGCGCCTAATGAGGTTGACAACGTATACTTGACAAATCAAGATTTTTACGTCCGTTGGATTGTTTAAAATTTCATCAAGCAACCGACTCACGACTTTGTTGAACAAATTCTGTCAAAAGCTCCACAAAACTCAGAGCAGCATGCAATGCGAGGTGATACATTACTATGGCTGGATTGAGTTCTTGAACCTAATTTTAGGATTCATAACCAATATCCAAAGTGAAACCGATCAACGGTTGCACTTATGTCAACGTTGGTTTATGACCGCCACACTTGTCAACGTCCACTTCATATCCCCTCCAACTAATAGTTAGTGGCAGTTGGTCAACAACTACGTCGGATTGAAACAAGATTGATGGCAAGTAATCATGAAATATTTCTTTCTGAGAGTTAAAAAATTTTTAAGCTACATTTGGGTCCAACGAACAGTCGTTAGTTTTACACTAATCCAAAGATCAATATAACAGCAAATGCTGATATAATTAAATAAATGTGCACTGATCCAGATTTTAACATCGACTATATTAGACTTAGCCAACCACCACACAACTAAAGCTCACCAATATTAGTATGAAATACCACAAAAAGACACGAAGGAAACGCCAGTTGTTTGAAATAAAAGCGACATTCTAAACCGAGTTAATGTTGCTGAAATTTCAACGCCAGTGTTGTCATTATCATTTACAAGTTGAAGTGTGTTTTGTTATGCAGATTACACCAAAACGTGTCTTCTTTGTGCCTTCCAAACTCAAATTTCTCATTTAGTTAGCGGGTTGGAGGTATCAACCAATCACGATCAAATTATGGTGCAGTTTTTCATTGCTCACGTGATATTGATTGACACGTAGTGACAAATGATTCGAGAATAGATAGGAAAAAAAACTTGCGCGCGCGTAGGCGGCGAGTGTGGAAATATTTATACAAACAAAAATCCCGCCAGATTTTAACAGTCTGCTGAGAAGGACCCATCGCCAATACAACGCTGAGATAACCAGGTCAAACAAGCTATCGCCAGGAAAGTATTGCAATAATAAATTACATCTTCACGACAACTTTATACTGCGGAGGCAATGGACACAAGAACGTATAAGGTAAAATCCATTAAGTTACCCATCGCCTGAAGATTCATCTGTTCTGTCATCTGAGTCAGGCACGTTGTCGAATCGTAATATGACGCCGTTCTGCAAAAAGCATTGTACATCCCACAAGTTGGATTGAAATCCTTAGACCCAGGCTACAAGCAAAATTGAGCAGCTGAGAACAGCAGTCTGATCAGCAACGATCGAAAGCAGTTAATGAAATTTAAATATTTCGTTGCGCGCTTTGGTTGAGGAAACTATAAACGTCATTGAGCGAACTGATGGAGAATGGTTCTTGTCAATGATGTTAAGGACTTAGCTCAGTATTTGGAGGTCATAAATCGATAACTTGGTCGTAAAATGCGGATCAAACTAGCATGGTTTAGTATATTTATCTATACGGTGAAGTCAGTCGAACGGCCATGGCTAAGTATAATTATTTACATGATTAAGTCGCGACTTATGTTTTAATTTGTGCTCAGTTCCTGGCATCTAACATCGATGGAAGATTTTATTCAAGATTTAAGGCCAAATATACTATTCTTCCTTTAACAGGCCAGTGCTCACTGGACCCCCAGCAATGAATCTCTCAAACAGAAGTATGAGAAGTTTCAGATCACGAAAGAATTGCTGGACAGTTTTTTGTATGGAAGGCGAACGGTCCAGCCAGTTGACGTGGGGAAACACAGTACAGATCGAAAAAGGAAATCAGAGAACTTGGAGAATGAACAACGTAGAAAAATCCAGTCATTGTGTAAGTTACATTAACTTTTAGTAACCTCACTCCTGACAAGATTTTTTGACACGATGAGAAGCAACAATGGCAGTTAATCGATTCATAACAAGTTTTTACACGATTTGGCCGGTTCACTAACCTCACACATCCGCTTGGGTAAAAATTATACTTCTAAATGACAAACTTGTTTTTGAAAAAAGGAAATATATTTTATGACGGTCTGATCTCATTCGTTAGTCAAATTGATCCCATTTCCTGCTTTCCAATTTAAAAATATACTCCAGATTACACAGCGCGAGAGGGAAAAACTCCAACAAATTTCCATCTTCAACTGCTTGAGTAACTTTGAAAGGTCGTAATCTGCCACGACTTATGAATTTCCTGCTGAGTTTGGTTCAGACAATACGTGCCGGAATTCGATGTCAATGCGGCGTATTGTGAAAGATGCGACTTTAGTCTTGAGAAACCCCAATGAGTATAAGAGGGGAAGAGAATGAAGACAAAGTAGACATATTGTCATTTACAGCACTTTAAAATTACAGGGATGTTATCGTGTATGTTTCGTTTGTGACGCTATTAACATATCAATACGAATGTTTCTCAGGATTCATCATTGGGCTGAGTTATTCAACTTTTATGTAATTACATATTTATTTGAATTGCTATTTGAGATAAAATCTTCCAGATTAATATACCATTAACCCTACCGCGGCAAGATGTCTTCCCCTTAAGTGTAAAATCGCCCCGCGTTTGCCAAAGTAAAATTGTACGGGGTTAGCCAGATTAAAATAATCGGCGACTAATCCTGTTGAGAAAGAGTTCAACGACAAGAACTCAGCATGAGACGAAAGCTCTGATACACATCCGCATTGTACCTTTTTAATGTCCACACAAGTGCTCAGAGGGCAAATCAAAATATTAGAATTACAATGACGGATAGTGAGTATTGACAGGGTATCGTGAGTGGAAGTTTCCCGACTTCATAAACAAGCTGAGGAACTTTTCTTCTGAGTCCAGACTGAGACTAGGATCACGCTGATGCATCAGCAATCTAAGATCGATCAGACGTTCTCAGACTTTACTGGACAGACCTTTATCGCCAATATGTTGATTCTAGTCCGCACAAACTACAAATCCAACCGAGTGACATTATAGTATATAATACCCAACCATTTTCACGTTCGTTAGTTTAGAGATAATGCCATGACAGGCTTCCTCATTATTACTTCACAGCCCGACGTCTTTCACAAAAGATACCTGGTCACTCTTTCCCCATTTCGCTGCATCGCAAAGACTTATTGTATGATCGACAATTTATGTTTGCCCAACTTACCTTAACTTACCTTTTATCGAAAAGGTTATAAGTAAAATTTTTTGCCTAGTATCATTCACCAATAATACTTTTTCAGCCTCCTTTAATCTACCTATTATTGTGAACATTAATTAATAATTCAATATATTAATAATTCTAATGAGTACTCTGTCACTTACTACCGCTTCGAAAAATGGGAAGTAATAGTGGAGGAATTTTTTGATCGATACCATTTAAATGCATGTATATGGAAATTCAAAAATGAATAACGAATGCTTCCTTGTTAAATTGCGCAAGAACGGCGAGCCATAGCCCACTGTTCATGACATGGTAATAGTTCCTGTATATTGCAAAATGGCAGAAAGAATGTATCAGCAATTAAACAACGTTCGTAACCGGCAGTTAACACAGGTCAGGCTTACAGACTGTACACACATCGTTATTAAAATCATCAATCTCTTACCACACAGGATGATGCTGCCTTTATTCTTCCGTACAGTTTTCTCTGTCGTTCCTAACTTCCAAAGCATAAAACGGTGAACGTTAACGAAAAACGTCGGCTAAAGTCTCTTGTATATAATTTATGGCTTAAGTTGTGTATTGTGCCTTTCCCATAGTTTTTTTTTGGTGAAAGATTTTTGGCTTAGATAAAGGCTTCATTTCCCGCGTGTATCACTTCCAGCGGATGGAGTTCAAGATGATTTCATTTTATTATTTAACGAACTATCAATGTAATCCATTGCCTACTCAGCAAATTTCATTTCGCTTGCTCTGCAGTCAGCGGTTATGCCTGCGGTTGAGATGCACATTTGAATAGGTCGGTAAAACACAAGTGCTCTTGTCTTGTCGTGTTTTATTTTTTTATTTTTTATTTTTATATTTTTAGCTTACACTTGTTTTTAAGTGGGACTCTTATCGTTTTTTCGATAAGTAAACCTGAAAGAGCGACAGAAACCTAACAGATAATATACTGAATCTGTAGACTTTGTCCATGGTTAAATACAAAATTGAACGAGAATAGCCTGAGTGAGTTGAAGCAAGACTCAGTTGAATACAAGTCAACTCTCTCAAAAGCGGACAGCCTCACTCAGGACTAGTAGTAAGTGCTCGCCTTAGAGAGGTATCCACTTAATAGAGAGCTCACGGGACATGAAACCAGACATTTGTGACCTCATAACTGTAACATAACCTTTACTACACCATTTGCTGTTCATTACCAGAAAATATACTATCAATAACGCCAACCTCAAACTCAACGCGAAAATACATTCATTTTATTCAATGGACATTGACTAGCACAGATACGTAACCATTTGCATCAAAGGGCATTCTAAAGCGCCAACAGACGACCATTACCACCATTCTACTATACATTAGGGATAATAAAATTTATATTACGTAACATATTTCTCTTGCATAACTGAAATTTTATTATCCCTAATGTATAGTAGAGTGGTGTTAATGGTCGTCTGTTGGCGCTATGGAATGCCCTTTGATGCAAATGGTTGCGTACCTATGCTAATGAATGTCGATTGAATAAAATCAATCTATTTTTGGGTTAATGAGTTTGAGGTTGGCGTTAATGATTGTATATTTTCTGATAATGAACAGCAAAAGGTGTAAACGCAAAATTAAACCTTCACGGTCCCCTTACATGATGTTACGCACACTTTAAAGGCACGGACTCGGCAATAAATTCGCTGGAGAAATGCATTACGAAAGAACAAGATAAAATAACAAATGCAGTTCTGAAAAACCAGGAACGAGAACAGGGAAAAAGGAAAACGGGTGAATTCCATAAAACGTCTAAACCGTCGCAGAAATAACCCATTGTATTGATTTTTAATAACAAGTTCATAAAAGATTACATATTCTTGTCAAGCATGTCTAACGCGATAAGCATGATGAACGTAAATTTGTATTTCAAGTGTCCGGCTTCATGGATACTTTGGACCAAAATTCTACCAAAAAGTGTCTGCTGTCCGCTTTAGTGAGGTGTCTGTTTTATAGAGAGTTAATGTACGAGGAAATGTGTTATATACGGCTGGGACCAGATAGTTGTGTCCGCCTTAGAGAGGTGTACGCATTGAGAGAGTTGACTGTATTTGGCGATCCTTCTTCTAACCAACTTTTAACGTACGTGACAGTATACTTGTATGTCCATCTGAGTTTAAAATGATCCGTAAGCCTCGTTGGTTTGACAACAGATGCAAAACCACCGTGGCACCAAAGGCCCTCTGATGGGTTGCTAGTCCGGAGCTATCCCAAAATTACGAGCCCGTATATCTGGATTACATTTCTGGTTACATCTCGTATGTCTGGATTTCTCTTGCGTAATTGAAATTTTATCATCCTTAATGTATAGTAGAATGATGTTAATGGTCGTCTGTTGGCGCTATGGAATGCCCTTTGATGCAAATGGTTGCGTATCTACGCTAGTGAATGTCGATTGAATAAAATGAATGTATTTTTGTGGTAATGAGTTTGAAGCTGGCGTTAATGATAGTATATTTTCAGGTAATGAACAGCAAAAGGGGTAATTGGTAAACTTGAATGACAATGCTGATGACAAAGATCTATCCAGTAACTCAGAGGAAACTGCACCATATCTCTTTGGTTGTGTGGAAGAGTAATTGTTGTTTTAGGAAACATAGAAATGACTACATATGATAATTCTATCAAAGTGGATATTCCTTAGTAAACTTGATTAAATAGTTCGACGAATTATGCTGTGTTTGACGATCGACAAAATCAACCTTCCTTGTTGACTATTTGTTTCTTAGGGTGCAAAGAGTGTTGCAAGCATATCCAAGGTGAATGTCCCATTCATAGCTCCTACAGCCCGAGCAACGGCCTAAAACTTACCTACGCTGTTAGGTCATTTCCGCCGGAAGTGCAATTGTGTACATCGAGTATCCCCGGATGCCAGTACGGCGTTTACGCAGGAAAGCTTATACCTCGAGGAACATGGATTGGGCCTTACGAAGGGAAGCCTGTCTATTCAACGAAACTGCCGGATAATACTGACAACACTTACGTCTGGGAGGTAATGAGTAATGAGTAATGAGAAAATTGTGGCAATGTAGCGGTTTCAAAATAAGGCATCGAGTGTCGCTTACGACGGTTGTTAGTCGTATTTTCAAAACCTATTTTTACCATACGTGCTTAGATGCCGGTCAAATATTATCTTGGTTCTTTTCTAAATTTATAAAACAGACTGCCGAATTTCAGATCTTTCTGCGAGCTTTCAGATGAGATCTCCTAACACTATGATGCTAGGGTCTCTAGCTCTCGATAAATCACCTCCAACTCCTATTTTGAGAATTCCACTTCCTACTCCTAAAATCTTTCTGAAACACCGGCAATGCGCTCTTATTGTAATCAACGTCAGCCATTACCAGCCGACAATTTTGAAAAGTTAAAAATAAGGCAAATTCCGAAAAACAATATCTTGTAAACCCAAGATTTGAGTTGTGTATCAAGACCCTTTATTTGTCTTTCGTCTTGATACACAACTCAACTCGTGGGTTTACAAGATGTTATGTTGTAATCAACGTTAGTATGGCATCTTGATGTCTGTACATCATGAACACACATCCTAATGTAATAATTTATCTAAATTTGCGAAACGCCACTTCCGGCCGCATGTCCTTTTTTTATTCATGTTTTCAACTATCGTTGATCATTCATGATCATTTAGATCTACAAAAATGGCCATTTCTCTCACTTCGTCGACGGAAGTGACGAAGGTTGTTCCAGCTGGATGAGGTTTATCCGCTGCGCTCGAAATAAAACTGAACAAAACATGACGGCCTTTCAGTATGGACAAAATATATATTATCGTGCTCTATGCGATATCTCCGCGGGCGAAGAACTTCTGGTTTGGTATGATCATACTTATTTTCAATTTTGTGGAATTCCTCTCGCTTTAAAGGAAGAAATAAAAGTCAGTGAAAAAGGTAAGATTGAATAAATGCATCGTTGAATGTACACGGAAAGAAGATGATAGCAGCAAATTTTCAAGATTATTGGTTTAGGAAAACTGTTTGCCTCTATAAGTTGTTAATTATACTGACTTAGACTGAAACTTTTTTTTAGCGGTTGGATTATTAACCCTTTCCTGTCCGAGGCGTCTCCCCTTGACAAGTAAAATTGTCTGGCGTTAACCAGAATAAAATTGTCTTGCTAGAGTAAAATTAAAAAGTCGGGTACGGACCGGAAAGGGTAAAAGAGATCGTTAAAAACTTATTTTGAGGAATGATTACTCGCCGCATGCCCAATTCACTAATCTATCTAGTTATAAATTGACCAATCCAACCATTTATTTGTTTACTCATGTTGTAAATAACAAACTTATCAATTGATTGTGATTTTGCAGAGACAACCCAAGACCGTCCAGTTCTGGCTCACCATACCAGGCTACCAGGCCCAAGTAGACCACAACTATCTCATTCGCCAAAATCTCAAAATGTTTCATCATCTCAAAGATCCACATCACTAACCTCACCAACAACAGCGTCACCATACTCCCAAGTCTCGATACCATTTCAACTACAACAATCACCCCAGGTCTCACGACCGTACCACATGCCACAGCCATTCCCAGTACCGCAACAATTTCAACTACCATTATCATCCCCAGTCTCTGCACCAAATCAAATACCAGCATCACCCCAATTACCACAAGTTTCCAATGTACCACGAACTTCCCGAGTACCATCAGTTACCCAAGGAAGATCAACATTACATGCACCGTCATCCCAGTTACCACAGGTATCATTTGGACCATCCTCACCCCGAATATCCTCAGGATCTCAGATGCCCCCATCACCTCAGTTACCTCCTCCCCATATTCCACCCGGTATTTCAACCCCTGGAACATTTTACAGACCAGCTGCTGGCCAAAAAGAACGAGGCTTGATGAATGTTACAGCTTCTGTTACGCCACCACTAACTCGCCGATCGCCTGCAGTCGAAGTCAAGGAGAACATGCCAGTAAGGAATTCGACAATAAAAGCAGGTAGATAAAACAGTTTTTAGACAGACGATTGTGTGGGTGATACTCTCGGCATTTCTTTCGCCAAGTTCCAAAACAGTTCTCTTTATACATGGTAACGATAACCATAGTTAGTTTTCTGATCAATAAGGTGGTCAATCGAAGTCATGATTTGACTCCGAGCAAAAAAGTTATGACTCTTACCAGACTCGTGCAATTAGTCACGATTTCAGACTTAACTCGGGTTTTTCCTTGACAACATGGACTGACTTGATTCACACATTGTTTAAGTCTATAAATTTGGGTATATTTTCAAAGTAGTCGGTTAGCTGACAGCCAGGTGTTCAAGAAAAGGGAAACGCGTTGTCATTCCCATTCACTGACTTGTCTCAAACATTTTTGCAAATCCACACATTTGTGCTAAATAAAAGGCTTTCAATGAGATATATGTTGAGGTTGTGGGAGCTTGAAAATATGACAAATCAGAGATGAACGTTCGTTAAGCTCTAACCTCCTTGTAAGATTTTTGAGCTCTAGACGCCGGGAACCAAATCCGCAACCTTCTGATGACCGCTGAAACGCTCTAACCAACGAGCAACGAGACCCAGGTAGCGACCTAAGTTTTGATGTTCGACATTTTTGCTGTTTATGCAGCAGCCACGATGGTTGCCCATCCTCATGATACGATTTTCGATACATAGATTTGCCTCGCCCTGATGTGTGCTTTTTTTTACCCTTCAGAGCACAATTCGTCCTATGATTGGCTCGTAAATGTTGCAATACATGTGAGTGAGTCGGACACATCATGAGTAATAATTGTATGCGTAGTTGATCAACCTTAAAGATCAATCAACATTTCGCACAGTTTAGATCCACCCATGAAATGGACTTTGACTTGACTGCAACTTTACTCCAACTGTAGCTCAACTTGCATGACTCAAACTGAAATATGAGAAGTCGAGATCAATAACTCCAATTCTGACTCTTCAGCAGTTTTGACTTGATACTCATTTGACTTCAACATACTTTTTTTCTTGACTTTGCCTTGACATAATTTGGCACGAAAAATTACTTTAGAAATACCAAGTGGGTTTCGGTGTTTGGATTCCGTTATCCAAACACGCGGGATGATACGAGACTTGAGAAAAGGGTGAAAAAACACAAGCCGCGACGCGTGTTTGGATATTCTGATCCAAAGAAGCCCGTAGCTGATGGGGCGCAGGGGGGGCGTGGCCCCCAGGAAGATTGAGGAGATTGAAAGCATAAATAAAAAAATTGATAATGGGTGAAAATTAGTTGCATTGTCCCCCGCCATTGACCCCCTAGGTACGGATATTAACCAATCTGAGCTAGCTATTTTATTACCTCAATGTCTCCCATTCATCTATCCTTGGTCCCAGAGGTCCCTTACTCACAATAACGTTCTTAATATCAGATTTAGAAATACAACAGAAAACTGCAATAAATGCCCAAGCATTGAAACCGTCATCACTGCAAAATCTTTCTCCTTGTCTGCAAAAAACTGCCCTGTCCGAGCCCCAAGAAAAAGGACTGGACTACGTTTCATCCACAGTCGACACCAACGAAGACAGTTCCTGGAAATGTGGTCAGTGTGGCAAAATCTTCAGCCAGCGGTTGACTCTACAAGTGCACGTTTGTTCCAAGTCTCCCGAGAGACCATTCCAGTGTGGCCATTGTTCACTGGCGTTTTCATATCCCTCTGATCTTCGTGACCACGTGATCACTCATACGAATGACAGACCATTCAAGTGTGGCTTCTGTGGACGTTCATTCGCGGGCGCAACCACACTGAACAATCACATGCGCACGCATACTGGAGAGAAGCCGTTTGCTTGCGAAATATGTGGGAGAACATTTGCGATTGCCACGCAGCTCAAACGACACATGAAAGTACCTGGGGAATGTGGGATGCCCAATAAAGATGCGCAGTTGTATAACCAAAACGCAGCAATCACAGTTGAACGGTAAAAATAGTAAAAGAGAGATGCGCATAAAAAACTGTTACAGCTCAAGGCCGCCAATTATGTGTTTAAAATTAGTGAGTACTTCACTATTTCTGCACAAGTATATATAGAAAGGATACATTTCCGCTAAAGATACTCCTAAACTCATAGTATAAGACTATCGCCATCCTTATGGTGTATCCTTATCCTTCAGGTGTATCTTTAGCATAAATTTAACATTCCTGTACATGTTTATATAAGCATTATGCATACATAGGTGTGTACTAATGCTTCTTTAGCTTCAAATTTACTCGAATAACAATTCTCAATATGACACCAGTCTTATAATAAGCAAGAAATTGGTAAATAGGGTTTGCCCGGAGATGTAATTAGATTAGATTTCTACAGCTTTTTCCAGAACGAGGTATCTCTTTTATAATATTTTTAACAAGGTGTCTCTTTCATACTGTTTTTTGAGCGGAGTTTTTTAGTCATTTTTTATATGTTTACCCGATCCCATGTACTGGGCTACGTCCTTGTAACCACTAATAAATCCAAGTTAAAATCAAGCGCTTTGTTCATTCGTTCGTTTGTCTGTTCGTTCTCTCGTTCATTCGTTTGTCCGTCAATTCATTCGTTCAACTTGAAAAACAGCGGCCTCCCTTCTCTTAAAAATTGCCCCTGAACCTCAGGCCTCATTACACTCCTACATACTGGTTATAGATGTGTTAACAATGTAGCGACAAGTCATTTTTGTGGTATAAAAATACAAATTTCGAGAAAATTCTAAAGAAGACCTGGACCTTCTCAGTGTCTTCTCACGGCATCACCTTCCTTAAACAGTTGTTTTGCCTGCTAATTGAAGTCATGTCATCCTCCATCGAAAATATTACTTCGCTCGGTCACTCCTGACATGGCTAAAGTCAACTAAACAAAAATAATCCAAAGGTTCATGTCACCAATTATATTTCTCTTTACCTTTTGCTGCAGCAAAGGATATTAATTATTATACACAGGATATCGCTGTTTAACTCTTAGGCGACCGATATGGTCGCGTATGGTATCGCGTTTGTTCTTCAGGATATCATCCGTAACAAATCGACAAATCATGTGATCAAGTGGAAATTTAAATTCATAGTTATAACATTATTAAAAATGACAGAATAAACAAGCCAAAAGAACCCCTGACTCTGCTCCTTCCCCCCTTACTACCTTCAAGTCTGCAGATTTCCCCCTCGCACCTTTCGACCTGCACATGGACTCTTGGATTAACTCTTTCAAGGAGAGAGCTCCCCCTTTGACGGGTAAAATAATAAAAGTCTTACGTCACCGGGAAAGAGTTATTGAATACGTTTCTTTTTGCTATATAATAGCAAAATAGTTCAGTTGGATTTTTCTTTTTGTGTACGAGCCCTCTCCCTGTGTCTACAAGTTACCGCAGAATCGTATACTGAGTGGATTAACTTAAAACACCTCAAAAATAATCGGCCGCTAAAAGGTTAAAATGGAAGAAAACTCTAAAAATATAAACAAATTATGCAACACACAAATTTGACAGACTTAATTTTTTTCTCGGTTCTTAACTGTTTAATCTCGAGCGTGCCTATACCACGCTGGTTTCAGCTAGTCGTTACGTTGGCTTTGCTAATCTAACAGAAATCAATTTGTTTGACAATCAAAAGGCGGCTTTATTAAATGACCTTGAGCCTCTTTGTACGTGAATCCTGAACAAAATATAACATGGAGGAGATACATGTCCAACCTCGTTTACTGCATTTCGTGCAGTAGATGTGGTCTGCTCTACGTTGGAGAAACGGGAAGACGCTGATCCGACAGATTTGCCGAACATCTTCGCTCCGTAAGGAATGGAGACGCTGACAAATCTGTCGCCCGACATTTTAATAGTGCCAATCATTCTCTTTCGGACATAAAAGTTTGTGCCATCTCCCAAATTTCTGGCGGTAACAATAATCGCAAAAGACAAGAAAAGCGTCTCATCTTTAAAATTGGAACCATTCACCCTCACGGACTCAAACCGGAACCATTCACCCTCCTGGACTGGTTTGTATATCTCAATTATACTGTTAGCGTGTGCACGCAAAGATTTTTACAAAAAAAATAAATAACGAGAAACAATAAGTCAAGCCTTTGAACATTCTTGTTTCCCCATGCAGTTTTTATTTCCGTAATGAAAAAAGTAGGTCTGATCGGATAAATAATATTTTTGGTGAAAGAAATCACTTGTAATGCACTAAATTTCAAAACATTTGAGCAATATGTTCAAAGCGTAAACACTCAAGTGACATAAGAGTTTTTACAACGCTTTTACAATTAGCTAGTGGACAACTCGATATTCCTATTGGCCATTAAGTGGACATGCCTAGGCACAGTCCTTAGAGCTAATGCTTTGATAACCTCTTAATCTTAAACGTTGATTGGTAACCATGAACTGTCTACATATAATCTCAGGAATGTCTCTTGTTTGCAACAGTGCTTATTCAGACTACTCCATATTATAATTAGAAGAAAATCATTCAAAAACTTTGAGCATGTTTTGACTTAAACGACCATATTCATTAGTGTCATTAGGTTTCTCATCCAAATGTATTTTACATAATTAAGCTAAATGTGTACAGAAGGTCTCAGGCAACCCAAAATAAGCGTCATCACGTTCCCTACCATGAAGAGTTGTTCGCCACTTACGAAAAAACATCTTACTCAAGTCCACACTGATAGTCGAGTCACAAGCTCTATGAAGTCTGAGTCCGAGCCATCGTCTGTGAGTCTTCCATCGAATCTTTACAGGAAGACACGCAGTTTAATAAGAAACACAATAACCAGTCAAGTGTTCTATCTTTAGTAACTAATTTTCTGCAGGTGGCTTGTGTGTACTTTTGCGATAAAGGAAACGAGGGAGAGAGAATGAGGTTCCTGTGACAACTTTCTAATAACCTGAAACCAAAATTCCACTATCTGAACAACTGATAGAGCAGGGGTGACGATATAATATGCATCAGTGCTACATAAAATGGATATATAATGGGAAGTCATAAGGCACCTACCCAAAATATGTGAAAAGCTAAAATGTTCATGAGCTTCCAAAACTTAAGGCAGAAGATTGGAACGTCTCGAGCAAAGGCCATTTTTTATTCTCTCTGACAAAGGGCCTTGTTTGAAACGCGATTTTCCTTTTTCTAGCAGCAGTCTCGGCAGTTCCAACCCTTTATCTTTCTAGACGCCGTTTTTCACTGCCTACGCCGCATTCTGCATTTTTAAACTAAATACACTGATTTTAAAATTTAACTACGGTCTTTCAAACCATAGATACTGCTTTATTCTTAGATGATTGTGGATACTTCCATGTCTATTTATTTGCTAAGGTCTCTTCCCTCTCGTCCGGGACATCTTCACAGCCTAACTGTTTGCTGACGATAAACTGACACAACATGTTTAAGTTTACTTTTTATTTGCGACACTTTAGCAGTAACACTCTCATGTTTCTTACTCCGACAGTCGGTGTGTTATTGCGCATGTTTGGTGTTGCGATATTTGTATTCGTCATCTAGTACGTCAGTTTTGACGACTAGTTTTCAAAAACGATCGAACTAAAGGGCAGTTCACAAGTGCGATTTCGTGGCTTGTGATTGACATCTTGTAGTATGTGTTTAATTGACGAGAGCGTCGAGGACAAACTGCAACGAATCATGAGCGGATATCTTGCTGCATAGACTGTCATGAGTTTATTACGTACACCAGGGTGACAATCACAACGTAAGATTTTGTGCCTGTGATATCTCAATGTTAGTTTTAAGAAATAAAGACCAAAACGTTCACGGTGATTGGTCAAAACCTGGGTTAACAACAACTACAATCCCACGAGGGCAAGAAGACATATTCAAGTGTCCGAAATGTGCTCCCGAAATGTATTTTAAATATTTGCCTCCCTAAAATATACGGCAGCCTCACCAGCCCACCTAATAGAAATGACCAAATTATACGTTAGTGCGAAACACAGATTGGTTTGCCTTTTCTATTGTTCAATATCCACGTTAACGGTTCCCCGGGAAGATAACCCCCCTTGACGAGTAAAATCGTCTGGTGTTAGCAAACTGCAGAGAAAAAATTTAAATGGGAAAGCAGTATAACCCTTTCCTGACAGGATGTGTCCTCTTCGTCAAGGTAAACCATATTGAAATAATCGCGCGTTAGCTGGAATTAATTTGATCAACTATTTGTGAATGTTCCACTCTGGAGGTAATTCAAATGCCGTACCCTCAAACAAGGATGAACATCAATCATTATTATATTGGATTGTTAAATATGCAACTACCTACTAAATACACTCCGACCTACGTTTTTCAAAACTCTAAGTTGTAAACAGATCAGAACCTCCAACAAGGAAGTCTAGAACTAATATCAAAGCGATGTCCTCTAGCAGAAAAAGTGCCTGTGGCAAGGAAGGAATCACATGCTCCAAGTAATTGATTCATTGCTGATGTTTGATCCACAGTTCAGCCTATCAGCATGTCGTCAGATATCTGGTATTGTTATCGAAGTGATAGCTTCTTCGGAATACAATAGCGTTAACATATTAATACAAGTTGGAACACGTCTACTAAATACTCCATCAGGTCCTCCACAATAGAATCAAGACTAATATATGGAGGTGGGCTGAAGGACATTATTGTCTTGGATCACTGAGCACAACTTCCATCTCAATTTCCTTGTTAAGAAATATCTTTTCAGTGCATAGAGAACCAATTTTCTTCTTGGGAAAGCAAAAAGACAACAAAGCCGACACGTTTTCGGTGTAATAAATTCTTTGTTTAATTTGTTCCTTGGACACCAGAAATACGAAATCGTCACGAAAAATGAGATTCCGATCCTTACGACATTTTGACTAAAGGTAAGGACAGTTGTCTCGAGGCGAATATTCAGCTATGCCTGTGTTTGCGCGCATGCGCACATAACAATGCGGTTTACCATGAAAGGAATAAGTCTGTAAAAAATTCATAAATTTGGCAAACGCCTAATTCACTTCATTAATTTGTTTTCTGTCTTTCATAACCTTCTTTGTGTTTGATGATACAATTACTATCAAGAATTTTAAAGAATTGGAAAAAACCTAAGACTAATTTCATAATGCTAATTTGGCGAGATATTGTTGGTCGTCGATATATTGTTTTGGACTCCATTAGCTGACCTTAGAAAGCTTCACATACTTCAAATATTTCATTTTCTTGCACTGAGCTCTTCTTTAGAATTGAATCGGCATTATGAATTTTCATCATTCATGAAAATTATACTGTAACAGATCTTTCTGCATTTATGAAAATTTTATAATTTACTAAAAAAAAGGACTTGGTTGATTGAAATTTAATCTCACCCTAACGCTTCTAGACCGACCGTCAAAGATTATGAGAAAAAACCAACTTTTTATGCGCTGGTTAAACAACGCTTCGTTATTTCTTACGAAGGTTCCTCTGTTGGCATTCGTCATTCAATATTTCTTGACTTTGTTAAAACATATCGACTTCAGGGTAACTCGACTAGGAAATCGTGATAAACGAATATTTCTCGTTTGTATTTAACAGTTTTTGTTTAACCTAGGCACCAGTCGGTAGGTAAACTAGTTTGAAATAAGTAGCACGCCAAATAATGACCAGTCTTAAACATAGGAATTAACTTCGAAATATAAATTTCAAATTTTTTGTGTTCTTTGAACCGTTTAATGGACATGCCACTCACATATGCTAAGCCGAACTTGAAGAGGCATGATCAAGTGTTTAGGGGAGGAAAAAGAATGAGGGCGGAGCAGTCACATTCTTCCAACTCCGTCTTTCTTTTTCGTCTGTTCCCGCCCATCCGTCTGTACACTGTTGACTTCGGTTGACTCCCTTGTCGGAAATTAAAAAATTAGACAAAATGAAACCATTGACTGATGTGAAAGAAGAATCAAAGGGAGAACAAAGGAATGTTATCTGGTAAAGAAGTGTCTTTCAAGCACACTTCAGTAAAACCTCCGGTTTCACAGTTTTGCTTTATACTTTTGTCGCTTCAGCACTCCTACTAAAAAAGGATTGTTATGCACATAGGGTTAATGAGATGCCATTTGGGGAAATGATATTGTGATTAATATTATTTTTAAAAGATAAATTCATGTTAAATATTAATTTCAACATCAATTTGACATGATTTGCGGAAACCAAATAGTAGACTTTTGGCTCCCGAACAGGAATTGAAAACCCAGGATTGACGTCCAGGACGCTTACCTGGAAAAAATGTTGAAGTTTCACCACAGCCACTTATTTGTGCGGTTTTCTCATTCTTCGTTGAACCGATCATCCCAAAAGACCAGACAATCATTTGACAGGAGATATTAAATCGTACGATTTAACGTCGTTATCCTGGAAGATGCGAAAATCTTACAATTTACTCACTATAATGAAGGAGAAGAAATTTCACCTCATTTGTTTTGAAGCCTTGAGTCTTACCATGGGTCGAACCCTTGGTCTCCCCGCTCAGAATGAAGTGTGGTGACCACTATACTTCGGTAAAACGTCAATCAAATCTCAAGAGAAGGGGAACTCAGTTCGCTAATAAATACACAATAAGTGAGATAAACATCGCAACTTAAATATTACCAAAAAGTGTGTTATGCTCCGTAAAACTTTATCCATTTCAGGAAAGTCTAGTTGCTCACCTAAAATTCAAAAATTGTATCCATAGTTTTGGAAAAGTTTACCACATGTCTGCCGTGATAGTATCTCAAACACTACGACTACTCGGAAAATCCCATGACATAAGGTGGTGATTTTCTTCGGATCTCAAAACTATAAGATGCTGACATTTTTTCTCATTAGGGGTCCGAAAATAACCCTCTTACACTATCTATAAAAGTTCCAAGTTTCCTGTGGAAGCATACCACTACGACCCCCCTTGACGAACTTCACTGAACATTATAATTCCTGTTCACAAAGCACAGGTTGCATGAGTAATGATCTCCTTCGTTCGGTGGTTACAAAATAAGATGATAGACCAAAGGTACGAAATTCTGGGTTCAACCTTTTCCCAGAGTTGTTCCAAAGAAAGCGATTACTTTTTAATTCTCTTAAGCCCTCACACAGCGGTCTGATGAAGAGTGGACATTGGACTTCGGCGCTAAGCCGATATACCTACTTATTATTGTATGGTCTATAAAGCTACGTATGTAAAATGAATGAACAAAAATACGTTATAAACGAGGTCTTGGGCCGGTTGTTAGGTCAGTCTGGCTGACTTATCGAAAGTCAAACAATGTTTCTACCTGCAGTATCCTGGAACGCTTCTTTCTTCCAAGAGCTCTCAAACATTCCTAATCACCATGTCGGCGGTAACCATGGTTTTTGAAGCTTCGCAGAATATTTTCAAAATTTGGCGAGGCCTGTTAAAACATATTGGTCTCAGAGAGAATAAAGAGAGCTGTGTCACAGCTGATGTAAACTATAAACGACACTTGAAAGTGCATGTATAATAAAAAAATTAAAAAATATTGACACGTGAAAAGGCTTAAACTTGCAATCTTTCGCATTCCCTGTTTAAGGCAATGTCGAATAAATCAATCAGGTACAATGCTGGATTTTGACAAGCTAATGACTAGTGTTGGAACTTAGCGCGCGCGAAGTCAATACGAATTTATTATTTCATGCAGTGAACATATTTATCTTCCTCTGGCTATAGTGACACGATACTGAGCCACTAACGACTTATTCAAAAGCTGTTTTAATGGCAGCAATTACAGAATGGCATTCAAATGTCTTTACAGGTGCCTATATTCGGTTAACTTGTTGGTAAACATTATTTATTACCGAGAAACAAGACGATATTGGTTTTCTGAAGGCGAATAGTCTATTAAACTCATTAACACAGAACAAATATGTATCGAAAAAGATATTTAGTTGAATGTAACTCGTGCCAATCGACAATTGCTACGCGGTGTTGACCCAGTTGCTGACACCATTAACATAACCATTTACACAAAATTACACAGCAAAACAAAATTCCATGTCTACAACTAATTGTCTTTGTTAGACAAAAAGAATTCAGAAGCACATGCCAGACTCGAAATTTCTACAATAAAAAAAACGAAAATTAAGAAAAAAATTGTAAGTAGCCGACTTGAAATTAGCCAAGCACTTGCGATTCCTTTCAAGGGATCCAGAAATTTTCCTTTCAAATACGATATTAGCGCAATCACGTTATTTTAAAACACTTCAAACAGATTCTTATTCATTTGCATTTAAAAAGGAAGTTCTTTGAAATATTTAAGTATGATTTTGTAAGCAAGCGATCGTGGGTGGACATCAGTGAACTCATGATAAAAATATTTTTAAAAGAAATGCTTATGCTATGACTGTTATATATTTTAATTTTAAATGAAATGTGGCATTCCATGAGAAAAATGAACGAAATCAATAACATCACGTGATTTCCCCCCTGAAAACTCAAAATAAACATTTGTCTGAGTTATACCATGTGGAAAAATAATTTTTGGAAAACATATTTAACTAAATAGTGGTTTTATTACTTCAATAGGTCTGAAAATTTGCTCAAGGCTGCTCCCAAAGGTCACGAAAATATGATATTCTTTCTTCGTAACATTCGCTTTAATACTGTCTATTGATGTCGATAACGATGAAGACGAAGCAAGAAGAAGCAGTATAAGATGCTTTAAATACACCGCTGCTTCAATAATTATCGAAAACAACAACATCGATTAAGCCCCTAGAATGCTGCTTTCAGAGGATGCCCTAACACGTGATTTGTTTCGAACCTTCTACAAATGTACGCTCTAGCTTACAGAACGATATTTCCTCGGTCGTCCAATGTTCTTGAAATATGATGAGAAAGTCTTACAGTCAACTTAGGATAAATTTTAGTTCAGTGAAGAAAAATTTTCTTCCCCTAGCCATTCTCGGGTTGCGCACCCAGGTCCATCTGCAATAAATATTCCAAAATATGCAGATATCCAAATTAGCCAAAAATTTTCAAATTTGAATTGCCTGAATACTCTTTTAGCAAAATAGGTTTCTCACTGACTCCTACGAAGTAGGGAAAACAAAATCCTAAAATTGTCATCTTGGAACTTGACATTCAAGAAAACCCAATGAGAACCGCACGGTAATATTTCGTGTTTACCACAGGGTCATGGTCAAATCAATAAATTTTCCTATTATTTTTTTTTCTACTTTATTTTCTTAAATTGGGGTTTTTGCTACTGCAATATTTGGCTCACGTAGATGCAGAGTACAAATTTGCTAAATTATACTCTGGAGTGGGAAGCTTCTGGAATTACTAATTCTCCGTAGGAGACAATGATTTAAAGCATGACCCACAAAATATGCATGAACGCATTCATAAATAATTTTTACAGATTTAATTACTTGGTAAACACTTTAAGAAACCTGAAAAAGAAAGCCAAATACTTTTCCGGTTAGGACTGAGAAATTTTCATTGTTTTGGAGAAACTTAAAAGAAGAAGGTCGCAAATGGTGTTAATAATGTCAACAAAATATCACGTATGCAATTTCAAGACAAAGATGATTTTTTGCTTGCTGTGTTTTGTTCAAATCCCGCCTACATCCTACGCAGATTAACTTTACAAAATCTACCGAATTACCATGGAAACCGTTTGAATTGTAGAGTAGGAATTGGGAGTTTTGAATTTGAAAATAAGAGAGAATTCTGAGCGTGATTAAAGAACACAAGAGAAGAACGGCAGTACAAAATAAATGAACACGAAGTGAAAGTGTCAGCAACTACACACGTTGAAACTATGTAAATGAAGGTGGAAAATTTACTGGCACACCGAAGCCTATTCCATTTTTGGCAATTTTGGATTAAAAGGAATAGGTTCAGCAAAGCATTCTTCATCGTTCGGCTTTTTGTTCATCTAACCTTGGCACACCATTCAGTACACGAAACAAAAATCAGGGTTGATCTTATCCGATTAGTAATGGCAGGGGGGTTGACCTGAGCCATTCAAGATCTGAGCGTTTCAGTTTACGGTGGAGGTCTTAACAAGTTTCGCTTCTTATACTGATTGCGTTAATGTTATCGAATTCAGAATCACGACAATAAACATGGTCCACAATTCAAAATCGTCTAAAGTCAGTGATGACTAACGATAATCCTGGTGAGTTACGAATCATGAATAATTCAAAATTCAACCCACTAACGATGAGGTATTTTCAAAACTAAGAAAATAAGTTTGGTGTCTGGACACCAGATTGATGTCGCCTTATTAAGCCAAGCAAAATTGCCAACAAATTGCATTCTACCTCAGGTTAATTTAACCATTCAATCAGTTGAAGTGATCGTAAGTTCTCACAAAACGCCACAACTGTCAGTTCTTGCTGGAACCAATATAACTAAGTAATTAACAAGCTTTCTACCAGTCCAAAGCCTCGAAACAATGAAAATGTTCATCTTTTGTACAGGTAAAATCAAAGCCTTTACCAGATGGTAAGACTTGTTTCCCATCAACAAAAAAAAATTCAAAAAATAAATAAATAAAATTCTGTTTCTTTATCCTATCTCGCGTGTGTAATTACGTGCATTCAAAATCATGTGATTCTGTTCACATTTAAATTAACGAAAAACAATGACCCCGAAATTAAGAATCTTTGTAAGCGTAGGTTAGTGATTGGTTCAATGACTGCTCATTTGAAAGTCATTTGAAAATCACTAAAGCGTGCTATGGAATGAGAGCTTTTAAGTTTAACGCAATCAACACAAGCGAATACACACAAGACCCGTGTCGTGGGTATGTGCTGAAGCGACGCGAACACATTATAAAAACGATATTCGAATAACAGGATCCGATGAAAGAGGAAGAGAGAATGGAACAGATTGTCAAGTTAACGCCACAAACTGTAAGTTGATGATATAAATCTGTAATGAATCTCAAGTTTAAATAGGCTGTGAAGTAACACTTTATAGACTGCCTTAAATTAGAGACGACGAACTACATCAAGAATAAGTCCAGGCAGATTCACGCCAGGAGATATATTTGCTGATGGTTAATTGTTTGCTAAATTATTTCGTGTTCAAGTAATTCATAGTGTCTGAGAATGACGTGTATTAGAAGGATACGAAATTAGGATTCAAAATGACAAAACTCTCGGGTGTGATTCTAACGTTGTCATTGTGATTACCCTGTTATAAGTGACCTTTCAATATCAACTAACCACATCCCCTGTCGTTAGTGGGAAACCTAGCAATAGGCCAGCTTTACAACGACTACGGAAGCTTAACATACAATCCCGAGTTCGTTTTCTATCGCAGCTAGGGTAAAAGAAGTCAACGAGGTTAGTCAATTATGTCTCACGATCAACGTTTCATAACCTAACTAAAAACAAAACGCATATTTTGCGGGAGTGGAAAACAGGTGTTCGACCTCAAGCAATGTTGAAATCGTAATTCGGTTAATTCCTGGTTCTAAAACTAAAGCAATCGCTCGACCTCTTTCAGTTCTTTGAGTTTCCCTCGAAGTTTAATACAACGGGAAATTAAGATAAATGGATACATTGTGAAGGTTGAATTCCAGAGCAAGTGGAAAGCACGGATGCTTATATCCTTATATGATGTAACTGGATTTGCATATTAGATTTATATTTCCTGCTTTATATTTTTCGCAGAATGGGAACATCTTTCCGCAAGGAAATATTAATGCAAGCAAGGATTACAGAAAGTTTGTTCCTACCACGCCAATGAAGAGTTCGGCCAGGAGTGAAGCTGGACCGATCACTTCGGAATTGCTGGACGTTTTCTTGTACGGCAAGAGGAAAATCCAGGCCATCGATCTAGAGGAGGCAAAGCGTCAGAAAACCTCGAAAGATTCGTATGAAAAGAAAAATGAGAAAGACATCAAGGCCTTTCCCAAGTGTAAGTGTATTTTTCTGATTTTCAAACAAAGGTTTGTTTCGTATTGACAAGGCTCTACTCCTGTGGCAACAAGACAAAGAACGTTCAAAGAAACAATAAACTTCCTTCATCGGCATTTTGAGCTGAAGGAACTTGAAATGACATGTTCATGCGTGCACGAACGCCAAGCACGTCAACATTACTCCGGTGCTCCTCAGTACAATCGTGATAATTCAAGACCTTGGCCGAACTTAATTGCTAAGCGACATGAAAAAGAAAGAATATTTGAAAACTGGATAATATCAACAGTTTACAGCTGATCGTCTCACACAGGAAGTCGTCAAAGTCATTGGGCGAACGCAATGAAGCGGTACGGCGCGCATGATTGACTTCCTTTCGGGTTGGTAAGATACAAAAAAACATAACTTTTTCGGCATAATTTCATCCTTACGCGCCATCCGTGTTAGTTGGCAAACTTATGTTCACTTTCAAAAAAGAAATGATTGCAGTTCAATCATACTAAAGTAAACCTCAGCACAGAATGGTAAACACAGTTTTTAAATGCCTAGAAAAAGAAATACTTCCCTTATTGTATTTACCCTGGGCAACCTTATGAGTGGATATTGTGAAAGAGGGCTCTTAAGAAAGAAAAGTCTTTTCATCCAACACGTAGTTTCCGTCAATTGGTACTCAGTGACTACGACAAACGAACCCTTTTTCTGGTGCTTAAGCCGAAAGTGAAGCGATACATTTGCAAACAGGTCTTTGGAATAGGGTCTTAGGAATGAAGTGCGGGTTGTTATCGAAACAAAGCAGTGAATGCCAATAAAATGTCAAAACAACAAAATAACGAGGTTCTTATCAGGAAGAATCAATATTATTGCCATTGTCTACCAGATTGATGCTTTCCAAAAGGTCATCACTAGCATCAATACCAAAGCAACAAAACCGCACTGCCCTTACAAACAAGAATGACTATTTCTTATTTTCTACAAGTTATTGTCGGCCAAATGTTCATCATCTAATCAGCTGAATACAACTAGGACCACCACCTCGGAATAATTCGATTACAGTTGATGGGCGACCTCCCCAGCCGCCGTACTATTCTCGGGTAACCTCGGAAGAACATCGACAGATGTGTCTAAACAAGGGAGTTATTGTTGTGAAGACCATCGAACAGTTGCCGGTTCCTCCATTTTTGTCCCAGAATCCCCTGAATGCTTTCCAAGGACGGCATTTGTGACTTAAAGTTAAATGAATGTCTTTCCGTTAAAAAAATAAAAAAACCCAAAACAAATTAGCAGTCAAAGAGATTAATGCCATAAAAATGAACACCTGGGAATGCCAAATGTCTATGCGTCATTTAAAAGCTAAAAGTGTCGAAGTCAGTGAAAGTGACTGGCAAATTTTGCTTGAAAAATACTCTTTGTTGAAAGTCTGTTTTTGACCTTGATCCATGGAAATTTCGAGTAGATGTTCTGTTTTTATCAGTATAGGATAATGGCCCTTAACTTTTTCCGGTTTGGGTCGCTTCCCCTGACTAGTAAAATTGTCTGGCGTTAGGCGAAATAAAATTGAAAAGTCAGGTACGAACCTGGCCTGATTCTTCATAAAGGGAATAAAGAGGACTGGGATGCTGGTGGCATAGTGGTAATACACGTGTCTCTCACCACTGTGACTAGGGTTCGGTTCCAGCTCCGTGCTGCTATCTTGTTAAAATTACCTTGGTGTCACGTGTGAAAAGAGTGTTGTCCAGTTTGACTCTACCAAGCATCGCAGGTTTTCTCAGGGTACTCCGGTTTCTTCCTGTAGTAACACTGGACCCATGAAGGGTGGTCCTTACTGGACCTCTAGGGAGAACAGCTTAGGTAGCTGATAGAGTTACCCAGTATAAATAAAGACCCTTTAATCTTTCACCTTATTGAAGTGAACTGTACTGATGAAAATGTTTACAACAATGAGGGTTAAGATTCATCCTCGTGGGTATAACCTCCTGCCGGAAATTTTAGCTGTCATATCGATTACCGGGTTTGAGTTAGATCTGACTTCGTACAAACATGTATCACCCTCATGTAATGGTAGTCTAATTCGTAAATTTGATAAACATATTTCTAATATTAAACAAGGCCAAATGCGGTTGCTTCGCACTGGTTGTATCTGGATATCTACGAATTTTCAATTTTCCTGGAAAATATTTTTTAATGGTAGTTGGTTTTTCCTTTTATTTTTGTGGCTTCACCATGTACTATTACATTGACCAAAAGCTACCATAAATGTGGAGCCAGTACGAGTATGCATCGATAAACAGTTAAAAGCCATGATATATGGTAAATCTTCACGAAGAAATGGTCATCCAGCCCAATATCGCTTTTTCGCGTGAAATTTGTTGAGCCAGTTTTGAAAATGTCGGCTAATCATTACATTTTTTACAAATTTCCCCTGATGAAACTACTTCGCTTGACAGTTTTGTCATCATGTACCTGGATTTTTTCGACAACACTGCTTGACCGCAAGACAAACGTTTATTATTTTTATCGAAGACTTCTCTTCTACGGAACAGATCGAATCAAAATAGCTTTTTTAAGGTATTTAAGAGTTACAAGAGCTATTCTTGTCAGTCAAATACTTTTCTAACTGCATTTTAAATTAGCGAATGCTTGACCAGATCATCTCGTCTGTCTTTCAGGGTGTGATGTCTGTCGCACACAGCATGATGGACCATGCCACGTGAAAGAACCAACAAAAACACTTCGACAGTTGGTTGGCACCACATTTCATGATATAACACTCACTTATGCGGTCTTGTCATTTCCTGCTGAAGTTCAAATGTGTACTTCCAGTATCCCTGGTTACACTTATGGTGTGTCCGCAAAACAACCGTTTCCGATTGGGACCTGGATCGGACCGTACGAAGGGAAGCGAATAAAAGACGAGGATATCACGAAGGACATTGATACGAACTACATTTGGGAGGTAAATACTAAATCAGAAACACAATCTAACATTATCTAAATAATTTTTCTTGTTGTTGGTCATTGGTGGTGATGGTCGAGCCACAAGTTTTCCCGTTATTGACGTTTTTGTTGTGTTACAGTTCGCGTAGATGGATAACTGTCGTACGTAACCATTGTTGTTTTGGCACAGTTGCATTGATCTAATGTCGGCCTAACATCACTCCTCTTCTCGTTAAACTAGCTGCCTCTAACGTTTCTGTACGAGCATTTGACTGCTTTTAATGCTGACAATTATTTTCACTCCAGATTTACGAGGATGGAAAGTTTTCCCATTATCTCGATGGCAACGATGAAAACTGTTCTAGTTGGATGCGGTTCATCCGGTGTGCTCGCCACAAAGGAGAACAAAATATGGTGGTATTTCAGTACGGCAATAATATTTACTACAGGGCAGTACGAGACATTCCTGCAGGGACCGAGCTCTTGGTCTGGTACAACAACAACTACACCCAATTCCTGGGCGTACCATTTGGACTGCGTAACGTCCCTGGAACCAAAAAGGGCCAGGAAAATAACAGCTTGGCACAGCGAGGGCCAAAATCACCAACTTCTACAGTGACGCAAGATGACGTAAAGCCTTTTATCGAGCAGAACAACCCAAAAAACAACCACAGTACAACGTCAGGCAGCAAAACACCAGAGGTTGTTTATAGTTCAAGACACATGCAAACAAAAACCACGTACTGTTATCCTGCAACCAGTCCTGCTGGTTTGCCACCATCCGTGAAGTTCTCAAACGAGCCTTCGACGAAGAACCTTAGTATGGTGCAGCCAACTGTTACGATTGGTAAGTATATGAAGAGTTTTATATAAATTTATGTTAAGCAGCTAAATGTGTTAGCCGGATTGTAGTTCTTTCCCACAGAGCGGCAAGTCTTCAAGGGAAAATTCCTCGTCAAATTTCTAGAGAAATGAATTCTAACTACTAAAATCTTTTGAATGATTTTAAATTTTAAGCAAAAGGAGGCATATGGAAACGAAGAAAATACATTGAACTCTAAAAAGACTGGAACGATATCTCGTAGTACCAGGCTTCACGATTGAATAAAGCTGACATGGGGGCAGCCATGTAGGTCAAAAACACGCGTGGGAAAAAGTTGTATTGAACCTTTACTTTTCATTGACAGTTAATTCTGACAAACATGCAGTGCTACCAACATTGTTCTCTACTTAGTAAGGATAAAAAAGAAAACTTTCAATTTCGCAATAGGTTGTGTGTTTTATCGCTCAGGGCACTGAGATGACCTGCAAATTGACCTACATGTGAGCTTCCATGTTGGCTTCAAAATACACGGTTTGCAGGTATCGTTCCAGTCTTTTTAGAGTTCAATGGGTAAATATGTCTCAGCTCATATCTAACGCTCGATTAATACAAGCCAATACACAATTTGTCAGAAGACATTTGTATGACTAAAATTGAAATTTATCTTTTTGATTTTCTAAAGAACACCGTCCAACTGCCACCACTGCCAGCATTTCACAGAATCATACGACGTCACCAGGGGTCGGTCAACGCCAACAATACGTCACAGCGTACAGCGGCTCCCCGCCAATCATGAGCAACCAAATAGATTTGAACAACAACCACTTTATATTCTCCTCCAGCAACCAACCTCCACATTCATGTTCCACGACTTCTGTCTCGATATTCCAGGACGATCAGCTCGCTTCACGGGATGAACCCAATTCCTGGAAGTGCGGCCAGTGTTCGAAAACCTTCAGTCAGCGGTTACTCTTGCAAATGCACATATGCTGCAAGTCACCGGAGAAACCTTACCAGTGTGGCCATTGTTCGGACTCGTTCTCCCAACCCTCGGAACTTCGTAGCCACGTCATAACCCACAGCAACGACCGACCATTCAAGTGCGGCTTTTGTGGACGTTCATTCGCGGGCGCAACTACGCTCAACAATCACATGCGCACGCATACCGGGGAAAGACCGTTCCTTTGCAATAACTGCGGGAGAACGTTCTCGATAGCAACACAGCTCAGCCGGCACATGAGAACCCCCGGAGAATGTCCCATGGCGGGAAGTTTGAGTGAAGTCCACAACGATGTCGTCCCACCATTCACTTCGACGTTGACAAGAGGATGAGAGGACACGCACATTTAATTTAAAAAGAATATATGAAAAGATTTTAAATTATAGATTGTCTTTAGATATGGACTCTTGGTAAGGACTTATTAAATCGTACATAATCAAGTTAATCTGTACAGGGTGGAACGCATTGGGGCGCTAACGGTTAGCCTTCGAGGAAATGCTGGGATACGGCAATTCTGTAGAAATAAACAGTTTATCTGCACAAGAAGTAGTGCTGCACAGTAAATTTCTGTAATCACGATATTTTATATTTATTTTTATCATATTATGATAATCATTTTAATGTCTAGAGATTAAAGTTCACTTCGCCGTGCGTCAGCGAGCAAGAACCACGTCTGGGTGTGTCTTAATCGTTACTGTTCAGTCGTAGAATCGATATTTGGTTTTAATGCCCCGTTTTATGTTAGCTTTTGCCAGATAAAATTGCACGGAATTACGAACGAACATTTCAGGCATGACGAGTTGAAACAACCAATCCAAATCACTATCGGTGGGGATGCGTTCTATGGCAGTGATCGTTAAAACCTCACGTCTTTATCTCGTGGTAAGAATTAGTTTATTGGGAAGAGTTGACATTTTGTCGCTTTACAGAATTTAATCACTAATATTTACAACGAATTATCGACATTCTCAAAATGAGCGGTGTCATGTCGTTTCAATCAATCTCCAACTTGCGAAACGGAAGAACGGCTCACTGAAGTGATGATAAAGAAAGGAATACGGCGGTCCAACGTAAGATTTGCTCGGCGATTAAAATTGGTTTTCATTCATCAATCCCAAGACATTTCCTAACATATTTACACGAATTTCATTCCCAGGAATAAATAACTTCCCTAACTAATTACATTAATTGCTGTACAGGGCAGAATTCATCCTGATTTTATCATCCCTTTACCTTTATTAATTTTAATCAGTTACTAAGGGTCATGATCAGTTAGTTTATTGAGTTTGAAAATTATCTAGTTTTCAGTTTTCGCAATTGTGTCTTTAAATTTCCAAAGTTTTCCCGGTGACGTTATCTCAGAAACGTAAACAAACCGTCCAGCTGGGTCACAAGTGATGTCATGAGGGTAGACAAATCCCTGGAAATAAACATTGAAAACGATTTAACTCTTTGGTGGCAGCAAGAAAAATGGCTATTTTCAAGGTACCGTATTAAATAATGTTTTGAGGAAGGTTATTCAAGTCAATATGAAGGTTATTTAAGTCATATATGATCAATTCTATGAGGATCTGCCACCAAAGAGTTAAAGTAAAAACGATTGCTACTGACCGACAGAGATCATACCTGTACTTAATCATGGTTCAAGTGTAGTTCAAATTGCGCACGTATTTATGTTGCTGTGTGCGCCTGAGCCTGAACTGCGGTATCAGTGTCGGTGGTGGTCTTGTGTGTGTGTCAATGACAATGACGATTTATTAAGTACCAGATATTACAGTTACCAATATAACATAAGTAAATTATACTATTTTGAAGGTACAAGCTAACTGAAATAACCATTATGGGCTAAACTAGTCAGTTAGCTATACTATATAAATTGCATAGAAGAATTTCATAGAATTGCATGTGTCAGTGTCTTTGTCATTGTTTGTGTATGTATTTGACTATATGTCTGTGTTTCGGACTAAAACCTCTACAGTGCAGGATTCTTCTTGATATTACTATATTACCCTGGCTAATTTTAATTAACTATTGTGAGGTACGTCTGTTCGCCTGTACTTCTTTGTTTGTGCCTGTCAGCCTCAAAGTATTTTTAACTATGTGTTTGTGTCATGTGCGGGTGGCTTTGTGTTACTTTTCTTTTTTTTGGTGTAGTACGATTACGTTATAGCTCGGTGTGGTCATGGATAGGGGGGTGTCCTTAATTTATTTTATCCGGACTATGTTGGTGAAATGAACAGATTCAGAATTATCAAGTCATACTACCCTTACGCTCGCAAACGGTTTGCTAACAATCTTTGTAGGAAGTATATATTATGAACTGTTAAAAATGTGTTTGTGTCGTCCAAAACCTACCCTTTTTGGACTCCATTCTTGTATGATTTTCTTTTGCTCTATTTCAAAAGTAAATCCTTGAATGGAAGGTTGAGATGGAGACTGACCGTTCACTGTGAATAACATACCACCTGAATGAACAACAACTGTATGGATTAGAGAAAGGATGGAAAGTACCCTCTTAAAGAGCTGCTGAGAGATGTCCGAGCAACTGATAGAGAATAATGACATTTGTCAGTTGAACTCGCTAATTATATCAAGTAAGGCAACAGTTGCTGAATGAAGTAGCAATTATCAATGGCTCGGAAAGAATTACCCCTGGCCATCTGTATCTTAGGCTTGAGAATATGCCCTAGAAATAACAAAATATGACATCTGTTCCCATACCTTTTATTGGAGAATACGAAACGGCAAATACCCGATCGCCAAATCGTGTATACTGATGGAGAAACTGTCCTGTTCTTGTGCTGAAAGCCAACACACGACCGTTCTCACGGTCAGCCACGTAAAGAACATCATGATGGCGATCAAGAGAGACGCTGTGTGGCACAAGGAAATTAGCTGGCGGAGGGAAATTGGCTAGGATTTGAAGAAAGTGAAACAAGTGGATGGAGTACTATGAATACGACGTTCAAAAGGTGAAGTATTTCAAAAATATGTTCAAACATCAGAACAATGATGAATAACGGCTCAAGTGAGTGGGAAAAACGGTGTTCCCAGATATAGCGAAGCATTTTTCGTACTTACTTATTCCAGATAAAAGACGATTATCGATGGTATGAAGCAAGTTCCCATTTGAAGAGAACTTCAGAATACGGTTGTTGCAGTAGCTATATGAAAAAATAGTAAAACTGAAGTTTTAAAGTGTTAAACTACTATGGTCATATGACCAACGTATGAAGCAGGACAGCTTCAAAATCTCTGTGAAAGAAAATATGGAATCCGACGACGTTACCCGAAAAAAAGGTCATTTAACAAAGCTGCTCAGAAGCTACTTAGCGACCAAAAGCGATATAGAAAATAACAGTGGTCGACCAAACGGAGCAAAAATATCTGACCGACAACAAAGTAGAAGAAATCCGCGTACCAAAATATCGACGAAACGGTGAAATCGCACCTCCTTAAGATGCGAAAAAAAATGTCACAGCAAACAAAATGAAAGACGCTGAAAGAGATCGACGAATGCAAACACCTACAAAAAATTTCGCGAAGACAGAAAGCTTGGCATAGCCGTATATGCTAAATAGCACACGAAACAGATTAGAAAGTAGTTAAAGAATTTGTCCGAGGTGAAACTGGTTTGATTTTCTTCTTCCACGAAAAAGATTCAAAAAATCGGAAGGATGAAAATCCCTAGAGAAACAGAAACAAATGTGAGATTGTTACCCATCGGAGACATAGAAATTTCCATTTGTCTCAACGGCTACATCTGTAGGTTTGCAGAAATGCAAGCGGTCGCTCCCTGGAACAAATTTCTTGCCAAGGGTTAAAAGAAGTTGTCCTTCGGCAGAGAATTTGAACACCTGTAGAAAGAAAGGAGAAATATCACAGAATACCGAAAGGAGAAGACTGAACGAAAGATTATCAATTAAACAAACTGAGATGTATTCTCGGTTGACGTTGCCCTTATTCTTTAATCCGAAGCATGTGTAAGGAGAGGCAAGTTACCACACTTACCTGGTGCATTCCAACATCTGTAAACCACATATTGTCTTCGTGGTCGACACTTAATCCGTGAGGGAAATGAAAACTATTGGAGGAAGAGTATTATACCCATGTAAATTTGCTTTTATATTTTCTTATTTTCTATGTAATCGAGTCATAGTATCAGGTTTTATGTAAGGTTAGGAGGACCATTATGGAAACAATTTGGTCATAGGCAATTAACCAACTGACCTACCTACCTACCCACCTGACGCCGATCAACGCAATGCAACGCTGTTTCCAAAACCAAACTAGCCCAACCCAACCAATTCCAGTTCTACGAAACTCTAACGAACCCTTGTATCAACATTGGTTCAGTTTCTTTTGTTCTCAGGAAGTTGATAAATAACTCATCAACCTCATAAACTTATTCATCAGGTTGATATATACTTATCAGCCTCATAAAATTATTCATGAGGTTGATATCTAGTTATCAGCTTCATAAAATTACTCATGAGGTTGATATCTGGTTATCAACCTGTGTATCTAATAGATCGCTCAACCTGGCACTTCCTTGCAAATATTAAAAACGACTTCAAACGTAAAAACATATGACCCCATTAACACATGCAAACAAACCGAAAACATTTGTTCCACTAGTAAGCACTATCACCTACAATATTTCTTTTGGAAACTTTAAATATTTTCCACAACATTATCCAAACATTTATCGGTCTTATATCCTTGAAAATGGAAATATCCGGAACGAAAGTCAACTGAGATTAACAAAACTTTGCTAAATTAGTTTTAGAAAACCTCACCAATGGTAATATAACGCAGTTATATACCTTACGCCTCGGTGTTTAAGCAATATATCAACCTTTGGCCTTCGCTCTCAGGTTCATATATCGCTTAAGCACCTCGGTCACAGTATATAACTTTTACTTAGCAACCCACCCCACTCAACCAGGCAGCCTGTCCGCCTACACACCTGTTATAAAATGCTTGCCAATCAGCTAGCTAACCATTCTTATTGAACTTCCGATGGTCTTATCTAAATATCACACTTTACAATACACCTACATGTTATCCCCCCACTTCCGATCAACCTTTCCTGTTTCTTTCGTCAAAAACAATACCGTATCCTCTTTAATTGGAGTCTTGACGTAAGAAGGATGGAGTCGGTTTTCTGAGTCAAATGTGCTACAGAACAAAACAAGGAGCAACAGCGATTACCATCAATACAAGACGCCGCCGAAATTGTTAAAACTTTTAACTGTAGTCAAACGAAAATCCTTACTTCGCTTCCCATTTTCGATCAGCCCGATGAAAAATAACGACATCGCCCGACATTTTAGTCGCCACTCCAGAAATTTGTCCAACGGCGAATTTTCCCTGTGACAAGTCGTCTTCAGGCCAGTTGGCTTGTACAGTAAGTCGAAGATGTTCTTGATCATCTGAAACCAGTTTTACATTGGATCAAGCTATAAGCCAGCTGACTCTAACGTAAGCGCTGCAATGATATATTTTTACCACTTGGCAGAAACACAACTAATCTTTAGCAAATAGAAACTGTTCTGCTGTGTTTATAACGCCTGATGCAAACACAAGGAGAAGGTTGGGAGAACTCCAAAGCTGCTGTGTACGCCCGAGACCGAAGAATGAGACTGTTCCATCCGAACAAAAATCAAAACCCAAAGCAAAAATGAACAGTTTGTAATAAGCGAGTAACGGTTATGCATTGCCTCGCCATTTCCATCGCAATACGTTGAAGGTTTCATTTATTATCATCGGCAGGAGATTGTGAGAAATGATAGACTATTCGAGGAAAAACGCCGCCATTTCAATTTTGAAACGACAAAAACGTTGAGAAATAAGTTTAAGCTACTTCTGTTTACAAGCGTTTCACAGACATACTCAAATAAAATGGATCTTCTGCAACTGGTAATTAAGATTATTCAACGTAAATTATTTGCCGTTTTCTTTTCTTTATTCTTCATTGTCTGAGTATGAGAAGTTCTCGTCAACATCTGATTAAAGAAAGAACAAAAATCGAAAGAAGGAAGTAAGTCACTTTAGACTTTGCACTTTCCTCCACTTCAATTTGAATATGTCTATGTAACAGCAAGCTTGTTACTCGGTGAAATGAAATAGAAATGGCTAAAACCTAATGCAACATCATACAATGAACCAGAACCCCAGACTACCCACACCACATAGCAAAGCTCAATACAACACATCACAGCACTGCACAACAAAACGAAATACTGAGTAACAAAGTAAACCATAGCACCACACAACGCAACGCACAACACCATAACACGAAATGACACAGCACGACTGGGCACGACACGCCACTACACAATACGACACGTTACCGCTCCCTTCCGAAAATCTAAAACAAAGTTTCTCTCTTACAGATGAAATCTGACGTACCTTCGACATCTCTTTTCATATTCTCATCATTTACTGGCTCAAGAGGTACATCTGCGTCCGAAGGGTAATCGTTGGCCGAAATTTGAGCAGGAGTACATGAATCTGAAGAATATCCCTCGGCGGGGTCGTAGTAATACATCATATAGAAGTTACACATCTCGTCAGCACCAGTTGCCCTAATATATAAACGAAAAACCAAAAAACACCAAAAATCTGAATGTGGAAGTAAAATATTGTTTATATCTGTACGTTGCAAGTAAATATTAGGAAACAAACCAAGTAGTTCGTTCTACGGAATGCTCTGTCTTCTTTTAGGTGGTGTTTAAATGTATACAGAATCAAGCCAGTCAGTCATCTAGTCAATCAGTGAGTTTCGCTTAATAAGATATTAAAAGTTGAAAATTTACCCAATATACGTAGTTGCTTCTCTTTTCAGTGAATTATAGGTACATCTTGCGGCCTATATAAATAAGAAAAGGTATACCCTTTTAAGTAAAACAGACAAATGCATACTATACAAGATTTGTCAACTCGTCGACGGTCCGCCATACCTTGCTTACATTTCTAATGGCTAAAAAAAGGATATTTTTACATGGAAATTACTGAAATTCTTTGGTATTTTTTTTTTCAATGACAAATGTTCCGTAGCTCAGTGCTAAATAAACACAATAGTGCATTCTTTGAGTTCACTACAGACATCCCCTTACCACACAGTTGTCAAACAGAACAACTGCGTAGCCGTTTGGTGCTTTTAGTTACGTCGTCGCCCTGTATTACAGTGCACAGGTCATCCTCTTTTATATCGTCAGGTTATCAACCCACGTGTAACTCTTTTCCCGTAGGATATTTCTGCTGCTATTTTACCCTCACTAACGCCAGAACATTTTGCTATTCTGGAGGAGACATCCTGCCGGGGAGGGGCTATAACTATCTCACTTAATATGCCAAGGAAATCCTTACCATTACGCAGGTACTTACCAGAACATCACCAGGTTGCAAACTTTTCTTACTTACAACGTCGTAAAACGCCTGAAGCAAAAGAAAAACACAAACGAAAATAAAACCTGGTCCACACAAGCACATTTTCCGTGGCAAGTTTTTCAGTGACCGTTTTTATTTGCCCGTATACATGAGAAAATTTGTCCAAATTTTATGTGACAAACGTATTTGATGAAAAACTGGCGCGCCAGTTTTTATGTGGCAAGGAAAAAATTTCATTTGACAAAGTTTGTTCGTGTGCACGACCCATCACAGAAAATTTGCCACACACTCAGGGGTTGGCAGTGGCTTCTTCAGTTTTGTCTCCACTGTTCATAGTTATTTCTGGCACATAGGCAAACGAGTTTTCAACATAGTATTTGCTGTCTTTATATACGAACAAATATCTTTGTCACAGAAAACTTGCCACAGAAAATTTGCTCGCGTGGACTAGGCTTTAAAGTGCAGTGTTGAGACAGGAAAAGCTAAAGCAGCGGCATCAACACGAACAGCAACAACAGGGACCTGTTGTTGGGACAACAACAACAGGGACAGCAACAACAACTGGAGTGGCAGCAACAGAGATAGCAGCATCAACATTAAAAAAAACTTCAACAAACAACAGAAACAGCCGCAGGAATTATAAATGCAGAAGCAAAAACGATAGAAACAACAATGACATCAACAACAACTTCAACAGAAACTGTAGTGCAACAGCAACAACAACAGCAATGACATACATCTAAATGAACAACCATATAACAGCTACGACAAGCAAGCAAGCTTACTTGAGGACGCTGTGGATCTCCCTTTCCAATAAGAGTCCATTTCCCATCCCGTACCCTGTAACCTGTTACAACAGTTCCTAAAAAGATGAAAAAAAGCCTCAGTAAAATAAATAAAGATCTTTGCTTCTTTAAAAGAACTACAGGAACATAACGCTGTAACTGCAGGAGGGTGTCTGTATTCTTACTTAGAGTAGCACAATCTTCTATGAAGAATACAAAATGGTACTGTGTTAATAAAAGATGATACTACCATCGACACTTTGTTACCTAATTTATGAGTATGAACGCGAAAAGCAAATGGATGCATTTCTGGGCCAGATGTGTAATAGCAAGACATATCCATATCAAACACTGAAAAAAAAAATACATAGAATTATGGATTAACCACGAGATATTGTATGTATAACAGAGGTCACTACATAGAATTACGGATTAGCCGCCAGATATCATATGTATAACAGAGGTCATTGAAGGTTGTTCAGCTGTACATGTTCAGAAGAGTATAAGAAAAACTGAGGAGAAATTCACGATAATTACTTTCATGGGTTAGCACATTATAAGATCTGTGTGCACAACATATGCTGACTTTGAAGAGCTTTGTACGTGGAAGTGAACATTGTTCCGTCTGTACTACATGCACCTGCTTACCTGGTTTTTTAGGAGGTATAGCAGGACCTCCCGCTGCTACAAGATAGATTCCAGCAAAATACTTTGGTCTGTCAAGTAAGAAGAAAATATAGAACAGCAGCAAGTTAGCTAGGTCACGAGGGCTCAAAATATGAACTTATGTATAGAAGGGGAAGTTATTCTACCTTTTTGATGTCAGATGTAAAGTCACGCCAGATTGATCAGTTTTATGATGTCCTATAAAACACAAGCATATGAACATCAGAATGGTTAGGTCTGTTTCCAAGTTAGAATGAAATAAATCTAATAACTGAATATTTATCAGTTCAAAAATTAACTGATAATTATTATTGTCTTTGTTCATTTTTGACTTGGTAGTCATTGTTGCCTTGTTGCTATTTTTGCTGTAACAGCTGGGAATGTTGTAGTTCCTGTTGCTGGTGCTGTTGATTGTCATTGCAACTACTGTTGTCGTTGTTAATGCTAGCGTTGCTGTTGTTGTGTACTGAAGTTGATGTTGTTGTTGTTGTTCTCATTTTTGCCACTTGCTTTTATTGCTTTTTTTGTTGCTGTTGTTGTTGTTCCTATTGCTTTTGTTGCAGTTGCCGTTGCTGTCATTGTTGTTGCTGTTGTCATTGTTGTTGCTGGTATTGTTGTTATTGTTCCTGTTGCTTTTGTTGCAGTTGCTGTTGCTGTTGCTGCTGTTGCTATTGCTGCTGCTGTTGTTGATGTTGTTGTTGTTGTTGTTGCTGCTGTTGTTGTTGTTCCTATTGCTTTTGTTGCAGTTGCCGTTGCTGTCATTGTTGTTGCTGTTGTCATTGTTGTTGCTGGTATTGTTGTTATTGTTCCTGTTGCTTTTGTTGTTGTTGTAATTGTTGTTGCTGTTGTTGTTGTAATTGTTGTTGCTGCTGTTGTTGTTGTTGCTGTTGTTGTTTGTTGTTGTTGCTGTTGTTGTTGTTGCTGTTGTTGTTGTTGCTGTTGTTGTTGTTGTTGCTGTTGTTGTTGTTGCTGTTGTTCTTGTTGTTGCTGCTGTTGTTGTTATTGCTGTTGTTGTTGCTGTTGATGTTATTATTGTCATTGTTCATTGCTGTTGTTGTTGTTGCTAGTATTGTTGTTATTGTTCCTGTTGCTTTTGTTGTAGCTGCTGCTGATATCTGTACTACTGCTGTTGTCCTTGTTAAATTGTTGTGATGGTTAATGTTATTGCCAGTGTTTGTTGCTGGTGTTCTTGTTACTTTTGTTGTCACGGTTGTCATGACTAAGTTGGTGGTAATATTTTTTCCTGCTTCTAAATCATATACACCACACCCTGTGTTAATCACAAAACAACTTACTTTTGAACTGCTCTACATTGGCATAATGAACTTGTAGTACAATATACTTGACTCGACTTTTCCCTCCAACATGAAAGCCTACATCTACAAGAATAAATAAATAACATTCCAAAGGTTGCCTAATAACTAACAAGACTATTAAATGTACAATTTACATAATGGAACAGGGATGTGGTACTCATGAAATTGGTCTTCAGCTCAGAATTGAGTCAAAAAATCTTACAAGTCAGTCTTGTGTTAGGTACTGCAAGACTGACCCCACTGACCATATTAAAGTCTTTTCACAATTTTAAATAACAAGCTTTAAGAAACTTGCCAATACTAAGTTAATGGTTTATTTTTCTTAAACAGTTACCAGTGATTTTGATACAGTAGTTATAATTCACCAACTGAAGGTGAACTGAGCTGAGCTGATTAAATTAAATTCTGTTATCAAATTAAAATATTATCAAAATCAAATTAAATTCTGTTACATTTACTCTACCTTTAGGGAGTTTCAATGGTGGAGCATCTTTTGCCCATGCATACATTATTTTGTCAACACTTCCTCGACAAGTTCCTCCCATTTCACCACAGTTCCTGTTTTAAGTGAAACCAAGATGTGTGCAATTTACATTTCAAATGGTGTCACACTATTTTTAAAAATATCATTTTGAAAATCCACATAGCAATTGGATAAAAATGAAAGCCAATTGTTCTTGTAACTAAATAGAGTAGAAGCACAGAAAAGTAAGTGTGCTATCAAATTGCTTTATCACAGAAAATGCCACCCCAAAGACTAAGGAATTTTATTATTTCCTTAAGGAACCTGGCTCCCAATGCTGATTGTCCCCATGACACTTGATCATCCACATTGGGCATCACACCAGTACAAAATTATGAGATCACTCTATCCTTGTCAAACCTCCGGCTATACCCATACTTTCATTATAATAAAACTAACAGTGATGAAAAGTTCAGAACTCACCAGTAGCCTTTGGAACCACTTTTCCCTGGTACGTCACAGCCAAACATTAGCATGTGGTGAGCAGTTTGCATTTTTGCATGTGGTTCATACTCAACTAAAACACAGGTAACAAATAAAATCAACCAAGGTAATACAGTAAATTAAAATATCAAGATCATTGCACAGGTGAAGAGAGAATTGTTTGCTGGCTGGTAAACCATTAAATTTCATTCAAGTGCTAAAGGAGGCTGTTATAACAACTTACTTTTAGTCAATGTTTAAACCACTGCTCTTTACATTTCCAGACTTAAACAGTATGTTAACACACTAATTCATAGCCTAGTTTATTATGCCAGTCATGTACTGTCAAATAAAGCATATCACACAAATTATTAGTAATTGTAATACTCAAAATTTAGTTGATTGCTTTTTGCCAAAGATGGAAGATTGGAACTGAAACATGTGAGGATTGAGTAGACCACTAATATTTTTGGATAGCAAAAAAATTTCAACAAATTAAATAGTCATTCAACAACCCTTTGTTACAACAGAAGAAAGGAAGCCATGAAAATACATGTTATATGTTATTTATAAGAATTATGAATAATTGTCAGTTTTCATGTTGTTATTATAAACCTTTCATAACACAAAAATAAAACACGAACATACCAATATAGGCATCACCTTCAGGCACTTTGATTGCAGTACAGAAATAAGAGTCTTTCTGAAATGCAATGGTAGTTATACAATATAAAAAGTATAATATAACATAACAAAATATAATATAAATCAATATAATAATATAATATAATTATAATACAAATATAAAATAATATAATAAAGTGACAAACTAAAAGTTACTGACTCAGAGGTATCCCTAATTGATGATCCGACTACTTGTACAAACATAGACTATTCATTTCTGACAATGGAGAATACAATTATAAATTGAACAGTATTCCAAGTATAAGAGAAAGCAAATTCTGAAAAAGAAGGCCATCTTTTAACTTAAGATTTAAGTTAACAAAAGATGAAAACTGTGAAATGGTATAACAGTCAGATAATTTGATGAGCCAAGTAATTCCAATATATCAAATAGGTGGCCATTTGCTTTATCAAAAATGATAAAGATTCTGATGATGACTCTCTGTTAAAGCAATTTTAGGTGAGCTGTCAAATTACCTCTTATGATATTACAGGTGTACACACATGAACAAGATATATACATGATTAATATTACTTAAGGTGTGTGTAAAGAGATGCACATAATGTCATTTTAAACCTACATTAGAGTACATACACAAGAATGACATCAAAAACATGCTGTGAAAACTTTGGTAATTCTATTAGAAAAAATAAGAAATGATTTTTGTCTCTCTGAACATTTGTAGTAAATAAATAGGATATGAATGAGGCCATTTCTACCAGGAATATACCTTAAAGCACTCAACTTTACCTCCTGTTCCACTTCATATTTTTTCTCACTCAAATACTGTAACCCACCCATTTAGCTTTGATTTTTGTTGTTCCATTTCAGATCATGTAAAATTAATCAAGAGAATTTTTACTTGAAATTTAATGATATTCAGACATGAATCAATGCATTTTGAGTAATGCACACCATGGTCTGTCTGAAGTGCAAATTTAAATACAAAGATAGATGGGTCAATTTTCTATTGGTCCTGGGAAAAAATTGTAAATTACACAAGCTTGGGAGCCAGAATGATTGCATTTCTTCAATTTTTAACTTCAGCTTACTTTTTACAAAAAAGATCAACAAAAAATAAGAATATAGCCATTGGTTGTAGATACTACTGTATACCAAAGAATTACTATCCTCTAATGTTTCAACACAACGATAACATTATAGAAATATCAATTGAACGTAGTCTACCACTAAAGTATAACATATTGTTCATTGTGGTCCTTCAAACTTCAATTAAATTTTGTAGTTGAATATACCAAACTACACAAACTTCTTTTTGTTCTCTTTATATTAACATCCTCTCTCATCTCGGACTTCCTTCAGCTGGAATTTAATTATTCACACACGTTTCATTTAAAATGGAATAAATCAGTGAAAATACCAAGAAGTTGACGGCCAGCGTATGTTTTCATACAATTACAACTAAGACCCTTGCCTTCTCACGTTAATAACTTCATGTTGGAAAGCTTATAGAGTTTGTTATTTTTCTTCCTTGAGAGAACAATGTCAAAAAAAAACAACACAACAACATATTGTGGCTTTGAAATAGGCTAAATGCTGTCTAATTGGTTTGTAAAAGTTGGATGTACCTTCTGCGGAGAGACGTTCGGCATCAATATGTCTAATTTCTCAGGAATGCCAGAACGTTTGTCTTCCCAGTAGCTTTCCTGATCGTTGATCATATTGTCTGCTTCAAATGTCCGATAATCTCCATAACGATCAAATCCCGTAGAAACATTGAAGACAAGAATAATCAAAAGCAGTGGTAGCGCATATATCCGCACCATTGCTTCCATTTAATTCCTGGAATAAAGGCTTCACTCAAAAGTCTAATCGAATTCGTTGAGAAATAACCATCGATGCTCAGTCGATGGAAAGCAGCCGTCTGATTTCCACAACTGCACCTGCCTCGAACAGAGGAGTTGATAATTTATTTATGAAGTCGTTCGATAAACCAGCTTATGTTTATCTGGTAATATCACTGACGTAGAAAGACCCACTCAAAAATAATGAAATATTCATTTTTTGAGGGACGTAAATTCCTTGTACATTTGGCAATTTAACATCACAACCTGAAAGTAACGAAGTGCAGTTACGCGTGGTCCATTAATAAGTGTTACGCTATGTAAAATGTGACACCCGGTCAATCACTCGTTGACGGCGGTGAGTTGTGATAAGATGATAAACATAATACAAACGCCAACCCACGTGCGGAATGAGAAATCAATCACTTGGCGAATTTTGGGGACGATGCGAAACGTGTTCCACCAGGGTTCCACTGTTTACTTGTCCGGTCGTAGGAAGGTTGTTCTTCATGAAATAACAGTTAAATAACAACGTTCATCTAGCAAATATTTGGCATTTACGATTGATTACATGAAATGGAGTCTCGATCGTTATTTTTTGAATGAGGAAAACCACGTACTAAGCTCAGATTGTTTCCGTATTTCGTTGACAGAGATGACAAACAACTGTTCTTGAAAACCCTTTATTTAACTTCTTTCACATTGAATCGTGCGCACAGTTTGGCCATGTTAAGCCTTTAAAACTAGTGATTGCCATGTGTAAGTCAAAACAATAAGATTGAATGAAAAAGAAAATATCAATAAAAAATTATAAACTGAGGGAAAGGTCTGTGGCTAAGGACGTGATTTCCCAACAAAAAACACACACACTGCTTTTATTAAATTTAGGACTCCAAACAGTCAAGCCTGACTTGTTAGATGATTATGAAAGGACTGAGTTTCGCTGCCCACTTTTGTGTTCCTCACAATAAACAACATAATGACCTTATTTGCTGAGATATTGCCGCTTCTTTACAGTCAACATAAATGTGCCGAGCAAAACTGTCGTAAGTCGTTACTCCAACATGTAACCTAACTCCGTGCCGGAGATCTCCGGTTTTGGCTACATGAAATGCCGTCTGGGCGGCGATGGAGTGATATTTGTACGAAAAAAAGCGAAGGTAAATACTTCCTTGTATAGTCCAAGTAGTCATGGTTTGTAAACAATTTATTACGTCGATTTTGGTTCATTTATGATTTTGTTTTCAACGTTATTTTTCCGTTTGTATTTTGCCATTTAGCTTACCTGTGAACTTGTTGGTCATACATCAAGTTGATAGCAGTTACTTAGGAGCTCATTTGTCGACCTTTTATCTCAGTAACTCCAAGTGCAGCAACTGTAATGTTCCAGTGCATTTTCTTTGTCAAAATTTTTCACTGAAGATAAAAACCAGTTATATAGTTTTTCAAATTTATTCCACTCGGAAGTTTTCCCGCCCAAACTTGCTTTGCCGAGAAGAAGATGCATTATCCGGACGGGCTATAGACCCCTTGTATTGATTCCTCTGTAGGAGGAAAAATGCTCATGAATTTTCATCAATAATTCGGATGAAGTTTTACATATGAGTGTAATGTGTGGATATGATAACATATCAGAGGGCTCAGAAACCAATCAGTATGTGACATTTTACGTCCAGATTGGAAAATGAGTAATCTAAAGATAGCGAACAACGCAGGAAATACGATAACAATTTTTAAAATCCTTTGAGATTGGGAGATATTCAACGAATCAACTTTACTTCTATTAAAAAAATGAAAATTTCTGGGTTTTTTGTCACAGAATCGGCAACTCCTGGCAGTAAAACGAATCTGTCGCTCTACTAAAAATTTCTAATAAGCTTAGCTGTCTTCCTCGGATAAAAATGGGAGTCCCTCCGAAGTCTTACATCAGTTAAGTTTTATAATTCCGTTCTTGCTCACTCCCTAAGGATGAAACAAAAAAAGCTAACAGCAGGTGAGATGAATTACCTATTAGATTACACTCAGTGTATGATAATATTTGCATGAACGTTTTCGCGTATGTTGCATGCTTCTATATATATATATATATATATGAAATGAATAAGCTTAAAACTCTTGGTTGTTACTCAGAGTTTCACGTCTCTTTGATGATCGTCCAAAGAGACGTGAAACTCTGAGTAACAACCAAAAGTTTTAAGCTTATTCATTTCATTTATCTGCTCTATCTTATAAGATATTGAGCACTCTACATAAAGCCAATATAGAAACTGATTGTATTGTATGTATATATATATATATATATATATAATATAATTTCCCAGTTGATTGTCCCAGAGATGAGAGTGTGGTTTGCAGTCGATCAGGAGTAGGTGAGGAGTTAAAATTTAAATAAAATCATGCTCCCAGCTTTCCCAGAATAAATAGTTACATGATTACTTTTAGTACAGTTTTATCTCTGACTAACACACTTCAATACTTTTGGCGTCTCGATACCAAACGATACAATGAAAATCTAATAGAATAATTATATTCCCATCCGAAGGTGTAGAAATGAATAGATTTACTTCTACCACGGTTATAATAATTTCGTACTTATGGATCACAAATTCTCCTTAGAATATCGTCATTAATTTCATCGAAATTGTCGTCGCTGTCGTCAGCTAGTTCATCCACTTCGATTTCAATTTTGGAGATTTGTTCGATGACGACCACATTTGGAATCAGGCATTCAATCATTTTGGAAGAGAATACGTACTCTGAAACCATCTTAGCTGGAAGAAGGAGATGACCGACCAGATGGCTTGTGGAATCTATCATTGGTTTGGTGATCTTGCTACTGAAACAGGCCAAGAAACCTGGAAGGTCTTTCAAGGAATAAATCTGAAAAACAAAAGAAAAATAGATTAAGATTATCCTGTATTGTTCGCTGACGAAGTTTTCAAGACACTCTGAGCACAAATTTTCGTCAATCATCCAGATATGAACAAGGAAACGACCGGCTGTACATATATGTAAGTTGGTTTGAAAATCCTCGTTGCCTCCATGACTGCTCTCACGAATAATTTGCTTCGAAAAATTAAGGGCAATCAACATTTTAAATCACCATTCGTTTTGAGGATCTTGTTTCGGGAACTTACTCTTTGGTTTTCAGGCTCTAACTCTCATCTGATTATTACAGCATCTGAGGTAAAATTTAGATTATTTGTTTTCTGTTTGATCAGTTTACGTAAGACTCACATGTGTGAGGGCAATAACAAATTCTCTACTGTTAACAATGGCTTCTCCAGTTAACATAATGGCGAGATTCGAAATCACCATGCATGCTTCCTGAACTGTTTTACCAGCTTCTTTTGATCTTTGAATTAGACTTGTCATTTTTTCCTGAATTGATAACACCTGCGTCAAAGGAAAGTCACAACATTAAATTAATACAAGTGTATGGTTACTGCACTAACTAACAGAAACTACATAGGCAGCCAAGAAATGCTTTAGCATCATGTAATAAGGCAAAAATATTTCTTTGAAAGATAAGAGCTACTGTTATCGTGGAAAAAGTAAAGTGACTTTCACTCACACTATAATAAGTGATCAGAACAGGCGGTAAAGTCATGAACTTTCTTGTTCCTCTTCTTTTTATCCTTTTTCCTAAAGCTATAATTCTTTCAAAATTCCTTTTCTCTTCCATTATTTCCAGGTTCTTCTTTATCTCCAATGTCTCTCCTTCTTCTTCTTCTTCATCTTCGTCCGAATAGAGATCAGCAGATGAGAGAATCTCAACTACCAGCTCAGAAAGCGAAATAGTTTCGTTTATTCTGGCGTTAGAAAACTGAACAATGCGAGAATTGTGAACTGTGTTGAAGCAGTCATTAATTTTTTCCTTGATAGCACCAGCTATTGTCTCAAGAATCTAGAGAAATTCAAATGTTTCATGTTATTTGAAGAGTTGTGGTGTGTCTCTATTTCTTGGTTCTAGTTCTATGTTGAAGAACCTCCCGGAAAACTGGTAATGGTGAGGAGAGCTTTTAACGCAAACATTGTTATAAACAAGAATAAATAATGAATAAAGAAATGAAAAATAAACAAAAAAATGATTGATTGGCAGACTGATAGACTGACTGACTGAATAGATGGATTGACAGACTGGATAGACGGATGGATGAATAAACAAATAAATGAATAAATAGACGAAACATAAATAAATAAATTGTCTCTTGCAAAGGTGGATACCGCTCTGACAGGACGACCTACTTAATTTTCAAAAAATTGAAATACTACAAATGAAAAAAATCTTGTTAAGCATTCTTTCACTCAAAAGAGAGCTTAAGAAAGTGGGTGTCAGGTTTTTCATCTTGGATGATTTCACAAAGACTGTCCACTCTTTTAACCTAAAGTTATCTCATACAAATGCTGTGGGAGTAACTGATCATACAAGCATCCAAACTACAACTGTCAGATTTATATAAACAATGAAAGCATACATTATACATAAGTAAATGTGCCTCGGAAAGGTGGTTTGTGGCCGTGGAAATTTCTTATGCCTTTTACTTACATTATCGAAAGTGAAAGGTACAGCTAGCTTTAAAGCCAGCAGTTTTTTAGTTCCCCTTCTCCGTATCCTTCTTCCCAGACTTACAACTCTTTCAACATGTCCTCTCGACTTCATTACTTCCAAATTCTTCTTAATCGCAAATGCCTCGCTTGCTTCTTCTTTAGCGTTTTTCTCAGAAATGGGATCAGCGGGCAAAAGTATTTCAACAGCCAGTTCAGATAGCAAAATAGCTTCGTTTACTCGTGCGTTCGTGAAGCGGAAAAGACGAGTAGTTTTTGCAGTGTTATAGCAGTCATCAGCTTTTTGTTTGATGGTACCAACTGTGAAGTCGAGAATCTAGATAAAAATAAAAAGCTTCCAACTAAATCCCTAAACATTATTTATGCATAAGCAGAATTGATTTGCCTCTGGATGACTTTTTGTGGCTATATGGCATCAGTTATAGTGTAAACATAATATAATATTCCCTAAAAATTTTCTAGTATACATATACAGGAAAGTTAAAAGATAATATTTACAGTCAAAGTCCTAGCGTTTTCGACGTATTGTCATTATACGGTAATAGTGATAAATATTTATAATTGCGAGGATAAAAAACTACTTTTACTCACAAAATAACAATTGATCTGGATAGATCGTCTTAAATTCGATAGTTTCTTCATTCCTCTTCGCTGTATTTTATTCCCAAGAGCCACAACTCGTCTGACATTCCCATTTGCTTTCATTACTTCCAAATTCTTCTTTATCTCTAGTAACGTACTGTCGTCCTCTTCCACATCTTCCTCGGGACTGGGTGGATTAGCAGGCAAAAGAATTTCAGCAGTCATTTCAGATAGCAAAACAGCTTTGTTTATTCCGGCGTTAGTGAACTGGGCAATGCGAGTATTGGTAAGAATATTGTAGCAGTCGCTTGCTTTTTCCTTAATGGAATCTGCTGTAGACTGAAGAATCTGGAAAAATTAGAAAGTGATTTATCTAAATAGTTGATACAGCTTCTCGTAAAGGCTTTTAATGGTTGCCAGCATGTCCAAGAAAATGACCTACGATTATAAGTAAATATATGTTTGTATGAAGGGTGTTGATATTGTACCAAATTTTGCCTCGGTAAACTGTTTGTTTAATTAATTCGTGAAAGTCTTGTTTAACTGAAATTGAGATAATGAGAAAATAAGAAAACTGCTGTAAAATTGTGGAAACAAATGGATGTTACGGTAGACGAGGGAAAATATGAGAATTTATCTCTGTATCTTTGGGTATGTTGGAAGATCGACTGATCCAAAACAGACAAAAAGTTCATTGCCAAATACCAACAGAAACACATTCCCACTGTATGATCGCCCGGGCATGCTTTCCAAGAAATTTTGAAAGTCGAACTAAAGTTTTTCCATAAACTTCTTTAGAGACAAAGCAACGGTAGTTCACAACATTACTAATAAAATATGACATATAATAATAAAAATATATATTTATAAGTTGCAATTAAATAAGTATAGATAGGAAGTTCTACCTCTGAAGGGTGCTTTGTGATAACGGGAAACTTTTCCTCGCATTTTACAAGAGTTTTTGTGGCTATGTGATCCACGGATTTCACTGAAAAAAGAAAACACCAGTTTCTACGAAACGGTATTGATGTGCGTTATGTGAAAATTCGACGGCAAAAATTTATCAAGAGCATGCAATGTCTTCGCAAAGCAGTACACCAGATACGGTAAATCAGGAGTTCTCATACACCTGCACAGGAGTGCTGGAAAGCAGTAGAAATTAACGCTCAGCAAAAATTTGAGAAGCCTTACTTCTTAATTTAAACTTGCACCTTTGATATTTCACGTTGACCTTTTTATTTACCTGTCACTGGTCATTTCTAATGTCTTGAAATGTTAATCCTTTCCTGTCCGAGACATCTCCCCTTGATGAGTAAAATTGTCTGGCGTTAGCCAGGGTAAAATTTGGCTGGTGTTAGCCAGAGTAAAATTAAAAAGTCAGGTACCGATCGGAAAGGGTTAAGTCTTCAGATCTTACATCTTGAGATGTTAGCAACGAAATGTTTGTAAATATAAATAAAGATATAGGATGTTTTTGACCTATTTTTACTTACTACTACTGTACATGATATATAGTTTGAAATAGTTAACTTTACTGTTGCTCTTGTTATAAAATTCGTATTTATAAACCAAAGAAATTGAGTAATTAAGTTGCTAATGTACGTATTACCAGGCATGTTTCTATTAAAATATTCAAATGAGGTGGAAATTTTAGGAGGACAACTTTAGAGCAGCGTTTCGTATTTAGCAGAGTCCCCAAGCCTCGTATAGGTTCTTGCCATTCACAAACCAATCAACGAAATCTGTTCAGTTAGCTTTGGACAGCTTTACCGTCTTTGGAGGCGAAACAGTCGATGAATAGTTAAATGATAGTTGACCTTTAAGTGTGTTAAAGTTAAACCAAGAGGATATCAAACGGAAGGGAGTTTCACTTTTACCACGATAAAACGCCACACTGGCGGTCTAACACGAGTTTTTTTGTCCACACATTTCCATGGCGGACAACCGTTCTTATGCTTCGTCTGCCACTCGTGTCATTTTCGAGACGTGTTGCAAACTGCAACGAAACGTTGTCGTTGGAGCTATAATTATTACGTTAAGTATTTTCAATTTTTTTTTTCAACTGCAATGGGTGTACTTGGAACGCTTTGCTAAACATTGATTTTTATCGCTCGAATACAATTGTACAATTATTTCGTGCTGACAACTCATAAAGTCAAGACCAACCAGTTGTTTTGGTTGAAATTCTTCTAATGTAGCCAACAAGTAGGTTCACGACAGGTGCCTGTCTTCTTTATGCGGTGTTGCTCGAGACAATATTGCACGAAAAATAAATTATCAGATTCGAGAAAAAAATTTCCATGCAAAATTACTGGAATCAACCGGTAGTCCTCTGCTATATGGTTGGTATCGGTGACACGCACATATTCTTGTGTACCGATGCCGTATAAACAGGACAAAAACTGCAGATAGGAGACAAGTGCACACCATAATCTCATTCGTACGCATCATTAGATTTGGTCAGGCGATCAAACATTGTTGGACAACAAGTATTGATCTCTGTACCAAAAAGTTGTTCAGCGACAGGCTATAGCGTTTGTCAGCACATTTGGTCCAACATTTTAGAGCACTGCTGAGCATTACATCGAGTGTTTACTTCATCCAACGTCTACCCTAGCTTAAATGTCCAACGAGAATGGGCTGGCAAATGATACAACAATGTTACATTAAACAAACGAAAGTGGTGTAAATTTTATGAAGCAACATTTGTTCGTTTACAAAGGTTTTGCACACTTGGCAGAATTTACCTGGATTGCCGACAAACGGTTCAGCGACCTTTAGCGCAACGTTTGCAACGGGAGATCCAATGTTGAAAGCCGTCTCCGTGACTCGTTTCACAACACTTTCACCAGTATTGCAAGCATGTTGTGTCAAAGGGTACATGTTCTTCACTGCATTGTACACGGCCGTTGTTTGATTCATGGCCTCGGTAACCATAGGTAGAGCGGTAAGACGTACGAAAAAGCCTCCAGGTTTGTCCTCTTTCATTTGTATGTCCTTGTTTAAGTTAGCAACTTCCTCGTTGAAACTTTTCAATTTTCTCAACGTTAACACCTCCATATTAAGTCTTTCTTAAAACACAAACAAGAACAAAATATTGCTAATTTAAAAACTTCTGTATCCTCGGAAGAGGCTTTCCGTTAATCTTGACTAAGTTGAACCTACGAGCCAGTCAAATATCAAACAGAAAAATAAATGCAAGTACTAAATTAAAGCAATCAGGAGAATCTTATGTTAAAATTAAAGTTCTTATGCTAATGAGTAACGCTTGAACTAGTTTGTTTACCCGGTAGTAAGGAATGATTTGTCCTTGACATTTGACTGACTGTCGTATTGTCTTAGACCCCCTTCTAAACGGTCATGCTACAGCCATGTCGAACTCAAGAAACTTTCCAAAAGATCCACTATTTAGTAAGAACCGGTGAATTTTTCATGAGGCTCTATGTTAATTTTCCTTTTTCAATTTGAGCTTCTCAACGTCCCTAAGATGTCTTTAAATTTCTTATTTTCTTGATATGAATTATCAGGTCAAGTCTTGGTGTGTAGCAGTCCACCATTCTGGTTTAAACATTTTTACCTGATAAGCAGTGGAAAATCATCATTCTTGATTGAAATAAGATTGAATTTCAGTATCCAAATTCATGGTAAGAAATTCAAAATAGTTAAAAAATTGACAGACAATTACCGGTTCGCGACATGGCCACATGGAGCTCTTGACGGTCCTGGACACTGACTTAGAGTTCTAAAATTTTAAAACGCTACATCTCACAAGACTCACTTCTAGGAAAACTGCACAACGGGATACAGTAGATATGATTAAAGAAACCGTCTAGCCGAGGCAGCAGACCGACATTTTTATTACCTAAAAGGGCTCGAATTCTCAATTGAAAATTAAAACACGGAGATCTTAAAGAGATATTTTTTGCACTCGTAAATTAAGAAACAACGCAGAAACAAATCAGATGTTTCTGATGGACCGAAATACCGCAAGAAAAAGGATTGAAACTCATAAAGGATTCTTTGTTCCCTTTTCTTGGCAAGTTCTTATGCTAATGGTGGTGTCTATTCTTGTAGTTTGATCGGCAGTTTGAAATGCTTACTCGGTCGAATAATTTAATTGCTTCTTTGTTCTGGCCATGCAACTCCTGCATAAGTTAACAATTCAAAGACCTTGTAGATACTGAGCGTGGGCCATTTCCTGACGTCCATGTACACCAATCAGTACGTGTATGTCATCCAGCCACTATTTGACTCGCCTGCCCAAAAACAAGCTTACGTTCTACACGGTAAAGTTGGCTAAGGGTGACAATGATCTAAGGGACAAGTTTTTGTTTCATATGAACAGATTCTTCCTCAGTCTCATACAAGGATTCGTTTGGTAATCAGTATGTCCGACAAAAAATAGTTGTCCCACGTTGGAAAGTCTTTTTATATTTCTAATTCCAGCTACATTCTATCAAAGATTGTTTGTTCCTGTTCAAGTGGGCTCAAGTTGCGTATGAAGATTAGAATTTTTTCAGTGACTCAAGTTTAACACTGCATGAAACGAAAAGTAGCTTCAGAACCATTTCTCGCACATACATCTTATTAACCTTTGGCGAACTATTTAAGTCAAGCCAACATTGGGTCATCTTTAGTGATGGCTACAGCAACAAATATCTCTTTCAATGGCACCACATCAAAACAATACCAACACAAAGCTTGGTTCTTGAACGTCATGACATCCAGCTACACAGAGGCTGACGATACTTTGTTTACATTCAAGTGTTACAAGTGCCCATGATGCTTTCTGCTTTAAATTACTTTACGAACCGAACAGAGCAATTATTTTTTTTCAATTTCCCATTAAATTCCATGGGACATAAGTATATATATATATATATATATATATATATATATATATATATATATATTATTGTCATTTTCACAAGAAAAATCTTAAAATCATGCTACTTGGTTGCGACCGATTGTCATACTACCATAATTCTAAAATCCAGCTGAACAAAACCATTTCATTTACGTTTAATTTAGTTTGAATCTGTATAATGAACCATATACGATGTTCATCAACAAGAAATCATGATAAAATTAAATTGCCTAGTTAACCATTGTGTTCACTTTGGCAGTTTAAGATTTAACAGAAAAGAACTGATGTACAAATTATGGTTAGAAAACGACTCAGGTTTCAGGTTCTTCCTCCTCGTCACTTTTATTTTCGTCATCATCGTTGTCGCTGTCTTCGGCAAGTTCACTCGCTTCCATTTCACTTTTGGTGGTCTCTTCAATACTGACAACGTTTGGGATGAGGAATTGTATCGGTGTGGATGAAAGTATATAGTCAGCAACCCATCTGGGTGGAAGGAGAAGTTGTCCAACAACAAGTCCTGTAGCATTGGTCACAGGTTTGACAACCTTGCCACCAACGCTGACCACAGAACCTGGGATGTCATTCAGGGAATATGTCTGAAATTAGAGAGAAATACATTTGAAGCTATCCTGTCCCTTGAACTCAAAGCTGATCAACAGCCAGGTCATACAGTACTAATTCACACACCTAAAAGTGCCTGAATTAATTGTTCAGTCTACTTTTGCAGAAAATACGTGGTCTTCCAGACAGAAAAAAAGTTTCTCTTACATAATTTCAGATCAAAGTTTTGGGATTACTTGTACACCTTTGCACAAACAGTCAAGAGAGCAAGGCAGATACCAAGAAGTTGGTTTGGGACAGGTCTTACAGTTCAAATGCTTGCTATGCCTGACATAGTGTTGTACAGACAGATTTTTAATCTGTCTTTTAATTAGCCATTTGCCTAAAGCAAAACACCAAAATTAAATGTATGCATTGATGCTACTTTAGAGACAAAAATGACTTCTCTAATATTCACATATTTAGCCTTTGTATTTTAACTTTTGTCTTGGGCATGATATTGCCCATAAAAGCATGCAATGTAACTATTCCATCATGTAACATTGGCATCCACATACAACTGACATCATTGTCTAACAGATCATCAGACTTCTATTTACACGTATGCTGGGATGGTTCTGCATATCTTCTAAATGACTTCTCTCAGTTACTTGTGAGTTGCAGATTTTCTGCTGTACATTTTATCATCCATGTAACCCTGCAGTAAAAGTCAAGGGGGGGCTAGTTAATACAGGAATCAATGAGAGCTGATTAAAGTGTGTATACATTTTTTGAGACACAATGTAAACTAATTGTTCTTAAAATGGCACAAGACTTAATAGTAATATCAAATATCTAACATTTTAAAGCAAGTTTAAATATTAAGTTTTAACATTTAAGAAAATACGTTTACTATTGTTTGACTCCTAATACTATAATCTGAAGTACTAAATTCATCACCAATTACAACAAGGCACAAGACTCACATGTGTAATGGCAATAATAAGTTGCTTGGTATTAGAAACTGCTTCTCCCGTTAAATTCAATGCCAGACTTGGTATAACCAAGCACGCATCCTTAGCTGCTTTTCCAGCTTCTTTTGACCGATGAATCAGGCTTGTCATGTTCTCATGGATGGATACCATCTAAGACCAGAGGGAAAAAATATCAGAAAAGCAATTGTACATGTACTATTAAGAACAGAGTGCTGCTTGGGTGGTATTCAGAGATGGCGGAGCCGGGGGGGGCTGCAGGGGCTGCAGCCCCCCCACTTTTTTCCAAAAGTAATGTTGAAACAACTATGCTTTAAAACACTTGTTGTGCAATTTCCCAGAGAAGCATACAAAATGCTGTGTTTTTATCTCAAGCCCCCCCACTCGCAATTTCGCTTCGCCATCCATGGTATTGAACAAAATATTGAAAGTTAAAGGGTGGTATTCAGTCTGAAAAATGAGAAAAACATGGTACAGTACTGAAGTTTTTGAGCAAAAGCCCTTGACCACAGTGGCTTTGATAAAAAGCTAGTGCTCACCATTACCTTGTTTCTCATCAACTTTACACCTCCCTACAGCTACCTATAGTAGTAGTAGTATACTATTCAGGTACTTCAACAAAACTACTGATAAAAAAGTATAAAAATAGTATACTTATTGTTTCATATTACTTGTTACAGTGGGACTATATAAAGTGTTCCTAATATCAGTTCCTAATTTTGTCTGTGATTTTCACCAAAACTAGAAACAAGTAAAGATTTACATGATTACAAACTTTATTCAAGCACTCACACTGTCATAAGTGATCTGGACAGGTCGTAAAGTCATCAGCTTTTTTGTGCCTCTTCTCTGTATCCTCTTCCCTAAAGCCACCACTCTTTTAACATGTCCTTTTTCCTCCATTGCTTCAACACCTTTCTTTATTGCCAATGACTCCTTTTCAATCTCCTCCACATCTTCTTCCTCATTGGGATCTGCTGGCAAAACAACCTCAACAGCAACTTCAGAGAGCGAAATAGCTTCATTTATTCTGGCATTAGTAAACTGAACAACACAGTTATTGTTCACTGTTTCATAGCAGTCATTGGCTTTCCCCTTGATGAGATCAACTGTGGATTCAAGTATCTGGGAAACATTGTATTGGCCAAAGACAGGTAGGTCCTTAAGCTTGGTCAGACCAGATTGGAAGGGTAAACTAACTTCCTGCAATTTGCCATACAGAAAATCAACCTAGGTAAACCATAGGGGTAAAATTAATAAAGAAAACCCAAAATTAGCACAAGAAAAAGGAATAATTTGAAAATTACTACAAACTGCCTTTTATTTGTGAATGAATAATGAACTTCTACCTTAGAAGGATGTTCTGTGGCATTGGGATCCAGAGAGGTGCCTGAAAAAAGAAAGAGACTTTTAACCTGATGGTCCATACATTAATAGTAGAAGAACCCAGAGATTTGCCCAAAATAACTCTTATTATGTAGTACGTCCTCTCATTGGTTAATGCATGAATATTATTACACCCTGTAACTACAGGGTGTCCCAAAAAAATGTATACACACTTTGAATGATTATAAATACAATGTTAATTAAGACATATCTAAGTTTTATAACCCAAGTTAAAGAATATACTTGTATATACTTAGGCTTTAGGCAGTTATGTAAATTATTCTCTGATGATGTTGTGATGATACAACGAAACGTTAGAACTTTATTGAATATTATGATTTTACTTCTGTGTCCGACTCGATGGCTTTCGTAAAGATATTTTGCTGGGCTTTGATATTCCTCTTGAGATTACGTTTTCCGCCTAGTCAATCCATAGCTGATGTTTTAAAGAAACTCTTGTCGCAATTAAACTCTTACGTTCAGACCTAGCAGCTGCCTTATGTCTCCGTAGGTGTTAATAAAAGGTAAATATCAGAATTAAAGACATTCGTCAGAGAAACGATGTACAAAGTATGTCAGAAAACAATGGCTGTCAGTGCTGTTTCCACCACATATTTCCAACAACGCGAAAAGCTACAACTTTTGGTGGTAAATTTTAGAACTTGATGGCAACCTTTCAGGTTTTTCCATTCTCTAGATTTACAAAACGAAGTCACCCTCCATTTTAAACCTGACCAATGCAGACCATTAACTGCAATAAAGACACAGACTTACGATGACCTTTGAAACAAGAATTGGTTCAAAGGCGAACAGGAAACTAAGACGAAATTTGATAATCTGACATCTACATCTACATTTAATTTAGTCGGTAAGGTCGGTTAGACATCACACCAACATTAAAAATGTGACAAGAAGTTAAAATAATGACAATAAAAGTCACGTCTACTCGAGTGTGAAATAAAGAATAAGAAATTAAATAAATATAAAAATAGCTTAAAAACTATTCCGCGATTTTACTTGAAAACCTTGAAGAACTTACTTGGATTGCCTACCAACGGTTTGGTAACCTTTGCAGCATAGTATGTAACAGGAGCACCAACATTCAAAGCAGTTTTCTTAACTCGTTGAACAACACTTTCACCAGTACTGCAGGCGTACTGAGTGACAGGATGCTTGTTCTTCACTGTGTTGTAAACGGCTGCTGTTTGGTTCATGGCTTGAGTAACAACACGTGAAGCAACAAGACGCTCGTAAAAACGTCCTCCCTTATTTTCTTCCGCTTGAACCTCCGCAGCCATAATAAAAAGTTTCAAAAAACCTCGCAGAATCAGTTGACAAGTCGGTTAAACGAAAACTTCGATACTTCAATGACGTCTTCTTAATACGAGCTTTGGTTTTTGTAACAAAGACAGTCGGACTTTGAACATCACGTGATGTTCAACGAGCCAATAAGAAAACGCGTTATTCTAAAGAAACTCATTACGACATCCGACGACGGTTAATTGCAACGATTTTGTAATGTTTACTAAGTGACCAAAAACAATTGAACGTTCAAAGTCCACTTATATGCCAAAACAAATAAATTATTTGGATTTTAGAAATCGTTCTGAAAAATCGCGAATGAAGTTCATCTGAACCCAATGACAGTACATCTCGATTGTCTTGTCTGAGCTCACCCTGTAATTTATGGTGAAAAAATTGGCCAAAGTTCTAAGGTCACTCAAGGCTGTAGTACGCAACCAGTCAGCCAATGCAAATCAAAAGTTGTGAAAATGATTTTGCTTATTATAGGTATCGCAGTAGGATCTGCGTCCAAAGTGAATTATTTCTTTGACGCACGTTAAAGATCGTAAAGAAGAAAGATTCAACACAACTTTTACAATTCATAGTTCCGAACGCGCGCGGAATACCAGGAATATCAGAAATGCGCAAAAATTCACCGTCGGGCGGCGTTGACACGAATAAGAACGTGCGTAAAACGAAAACGATGAATTTTTGAAAGAAAATGAAACCTTAAACGATATTTTGACCTAGGTTTGACTAAATTTGGACAAAAATTTGTTGATTTAATCAAGTAAATGTCTTGATACAAATAAAGTCAAAGGGGATCATGAACTGTTTATACCACAAAGTTTTGTGAATAAGCAAAAACTTGTCTATCAAGAGACTCATGTGAAATAGGGATTCAAATTAAGAAAAAATTCAATAGTTGAACATCGTTTATTGTGTCGTTCCTGCCACTGTTTGTCCTTCATATACATCTCACTTATTGAGGATTGTTTGTAGCCTCCTCTAAAACAGTGGACACTTGATATCAGTGGCAGTTCTCCTTGCAAAAATGAAAACCTTTATCAAGGGTAATTAGACGACATATTTCACCTTTCATGACCAGGTTTTGAATTTCCAGGGTAACAGAACTTTGCATTAGACAAAACCAGACAAATAAATACCAAAGCTTGATAAACAGCGAAATATAATAATGACGATTTCTTCTTTCTATTAGTTCTGACGACAGGATTAAAAATATCAGGACAAATGTGGAAATATAAAAACTGACTTCCGCCATCTGGTTTCAATCTTCGCCCGCTAACTACGGAAGTTGGAAGTTGTTTTGCAGGCACTAACTCTTCCACGTCCTCTGGCACGGGACAAGAGTCAAGTAGTGAATTAGTAGAGCAAAATGTGGAAAACCTGGTTCGTTGAGGGAAAATTCAATTCCATTGTTCATCGAAGGTTTATCAAAAATTACCTCCATCGTTTTGTTTGTTCTTGTTTCTTACTTGAACATCAAGTCCCAACGTAACCATTTTAGAATTATGTTTTATTCTATGCTCTTATCCTTTCAGTGGTCGTAAAGAGGAAACATAAGTTCGGAAGAACTCCCATGTCGAAAAGGATTTTTTAAATTACAAAGATTTGTCCTTACAATACTCATTAATAATTCATCAAGAAAAAATAATAATAAAGTTTAATTAGTTTTTGTGGATATTATACAACCGTGTTGTATCATGTGATACAACCACTGCTTCTCATGGACTTTTCGTGCCATTTTTTCGACTAAAATCATTGGGAAAAATTCGCCATTTTTTAAGAACGTGAATGTTTACACGTATTTGTACCATAAGTACTTTACATTACTCACGTCGGTGTTGTATTGGACATACAAAGTAAATGGTTTGAACCTGGGAGAATCGTGACATGTTTGTGGAAGTTGATCGTCCAGGTTAGTGTAGTCTTGAGAAAGACTGTGAATTGACTCTGAAGATGAACGCCGCTAAGGCTGTCGAAACGTCAGTCACTTCCACCAACAGTCTTTCTCAAGACTACACTAACCTGGACGATCAACTTCCACAAACATATTGGACATACAGTCACTCGCTTTCGGCTGATGCCTGCATATCTGATACAACGCCGCCGATCGTATTGTCAATAGTACTTACAGCTTTTCCAAACCTAACTTCGTTCTTGGGACATTGGCCCTCTGCGTTATGCCAAACTGCATAAAGACTGGTGGTAGATTAGGAGTATCGTTGAAGTTATCAAAGTCACTTGAAATAGTGCTTGTGGGCGTACCTGTCCCATGACACACCGAGCAAATTTATTTTGAATGATTTAACAGAATAATCTCTCAGATATTCACTTTTCAATTACTCATCAAGTTACCCGACGTGTGTTGGGTGTTACATATCAAACAGATTGTAATATCTTACGTATGTATTGAGGTATGTAAGAGCTGTAAATGCCAATACTTATAACTTTAAATTTTCTGGAAATTAAAGTTCTTTCCGAACTCAGCGTCTTTCACTCCGGGAACACTTTGAATTGTTGTTCCTGATATTGCTTTAAGAGGTTTGAAGGTCAGCAGGTTGCTACTTTGAACTGTCATCCCTCAGCAGTAGTTCAGAATTTAGATTGAAGAATCAGATAATTTTAAGTTTACCTTAGCTTCATATCGCATGCCTCTTTCTCATGATTATAGCTATACACTTGCCAATACCTACATGGATTTACAGGGATCATAGTAATTTTAATCCACAAATCTTTTTGGATAAGCAAAGATTTGTTTATGAAGTCTCTCAATTCAAAAAGGGATTCAAATAATAATAATAATAATGATAACAATAAAAATCTAATAATTCAAAATTTTTTCCTTGTGTCAATATTTCGTAACAATCAATTTTGCCCTTCCTGTTGACCCATCCACGCCTCCTCCTCTAAGGACATTCATCAGTAGCGTTGAAAAGAGGGGAGGAGACCAACTGACTCTAGTTTAACGAGTTGAGGCAAAGCCCCTGCACCACTTTCAAGGCCAGATTATCTCTTTCAAAGCAAGCCTTTCTCTTTAATGTCAGAACCTTTATATTTGGCATACAAATGACCACCGGCAGCTTGCTGATAATGTAAAAAAGAACATCTTCATAGTACACAAACTGTTTACTTGTTTTGCTACAACGAGCTTAGTTACCACGTTTAGATTCCAACACAACTACATCAGTTACAACATCACAAATAGTCTGGAGTCGTGTTTACTTGACGTAACTTCAGGCGATCGGCAGTTATTAAGTACCACACGAGTACTGACTTACAGTACATGACTCTATAATTAGCAGAATTCATTGAAGGTGAAATTTGACCATGACTTGAATGTCTTTGCATATCTTTTTTTGTCCTTTCCACTTCTGTCGGATAAGAGCTACCATAAGTCTTTGGAAATCCTTCTTTAACTTTTCGTTTGGCAAATTTTCAGGACGTCACTGCTTGACGAGTAAACTCGTCTGGCGTTAGGTAGAGTAAAATAACCTAGCTTTAGCCAGAGTTAATTTGGCGTTATTAGCTAGAGAAAAATCGTCTGGCTTTTGTCAGAGCAAACTATATTGTGTTATAAATATGATGACCCAGACAATAATTTTAAATAAAGGCATAACGAAGACATAGATTAAAGTATAAGAATTTATTTAACTGCCGTTAATAAGTTAAATAAATTCTTATACTTCAATCCATGTCTTCGTTATGCCTTTATTTAAAATTGTCCGGGCCATTATATTTACAAAATGGCAACTGTGCTACTAAAAAGGGTTAACCGCGGTACAACATTCTTTCTTTCTTTCTTGTCTTTGCACTATAAGTCATGGTAATGACTGTTTGAAAGTTATCTATTCTTGAACCAGGTCGGTTTTTGTTATGCGACGTTTCAGAAGTTCCCACTTCCATGTTCAGGCATGGTGGAAGTAGGAACCTTAGAAACGCTGCATAACGAAAAGCAACCTGGCTCAAGGATAGATAACTTTCAAACAGTCATTACTAACACTGAGCCGACAAACCAACCCTCCATTTTCCTTATAAGTCATCGTGTTTGACACCTGCTTCAAAAGAATCGTTCTCCTCGTCACTTGGTTTATTTTCGTTATTCTCGTCTTCTTCTCCCTCGTTTTCCAGACTTTCATTTTCTTCGTCTTCTTCTTCGCTATCGCCGTCGGTAAAAAGGTCAATTAAACGCTGTTGGTGTTTTTCAAAGGAACCTTGAATAACCTCATCTGGAGAGACCAACGAGTCCTTATCTGTATCGATAGTGTGAAACATATCTTTAATCTAGAAATAAGACGTTACAATTACTTACAAATGTCACTGTAAATCTCACTTACGGCTCGTTCGAGGCAAACGATTCATTTTTGCAGACGTTAAATCGTGGGATTTCGTGTTTCTGGTAACCAGATATTTTACAATACGAATCGGTGGGCAATTCGGCAGCGATGATAAGACAGACATGATATCGATGATTTACTCTGTTTTGTTTCATTCTTTTGCTGCACAACAGCTATAGTTTAAGGCATGTCCGAACGTTCAATCAAAGAACCAAGCTACGTGATAAAAAAGTTAACATTAACCCAACACAACCGTGAACGTCATGCAATGTCTTTACTTACGACCTACCAAATCCATTCCTTCGTCAGTTAGATTTCTGTCTTCCCTCAACCACAAAGTCTAAAAAAGCATAAAATAACGGCTGCGAAAAGTTCAACGTTGTTGAGTCAAACAAAGACACGAGCATTAGGAATGCTTTTTCAGTCTGATTTAAGCAAGGAAATATACAAATATATCGTACTGATAATTTAAAACAAAAACTGACCTAATTAAAATTTCATTCGCTGCACTTGCACAGCCCACAGAAAATTATTTTTAACCAAACCGATGTGAGATTTGAATTCTTACATTCAAAACACTCCTGACATGATGATGATGATAAATATTGTCGAGATGATGATATTAGTAGTTGTGGTGGCGTTGGTGATGATAGTGAATGTGATGGTGATGATGTTTAAGGTGGTGGTGGCCATGATGGTGACCATGAAGGCGATGGTGGTTTGGTGCTGGTGACGGTAGTGATGAACGTGATCATAGTGGTTGAAGTTTTGTTGACAGTGGCAATCAATGTTATGGCAGTAATGATGGTGGTATTGGTGTTGATGATGGCAGTGGTACCAGTAATGGTGAACATTGTAAGGGCAATGGTCTTGTGGTGGTGGTGAAGGTAGTGGTGATGGAGAGGGTGGTGGCCCAAGTATTGATGACAGTTATAATTATGATGGTAGCAACCATGTTAGTGGTAGTGATAGTACTGTTGGTATAGATAGTGGTTGTGATGATTGCAAAGATGATGGTAGTCATGGTCACTGTGGTCATATTGATACAGGTTGTGATAGCAATAACAGTGTAGGCAATGGTAGTGGTGCAGGGCACACAACTATGGTTAGACTTCAGGCAACTGGCCAATACAAAATTTTGTATTGATTACATCATCTGAAATTGAAGAACTATGTTTTGATGCAAAATAAACTTACCTGACATATTTCTAACCATTTGGTTTCATTAACAGAGACATAATTCATTTCATCAACAAGCATTGTTCTAAATAATTGGATTGCTCAAATTAATCCAAGAGCTGTCATTAAGTTTGTTCAATCTGGTATTCTAATCTAATGTTCCAGTTTTTTACTTGCAACAATTCCCTATAACTGACCATTTCCTTGCTTAAGAGTCTGCCTAGTTAGTCTTCATTTGTCTCACTGACTAATCAATACTTTAGCTGCAAAGATTGGGGGCAGCATTGTATTATTTCTACAAGCAATAAATATCATCATTTGCACATAATCATTTGGAATTAGTACACCACATTGGCATGAAAAAGGTAATCTTTCAGTTCTTCACACCTAGAAGGTGTACAACTATAATTACATCTCTAGCATGTCAACTTTTAATTTTGTTTCCAACTCATCTGAGCTGTAATTCTCTTTTTCTCTGAATTTCCCTGCTCTACAATTTAATATCTCCTGGTCCAACACTCAGAATTTCTATCTTGCCTTGGGCAGAATCTCCAATCCCAAACCACATTCCACAATATGATAAAGAGTTTGAAGCATTATCTCACTAATATTATCATAGAATTACAGCTTGTATTCCAATGTGAATAGAGCCTATTTTCATCATCTAGGTCATTCTAGCACCAAGGTTAGAGCATACTTTTACTTGCCATCAGGAAATAGAAAGTTCCATGCATAGGAAGTCTCCATATATTATTCAAACTAGCTGGTCACAAGTTTGGCCTTACTCTGAAGTGAAGGTTCAAAAACATTTTCTAGGTTTTGCCCAAAGAATGGACCCTCAAGTGCACTTACATTGACTACTGTTGAGCAAAACATACCTAATATTTTCCTCATAATTCTCAGTGACATTAAATGCATTTAGTGGTGCAAATTCTTTCTCCTTATATGGACTATAATCACAGTCAGTGGAATTAAACGTGAGCTTATGAGCAAACCAAATATTAATGGCTACATTACGTGGTCCATAAGAACGTACTTGGTGAAACCACCTAAGGAAACAAAAAAATATAGAAAGAATTTAATATTTTGAAATCTACAATTTTTTTCTATGATCAGTTATGTAATATTATGTTGCCAAGTCTTTTAATTTGTTCTGACAGTATAAATTAAGAAAATTATACATGACAGGACTAAACCAAGGGATTGCTATTTGCTTGCCTGATTGTTTGCAAGCTGTTGGCAGCTGGAGACAAATCAAGCCACCAGATGTTCACATACTGCAATTATCAAAGGGCATGTTTTATTTAGCCTAGTAAATGAGCTTTCTCAAGAGGAAACATAGTGAGCTGGAAGCTGTTCAGGTTTTGTGCATGAAAAACAGACTGATTAAGAAGCTTTGTACCTGTATGGGATATACAAGCAATCTCCTGATTCCATCTGTCCATGGTACCATGGAACATCAGCTAGTCCTGGATATTTATATAGATCAACTCTGTCCACATCCACCAGTGAAAAGGCTCCTTTTGGGCTGTCAATGTCAACATGAGCCTTGTCTTTCTAATTAAAACAAAGTATTAAAAGACAATTGTGTAATACTTTGTCAGTTAGAAATTTTAATACATTCTAAATTTCACATGATAAAAAAATGTTTTAAATATAATTAAGTAACAATCAGGTTACTAATAAAAACAGTTTTATAACAATTTTGTAGAAAAATTGGAGAAGAATAAACTTTTTTACACTGGGAAGCCATCTCAATTACAGAGAAAATTTATAACAAAATCCAGTCATATTTTCTGTGGATATCACTCACTATGTGATCTTACTATCAACTGCAAAATATGCTCAAGTTACCTTATCCACCATGAAAAATTCTTTAGATCCACTCATCAGACAATTTATATTATCAGTAGCATCAAAGTGTAAGACTGATTTCGTTCCACCATTACTAAACCACAAAACAGTATCTTGAATTGTGTCTGTAAATCCACCACACAATAGACACTTTAGCAGCATAACATCATCTACAGTATTATAAGAAAAGACTGATCATATACTGTAGACACAAAAAGTAAGATTAAATCTTTGTTGCTACTGTCCTTCAAAACACTGTCTACTCCTTATAACAGTATAGTTAGTGCACAGGACAACTGGACAAAAGAAAAATAAAGAATGAAATATAGCAGTAGGATAAAGCTCTGGCTATAGTTATCAGACATGTAATTCCCAAGGACAGAAGTTAAATAATAAGGATCTCAAGTATTTAAGCATTATGCTATATCTTAAACTTGATTACCTCTCATTATCTTGGGTAAACTTTGTACAAGATACACATCACTTTGATTGTAAATTTTAAGGAACTTGCTGAGTGGCATGTTGAAGAGTTCTTTTGAACGATTCTCCTTCTTGCCTTCCTCCACATCAACTGTGAGGTTACCATATTTTGAGCTATCAATACAAGGAAATGATGACTATACTGTACCTAGCATTATTATCAAAGGATGGGGTGACTGTTGTACCAATGTTTTGCAATGTCTGTAATTTGCTAAGATCACAGCTACATTATAAAAGTTTAGTCTGTTAGAATACTGACTACTTGTACACAGATGTAGTTTCCTACTGACTATATTATTATAAAGCTTCAGTAATTTAACTATTTGTAGCAACTCAAATCCCAGGGAAGCTGGTAATATAAAATAAAATATGAAGGAAGAAAAGGAAAAAGAAGCAACGGAAGGATACAGTAGTGAAAAAAGGGTGATACTTTTAACATTAATTCTTTTATTTACTATTACCGGTACTAGCCAACTCTTTTTCTGAATTTAATTTTAAGAGCAGATAAAAATAGGTCATCATGTAATCTTGCCACTAACCAGGTAGAAAATAATAGTTCACTGCTGCTACATCTTTGAAATTGCAGTAAAAAATTATTCAATCACTATTTCAAAAAATGCACTGTGCTATAACCCATATCCTTGATATTATTGCCAATAGTAACAACTTAATTTAACTGTCAAATGCAAAATGACTGATATATTGGAAACCAAGAATGCAAAAACAAATTAGAAAACAAAACAAGAACAATGAACCAAAAGAAAATATTGTGCATTAAAGCGTTAATGCAGTAAACATTGATGCAACACCAGTTGGACAACCATAGAGAAAAAAAGGTAGAAGTGCCCACATTGATGATGTTTTAAGTGTTCAAGGGATCATTTGGTGGGCACTAATAATTTTAAAGATAGGTATCCCATGCCAGCTCTGTCATCATATATTGCCGCCTTTTCACTTATGCATCTTTCTCCGCAGAATAAAAAATTACCTGGTTTGACCCTTTGGTGATCAAGTAACAAAGGTGCTTAAGATTAAATTACTTATATACAACTCCATAACTTGAACTTCTTAGCCTTCAACTCACTTTAAATAACCATCTGTCCACAAAGAATAAGCTGGAATTCTAACGGCTGCCCCTTTAAAAAGCACAGGCTTGCCAGGCTGCACGTATCTCGTGAAGAATTCTTGAGGTGAAGGAACCTCATCGACTGACATCACGTCTGCAACCGGTGGTTGATGAGCGCCTAACGGTTTAAGATGTCCCGTAGGATCTTCACTGCCATATGTTGTTAAAACAAATGACAGAATAAACCACAAATGGTTCTTTTTGGCGGACATTGCGTTCAAATGACTGTGACGCTGAAAAGGTATTCCAATAAAGATACAGTTATGATTTCTAACCCATTATGGACTTTTGACGAAATGGATTATTGAAAATGTTTGTTCATTAACTGGCAACTTTCAGATCTTACACTTTTCTGGAGGTTTTTATATCAGTATTATTTATATAATATTGAGGTAGAATTCAGCTTCAGAGGTACCGTAAAATGAATGCGGGATACCAAAATTTAGGGGGGGTAAAGCAGCTCTGATACACATGAGGCGAAATTACATGCGATATTACGAAAACGACGCACGATTGTAGTTCAATTATGCTGAATAAGAACTGAGTAACTTCAGTATCCTTCACTGGAGTGAGAAGTTCTACTTGTTCAATATCCTCCTTTACTCCTAAAACTGTTTGGCACTGTAGGAGTTATTTACTTGCTAGTTATTAACATTGTTTGGTACAGTTTTATGCAAATATTTTCCCAGTTGTCTTCGCTTTTGTTTTCTCCGTATATGTACCCCTTAACAATTTCCCAAGAGGACAAGAAAAGACATAGCTTGTCACTGTTACTGCCGTGAAGTGAACACTTATAATACACTTACCTCCGTTCTTCAAGTTCACGAATTCAAGTGAAATGCTTCTTCAAGCTGAAGCGGAAGGAGTTGCAAAAACTAAAACAGACGCCTCGCCAGTACTTTCTTGCGTATTGCAGCTTTCCGTTTTAAGTTTGGCAGGCAATAGCAACGAAGTTACATTGCAATAAGCAATTTTTTATTCATCATTTAAACATATTGCCCAGCCACCCACCCGTCCCCCGCTGAGGAGAGTAATTATACGCAAAAAATTATTTCAAACCAAGGAAAATGGGCAGGAAATATAGAAATTTATAAGTTTGCAAGAGCACAGAGAAATATTTCAAAAATCAGTAAAAACCAGTACATGAAATCACTTGAGAATCAACTGAGACACTAATCAGGCAAAGTTGAAGTTGCAGCATGTGTTGGTAAGGACAGTATATCAAAATCTAATAACATTTACTTTGGCATGAAGTTTAAAAAGCAACTATTAACTGTAAGGGATACATTACTTGTCTTGTTACCGGAAGAACATAACATTTCCAATCAAATATTAATTTAAGTCTTCCAGTTTTGTGATCTCAAATGTAACAGATAATTTGTTTTTAAGTAGAGAGTTTGCACAAGGAAGATAATTCTTGGTATAATTATTCATCAATAATCATCAATACTTAAAGTGAGATTGTGATTTTTGATAGTGCCCTGGGTGACAATGGCTGGTTCCCCTTATACATCTGCTTGATACAACTACCAGAATGCCTTTTGAAATCTACTTTGTTATATCAATCAGAAATGTCTCTCCCTTCACTTCAGGAATTCAATGTTTGCATGAAAATGAAAAAACTGCAAAGTATTCTAACAGTTGTATTCTGATGACATAAGGGAACTGGCTATTGGCCCCAGTATGCTCTTGCTAGCAATAATACACAACCTTTCTAGAGTTAAAGCCAAACAGAATTTAAAATTTTAAAACTGATGTTATGTGGGGAACAGGTCTTGACCTACCTTTTTGAAAATGCAGACTTCATTAATCATTATCCATTAATGGTGCAAGGGAATCACTTTAGTATTTTTACTCTTGCCAATACCAGACAAGTTCACTTAGTTGCATGGATGGTACAGTACTTTGGGCATTAAAGGGTTAAGATAACCCTGCAACTAATCTGACTGCTGGATGAGCCTAGTAGTTGGTCAATGAGGTAGCTGACCTAGGAGGGGTTAATAAGTAATACTCAGTACCAAATAAGCCACCTGCAACTTGTAAATTATTCAAATGAATTCACACACTGATTTAGAGGTCATTGAAAGCTTTAGGAATTTATTTTCAGGGTGTGTAAAGACTTCCATCAAAAAGGCAGAAATATCCTGGTTATAATGACTGTTGACTTGGCACACCATTTACACAACCTTTTTCACAAGTTTCCAGCCCCATGAGCATTTTACTCTTGCTAATGAAAGAATTTTAACCATCATTAATGGGAGACCTGCTGTCAAGAAAGGGTTAAACTGTTTTAGCAAACAAAGAAAGCTTTTTACAGAATGATTAGTAGTTCTGATTTCACAAGTCTGTTTAAAAAAATGTGAAGGCATGTCTTAGATCATGGCCAGATAGGTGTCCTCATCCAAGACTAAACACTGCATCACTGTCTGCAGTTTGGAAATATGCAAGTGTGGACTGGGAGTTGAACCCAGTAAAACCCATATGGTCTCCATACCTGCACACACTTTGTTTTTTTGTTTTGGTTTTTTTTAGCACTTTTTTTGTGCTTGAAAAACAATGCCAAAATTTTCTTGTAGAAAAAGTTGTTCTCCACATCTGGAAACGCTTTGTTGTTTCCTCCTGTTTTTGTGCTTGAAAACAATGCCAAAATTTTCATTGCAGAAAGCAATAATGATGTCCACACCTGGAAACACCATTTTTTTTCTCCAATTTTATGCTTGAAAACAATGCCAAAATATTTCATAAGATTGCAGAAAACAAAATCCATGCCAATGAAATATTCCAGTAGGAATGGCTTATGTTTATTTCAGTCAAGTCAGAGGCAGGGCTCATTCCCTTTGAGTAAAATTGTCTGGTGTTAGCCAGAGGAAAATAATGTTAAGTGTACCCTTGCCTCATAATGGGTAAATTTATTATAAAGTTCCACTTTGCTTCAGTATAAAGGTGTTTTTGGAATTTATTCAAACTGGACAGAAACCAATGCTTATTTTCAATCTTGAAATTATGCAATCAGAGTCAATTAGTCCAATTTAATTTATTCATCCACATCTGGTACATGAGGCATTATTACTGTAACAAAAATGACTAATTACCTTGCAAGAAAATTTGACTCTACTGCTCAAAATTTAGGGAACAGATATCATTAGTAACTCCAAAACAGAGTTTTCAATATAAAATTACTAGAAGAGCAAATTTGAAGCTGAGATCTTTCTCTAAGCTTTTCCTAATACTTCATTGATTTTGTGACAATTGCCAGTGGAAATGTGGCCCTACATTCTCCACTAATTCACTAAGGATGCACATTATATAAGGTTTGTTAGATTGGCACTTCTTTTTCTTTGGTTTCAAAAGCTCAAGTTTTTAATGAGCTGATCTGGAATGTCAGAAACTAAGGTTAAGACAATGCAAATCATTGTGAAATGTACATATGAGGACATCTAGAACAAAAGAAAGAAACAAAGCAACTACAGAGATGACAAGGAATAAAGGGAAAAAATATACATTTGTGAAAGGATTAAAAATAAAAATGGCCATACTACTAAAAAAAGTTTAGTGTTAAATGACAATAAAGTTAGCACTTAGCCCACTTTAAAGTGGGTTAAGTGCTAAGTGCTTCAGTTAGCTTACTTAAGCAAGCTAACTGAAGCACTCACAGGCCTTTCCTGTAGACATGCATGCATATGCTTTATTAAATGTACATTATAAGGAACTTTTTGTAGCATAATTTTTTCCTTTAAAGAAATCAACCATCTAAAAATTAGGATTAGCTTTGTTAGTGTTAGGGTTATTAGTGTTGTGTTTGTGCTAGGATTAGAACTAGAGTTAGGTCAAGTATTAAGGTTAGATTTTAGATGGTTGATTTCATTGAAGGAAAAAATTACACATCTCAGGTAAACGATATGACTGTACTCAATTTTACAGCAGCCATACAACCCTTATTCACCACAGTCAACCCTGATATATCATGTTCCTGCTAAGATGTCATGCTAAACTAAAAAAATTAATCAACAACTCTGAAGCAGTTGTTTGTCAATTACAATTTATCCTACCAGTAATAATTTGCTACTTGCACCAGCATTCCATTGAAGTATGTTTACCTGATGAGCTGACATTTATATAAGCTTTATTATTTTGTCATATTCAGAACCTAAAACAAAACAGAAATCATAATCAGTTGAGTGTCCCCCTTGCTTTTTCAATAGTTTTGGGAATTTTAATGATGATCCAGCATTGTTGTAGTCCTTAAACCTATGAAAAGAAAAGAAAAAGAAAGAAAAGAAAAAAGACAGAGTTAGTTATGCTAGAAGTAAACATACATGAGGTTAGCAATGGTTTCTTAATCAGTTCCTGTAAAACATTTATTTCTTTCAATATACAAAGTCACTGTTATTTGACATAGATAATGATGAAACAAACTTAAATCTTATAAGATCTCTTCAGAATTGTAAACCAAACCTCAATTCTCTCCTTCCTGCACAAAAAGTACCAGTGTTGAAAAGACATTTTTTTCATTTTTAATCATTTTTTATATCACTATAATTATTTTGGAAGATGTGTAATTTTAGTGTTGATCCACCAAAAACAATTGTAAAGAATATGAATATCAACCATCAACAGATTAATGTACAATTCAGAATTTACCATTTGACTCATGCAGTAGAATTTTAATTGTCATAACCACCATGCCCAAGAAAAGACACAGGTGAATCAATATAATTCTTATGCACATTGCAATTATTTTGTAATTGAACATGTCATACAACAGTTAAAAATCAAGATCCCAACACACAGACTTTATTTTGTATTTTTATTTGTTCATTTCAAGTCAACAGAAACAGGAAATAAAAATTGCCCACTATGCACATACACAATTGGACAGATTTAAACCATTTGTTTTATCTTTATTTGACCATGACCAACACTTAACTATTTATGAAGGCCATCATTGACCTGTTTATCATGAGAAAGCCATCTGGCATTATACAAATAGATGTAAACCAATTGATCAGAAACATTTTGAACCTTGGGATTACTAAACAAGAATGAATCGACTGTTTAATTCAGAATGAAGCATTCAAAAGTTAGAATTCTAATAGTCAATTATGATAACCCCATAAACCCATGCAAAAACATTTTGCATAGCAACTAGAAAAAACTTGCATATTGGATGAATTTTTATAATAATGATTGTCACAAGGCAAACAACTGTAGTTTTGGTATTTTTACTGATTCACTTCAGGTCAACTACAACTATCAACAAAAGATGACAATTGTCTGTAATGAAGAAATGAAACAGATTCAAGTGGGTTTTTTTGTACTTTTATTTTATCACCACACTTAACTACTTACAAGAAAAGTCATTGAATTGTTTAACATGAAAGGATGCCATCTGGCATTATTGCAAATGTGACCAAAAATATGCAAACTTTAGGTGATTTCACCTAATTCACCATTATTCAAAGGAGAAAAAGTATTTGGCACAAGAAATGACATGTGGACACTTGAGTCCTCACACAATAGTAAGGATTGATGTAAGTTAATTCTAAACAACCAATGTTAACTTTTACTAAAAAACATGAGATCAACAACCAAAAAACCTTCACTTTATTCATTTCCTTATTTCTAAATCTTTAACTAATTTACAGTGTTCAAAATAAAGATAAGGCTGGTTAATTGTGTTTTAGACTCACAATGACTAAAAAAAACTTTATTTAAATCATGCATGACTGGTTTTCAAAAGCAAGCAAAAGAGACTTTCCCACAACATAAACTAGTTTTGTTATTGTTAACACACATTTGGAGACATAAAGACTAGTCTTTAATTTGTTTCAGAATGATTACCTATTTACAACTTAGTACAGATTATATGCAGAGAACCACTAAAATATGCTAGAATGGTGATAGTGGTAAGAAATTTTCACTTGAGGATAATTATAAAATTTGTATAATTTGGAATAAATTAGTTTGGATATTCATATATCATTGCAGAGGTTCTAGGCTCTGTATCTCAGGTGTATATTTGTTAAGAACTTTAGGATGACTGACAGTTTAATGACAATCAAGAGTCAACCACTTCACATTCATAGTACATTGCAGAGAAAACTTTTTCTCTACAATTTTATACCACTTGTTCACAAAAAGTTCATTCACTTGTTAATTTCAGGCAGTTTTGCATGTAGAAAACATGTATCTTATATATGCCGCATTTTATTTTTGGTTCAGGGTTTTGTTTCTGTTTACAAAGAACTTCCATTGCACTGATCCACACACCTAAAAACATGCTCCTGCTCATCTAGTGATATTTTTTGTAATTTATTTTATAAAAAAATGCAAGATGTTGCATTTGTATGTGCAAATGTTCCACAAAATTTGGCTTGCCTGTTTGCTGCATAGTCACTATTACTAGTTGGCACTTGTAATGAATATTGATGTTTCTTTGTATAATTTCTACAAGGATAAGATAGTAACTTATTGGAGCTATAACATTCTTGTGCACTTGCCAATCAAATTATTTTACTTGAATGCAGATTGAAAGATATGGAGAAAAAAATATAGAAAACACTACACACAAGACAGCAATTTTCCCAAGTTTATTTATACAGCAGAAATTGTCACAAATTAATACAATAATTTAATTACTAATATTGTAGATTAGCTGCTCATCACCGAATGCCTTATCTGAAGTGCATAGATGAAACACACCAGCAATTATGTGTAGATGACCGAACGCCCTAAAGCAAATGCTGCAATTTATCTATTAATCCTCAAACCATCAACATGTTTTGCTTTGTAGTGACAATGTAAAACAAGTCTCAGAATTGAGGATAAGTTTCATTTTCTAATATTTTTTTAGGTAATACATGATTGTATACCTATGGGGATGGGAAGGACACACCCACAACTAGCTACATATTACATTATATTTAAACTACCGAAGATCAGCTCATGAACTAAGCCACCATGTAAAGTTCTGTCAATCCCTTCACATGACAAGCAAAACTCATAGGATGATCTACCATCCTGGTGGCCTGCCAACAAAATTACAAGGAACACTTTCCAAGCACATCACCAGGAAATGAATCCTATTTCCTTCAGTAACTTGGCTAGTTTTGTTCCTGTTACCCTAAATAATTACTAAACCCTGTCTATCTGATAAAGTTTCCAGCCTGCTCTCTAAGAAAAATGCATTAAGAACACACCTGGAATCCAAATGAGATGATCGACGGCCAGTTCCACGAGTTCCAGTTGATGTCCAAAGTTATGATAGACAGCCACACACACAATTACAGTAATTTAAATTTAATTTCTTAAAAATATACTATCATTTTGAATAAATACCTCATCACTTATTCAAATCAAAATACTCAGAAATTTGCATTTTACTTCTTGCCAAAAGTTCTCTTTCTTTACTTAGTACCTCCTGACATCTAAATGAGATTTTCTGCTAGCACACCTATTGACCACAGAGAAATGCTTGGCAATTTTTTCACAAGTCAGCATCTAGCTGCAGATAATTGGAATGTACTTGAAACATTTATATTCATGCTTTTTGATTTCCAGACAGCACACCCAACATCATCACCATCACATGGTTTAATTGTACTTTTCATAAGACTTTTTTCCTTTGCATTTGCTGCAGCAGAGCCTTAAAATAAGTTTGCTCATGCACACAAAGTAACTCCATGACATATGAACCTTAAACTGGGCCTCAATATCTTAATTTTCCTTTTTAATTAGTATATAAATTAGTTAAATAAGTAGATCAATTGTCTTCACCAGAAGACAACCTACCCTGAAGATGGTATCCAGTGAAGGATGAATTCCACCAAGTCTGTTGATTTCCACCAGGAGACAATGGGTACAATTATACCCAGTCATCTATCCCAAGAAAAGCTGTACCAGTTATGGCAGGAGTTGATCCTTTCACATAACTGGTACAGCTTTTCTTGTCCTGCCTGACTGCTCTAACCCTAGCCATTCTACTCTAAACCATCACGCCTTAAATATTTTGCCACCAGGATTCTAACCTTTTGATTACACTTTGACCTGTTGATTCCACCTTTCTTGTCATAAAATGTTGTAAGTATCGTGAGCTCCAACTCCATCCATTACTTGTAAAGAGTATATATCCCTGGATCCATAATCCAAATCCAATTTAATACAGCATGTAAATGTCCTTTATTATCCAGTAATCCATGATAAATATACAGGGTTCTCCCATAACAGTTGCCAGTTTTGGTATTCATAACTGCAGTACATTGCAGAGTTTCACGTTTTTTTGTTTTGTTTTTTGCTTTGAGTCAAACACATATTGTCATGTTACGACTTCCCTAGTTGAGCAGACATGCATCATTTAGGATTAAGTCTCCTTCACAATAAAATTATTCAAACAACTTCCTCCTCATGGTCAATCCAAAGGTATATTGATGAAGTTTAATTGCTCAATTATTGGAATGTAAATTTCAATGAGCAGATTAGACAATTTCTGCATACCTGAAGCACAAAACAAATCTGTTGGTTCACTTATCAGAACACAACACTAAAAATATTTGGGCTAACTAGCCACATATCTTTCTTAAAATTGCTTAACTTAATCATTTCAAAGTCAATGCTCTTTTGGACAATGACAATTAATAGCCTTTACCATGTGCTGAGGAGCAAACCAGGTTCATGAAAGCTAGTATTAGCCAGTTATTCTTAATTTTAATAATTTCAGCACTGGTATGAAATCATAGGCCTTTTGTTTTGCTGGGTAGAACCCATGAAGGATTCTAGAGTTGTTGAAAGTGTTTCATGATTTTAAAATAATTCAGATAAGGCCTGGCACAATTATTTGATGTAAGAAAACATGAATGGCTTTCTTCAATTTGAAGAATAAATCTTACTGAAGTCTTTTTAATGAAAAAGTCATGATGGACAATTTAAAATTCTCTTTTCATCTGAAAAAATCTTTAGGGAGAACCCTGATTCTTGACATCTCAATGCAGATATCCCTAAATATAACAAAAGGTAAGTTTAACACCCAGCAGCCTTTTTTGCATTTATGTTGGTATATTATCTTTTTGACATGTACTATGTGTGTGCTCCACTGTAAAGTAATGTTTCTAACAGTGACAATATTCCAAGATGCATATTTTAAGTAAAATGTGTTGAAATTTTTCCCAATTCAATGAAACAGTATGTTGTTTGGAACCTCTAAATGGTTGAAAAGCTGACAAACAATACTCAAACAGCAAGTATTTCTGGCATTTAGTAGCTACAGTTTCAAATAAATGAGCAAAGCCATGCACAAAATAATCAAACAAAACTGAAATACTTGTCAACAACCTAATTTTTCTTGTGTAACTATTTACTCTAATGAAAGTACAAGATTGTAACATTAATTCTGAACTGACAAGCTCATCATATCAAAGAAAACTCCCTATTACATGTACTACCCAGTTCAGTACTGAAGAAGTGTCTTCTTCAGTAAGCAGGTTTTTGCTCCAATCCATTTAGCATCAAAGTTTAATGTTAAATAACAAAGTGAGCATTTGGTCAACTTTAAACAGCTTTTTGTCAATTACAATTTAACCTACCTGTATAATAAAAACTTGCTACTTGCCAGAATTCCACTGACATATGTTTACTAGATGAGTTGACATTAGCTTTATTATTTTGTCATATTCAGAACCTACAACAGAACAGTAATTATAATCAGTGGAGTGTTCCCCTCTAACTTTTATTCCTTTTTTTAGTTTTGGGAATTCTGATGACAATCTGCCATTGTTCTGGTCATTAAACCTGTGAAGATAAAAAGAAAAAACATGACAGTCATTTATGCTATTCTCAATCAGTTCTTGAAGGATTTACATTACTTTGAAAAGCCTTAAAGTTCAAGAAAGAGACACTTTTAATAATTCAAGTACAACAATTACTTTTCTCAATTTATAAAGTTATTGTTATTTGATGTAGATGACAGGACTAAACAAAGCTAACTTAAATTTCACAAGATCTCTTTGGAAATGTCACAAAATCCAACCTCAATCCTCTTATTACCCAAATAGTATCTGTATTGAGAATACATTTTTGCCTTTTTGGTACTCTCTTAAATCACCGATTGTTTTGCAAAATGGCTAATTTCAGAGTTTAACCAACAATAATTATGTAGAGAATACACACACCAACCACCATGTGATTAATATATAATTCAGGATTTGGCATTAACAAATTCATGCAGCAGAATTCTAATAGTTGTCAACCATGCCCAAGAAAAATACACTATAGGTGAACCAATATAATTTTTATACACAGTAGAATTATTTTATAATTGTGCATGTCATACAAGAACAGTTAAATCAAGATCCCAAAACACAAACTTTATTTCTTTTTATTTGTTTCAAGTCAACAACTATTAAAAGAAACAGTAAATAAAAAATTGTCCACTAAGCACACACAATTGAACAGATTCAAACCATTTTTGGTTTTGCTTATTTTTTTTTTTCACCATGAAAGAATGCCACTAGTATTATATGCAAAATGTGATCAACAATATGCAAACTTTAGGTGATTTCTGAATATTAATTCATCTAATTCACCATCATTCAAGAGAAAAATTATTTGGTGCAAGTGACATCAAATAGATTTGAATATTATTTTAACAGTGGACAACTCAACTCTTCACCCAATGATCCATATTAAGTTTTTCATATTCAAGAATCAATGTTTCAACTTATACTAAGAACATGAGATCAACAACAACTGAGAAACCTTGATTTTATTCAGTTCCATATTTCTAATATTTTAACTAATTTACAGTGTCAAAAAAAACATGCACAACCAATTTACAACTTAGTAGAGATATTATGTAAAGAACCACTAGAATATGCTAGAAAGGTGATAGAGGTAAGGAGTTTTCATTTGAGGATAATTATAAAATTTGTCTTGTCATTAAATAATTTGGAATAAATTAGTTTGGATGTTCTTATATGATTGCAGAGATTCTGGGCTCTGTATCTCAGGTGTATTTACAATTTTAGTGAATTATCAAGATGCATCAAAGTAAGTAAAACTATCTGAAATTCAGACCTGGAATCATTAAAGATTCATGTTCCAAAATTGTATTTCATTGTTAATTTAAGAATTTTAGGATGACTGAAAGTTTAATGACAATTCACATTCAGTGTATTACAGAGAAACCTTATTCCCTGGCATTTTGTTATACCACTTTCAGAGCAACTTGTTCACAAAACATTCATTCACTTGTTAATTTCACTGGAAGTTTTGCATGTAAAAAACATGTATCTTATATACTGAAGTGAAAACACTTTGGTAGTAGTGTATGGTGATTTGTATTCTGCATTTTATTTTTGGTTCAGGATTTTTGTTTTTGTCTACAAAGAATTTCCATTGCATTGATTCATACTATAAACATGCTCCTCTTCTATAAGTGACATTTTTGTAATTTACTTTAGGAAAGTATATGCAAGATATTGCATCTGTATGTGCAAATGTTCAACAAATTTGGTTTGCCTGTGTTTGCTGCATACTCACTTTAGTACTAGGAGGCTCATGTGAGATGAGAATTGATGTTTCTTTGATTTATTATTCTGCAAGGATATGATTCTACTCATAGTAATTTACTGGCATTATAACATTTTTGTGTATTTGTCAAACAATTTTACTTGAATGCAGGTTGGAAAACATGGAACAAATATAGAAAAAATTACACAAGACAGCAATTTTCCCAAGTTTATTTATAGAAATTGTCACAAATTAATACAATAATTTAATTACTAATATTGTAGATTAGCTGCTCATCACTGAATGCTTTATGTGAAGTGCATAGATAAAACACACCAGCAATTATGTGTAGATGACCGAACGCCCTAGCAAACGCTGCAATTTATCTATTAATCCTCAGAAACCATCAACATGTTTTGCTTTGTAGTGACAATGTAAAACAAGTCTCAGAATCGAGGATAAGTTTCATTTTCTAATATTTTTTTAGGTAATACATGATTGTATACCTATGGGGATGGGAAGGACACACCCACAACTAGCTACATATTACGTTATATTTAAACTACCGAAGATCAGCTCATGAACTAAGCCACCATGTAAAGTTCTGTCAATCCCTTCACATGACAAGCAAAACTCATAGGATGATCTACCATCCTGGTGGCCTGCCAACAAAATTACAAGGAACACTTTCCAAGCACATCACCAGGAAATGAATCCCATTTCCTTCAGTAACTTGGCTAGTTTTGTTCCTGTTACCCTAAATAATTACTAAACCCTGTCTATCTGATAAAGTTTCCAGCCTGCTCTCTAAGAAAAATGCATTAAGAACACACCTGGAATCCAAATGAGATGATCGACGGCCAGTTCCACGAGTTCCAGTTGATGTCCAAAGTTATGATAGACAGCCACACACACAACAATTACAGTAATTTAAATTTAATTTCTTAAAAATATACTATCATTTTGAATAAATACCTCATCACTTATTCAAATCAAAATACTCAGAAATTTGCATTTTACTTCTTGCCGAAAGTTCTCTTTCTTTACTTAGTACCTCCTGACATCTAAATGAGATTTTCTGCTAGCACACCTATGACTACAGAGAAATGCTTGGCAATTTTTTCCACAAGTCAGCATCTAGCTGCAGATAATTGGAATGTACTTGAAACATTTATATTCATGCTTTTTGATTTCCAGACAGCACACCCAACATTATCATCACCATCACATGGTTTAATTGTACTTTTCATAAGACTTTTTTCCTTTGCATTTGCTGCAGCAGAGCCTTAAAATAAGTTTGCTCATGCACACAAAATAACTCCATGACATATGAACCTTAAACTGGGCCTCAATATCTTAATTTTCCTTTTTAATTAGTATATAAATTAGTTAAATAAGTAGATCAATTGTCTTCACCAGAAGACAACCTACCCTGAAGATGGTATCCAGTGAAGGACAAGTTCCACCAAGTCTGTTGATTTCCACCAGGAGATGATGGGTACAATTATACCCAGTTACCTATCCCAAGAAAAGCTGTACCAGTTATGGCAGGAGTTGATCCTTTCACATAACTGGTACAGCTTTTCTTGTCCTGCCTGACTGCTCTAACCCTAACCATTCTACTCTAAACCATCATGCCTTAAATATTTTGCCACCAGGATTCTAACCTTTTGATTACACTTTGACCTGTTGATTCCACTTTGCTTGTCATAAAATGTTGTAAGTATCCTGAGCTCCAACTCCATCCCATTACTTGTAAAGATTATATATCCCTGGATCCATAATCCAAATCCAATTTAATACAGCATGTAAATATCCTTTATTATCCAGTAATTCATGATAAATATACAGGGTTCTCCCATAACAGTTGCTAGTTTTGGTATTCATAACTGCAGTACATTGCAGAGTTTCACATTGTTTTGTTTTTTTGTTCTTGTTTTCTTTTTTGCTTTGAGTCAAATACATTGTCATGTTATGATTTCCCTAGTTGAGCAGACATGCATCATTTAGAATCAAGTCTCCTTCACAATAAAATTATTCAAACAACTTCCTCCTCATGGTCAATCCAAAGGTATATTGATGAAGTTTAATTGCTCAATTATTGGAATGTAAATTTCAATGAGCAGATTAGACAATTTCTGCATACCTAAAGCACAAAACAAATCTGTTGGTTCACTTATCAGAACACAACACTAAAAATATTTGGGCTAACTAGCCACATATCTTTCTTAAAATTGCTTAACTTAATCATTTCAAAGTCAATGCTCTTTTGGACAATAACAATTAATAGCCTTTATCACATGCTGAGGAGCAAACCAGGTTCATGAAAGCTAGTATTAGCCAGTTATTCTTAATTTTAATAATTTCAGCACTGGTATGAAATCATAGGCCTTTTTGTACTGGATAGTACCTATGCAGGATTCCTAGGGTCAATGAAAGTGTTTCATGATTTTAAAATAATTCAGACAAGGCCTGGCACAATTATTTGATGTAAGAACAAAACACGAATGGCTTTTTTCAGTTTGCAGAATAAAACTTAAGTTTTTTTAATGAAAAAGCCATGATGGACAATTTAAAATTCTCTTTTCATCTGAAAATTACTCTCATCAAAATATATGGGTAGTATTAAAAATCTTTAGGGAGAACCCTGATTCTTGACATCTCAATGCAGATATCCCTAAAAAAACAAAAGGTTAAGTTTAACACCCAGCAGCCTTTTTTGCATTTATGTTGGTATGATAATATTATCTGTTTGACATGCACCATTATGTGTGTGCTCCACTGTAAAGTAATGTTTCTAACAGTGACAATAATATTCCAAGATGCATATTTTAAGTAAAATATGTTGACATTTTTTCCAATTCAATGAAACAGTATGTTGTTTGGAACCTCTAAATAGTTGAAAAGCCGACAAACAATACTCAAACAGCAAGTATTTCTGGCATTTAGTAGTTATAGTTTCAAATGAATGAGCAAAGTCATAAATAAAATAATCAAAATAAGACTGTGAAATACTTGTCAACAACCTAATTTTTGTGTAATTATTAACTCTAATCAAAATACAAGATTGTACCATTAATTTTGAACTGACAAGCTCCTTGGACCGAAGAATACTCTCGATACCTACCAGTTCGGTGGCTGACAACTACGTCATCTTCCGCAAGCAATATTCGCTCGAACCAATTTAGCATCAAAGCTTCGGTCTCAAGGCCACAAAACAAGTCCTTTAGTTCAAAAATAATTATTCACTTACTCTTTCGAAGGAGAATGAAATAATTACCGGGATATCTTGAGGTGTTTTAGTAACGTACATATTTTGAACGACACGTGAGCAGTGCACGCGCTGTAGGTCGAAGTTCACTTCGGACATAAGTGGTATGATCTTCCGAAGATATTCAAGTTAAATGTTTTTAAAGTAGAAAAAAAAAGAGAGCCAATGTAGTTTGCTGATGCACTAGAAAGCCTAAAAGTGGAACCCGAAGTAAGTCACTGGACGACCTCGTTGTCAAACAAAGTTTACACCTCGAGTAGCACGTCGAATTTAGGAAAATAATCTCACGAAACGCCTTCGAAGTTGGTATGACTTTTATCTTCGTTCGAAAAATACTTTTTCAAGTTCGAAGAAGCTTATAAATCGAGTGTAAATTTGGTCGTGTGCAGCTAGGTCCTAACGAACGTGTACGCAAATGGCGGACTTATTAGAACTTAGAAAGTTTTCGAACAAAAATTCTGAAAAGAATTCAAAAATGGTTCCACCAAATTTCTCGAAAAGTGTTTCTGTCATTTGGAGAGAAGAACAACGAAGAACTAACGAAACCGGACTCAAAACTTCGACAGGAACGAAGTGGTCGTGTCTACGAGCCACCGAACAAGGGTCGACTGAGAATGCGAATATTTCTCGGCAAAATTTTATCTTAAATTACGCAGAAAAACTCTTGAAAGGTTGATAGTACTTCCAAGGACAAACTTCCTCAATTGTAGCTGCAGAGGTAACGAAAAAGCGAGAAAAACCGAGCACAAACTTTCAACGACCTACTGGAGCAGGACGAACCTTGTCAGTTCAACGGAAAATTCAACAAAAAACAACAACGTGAACACATACCTCACAACGTTTCGTTGAAGACTTCAAGACCATCGTTCTTTACTCTTCATAGCTGAGGGAGTGGAATTAAGGAAAAAAACCCGTCCGGAATGGCGTACAAAATTCTGCCTTTCTTTCTTCCCCGGAGACAACTGAACTAATGAAGAAACTTAATTTTGCACGTTGTGGCGCCTTTTCGGTTCTCCATCCTCATTGGCCGATATTATAATTTTGACAGCTGTGATTGGCTAATGTTGACAAGTATTGTTCTAAATGATTGGTAGTCCGATTGGTTAAATTTTTTGACCAATGAAACTCAAATATAGCACTTTTCAATGATCCCACAGCTCAGAAATGGTGAATCCTGATTCAAAGTTGTGTTTCTTTATTGTACTGAATGCGAAAATATGAAGCTAAGGAGTGACCATTCTTGACCTCAAACCTTACAGAAATATAACTTAACTCCGTATCAATAATGAACTACCGTGAAACTCGACCTCCTAAGTTCCTTGCCAGTAAAAAATAGGATATTAGTCGAAAATCAAAACAAACACAAGTTGTTCAAATGTACATTTGGCAACAAGTGAACGATTATATTGACTTCCCCATCCAAATTACCAGCAGTATGACATGGAATTAAAATTTTTTTCAAGAAACATTGTTAGAAAATTGGAGCAAATACAAGTAAAAGTTCATATCCAAGATCTATATATCATTTAAGCACGTATCCTCTTTAAATATAAGAATTGGATTGTCTTTAAAACCTTCTCCATTTAAATATGTACCTGTGGAATGGTACAAAAATAAAACGGTTTAACAAACTACCTGCAGTTAATGGTACAATACTTCGAAGTAAGAACAATTACATCGTTCATTTATAAAGGAATGAGGCATCAAAACAATCATCGAAGACGGTCAAAAATCGACATGACAAGCTAATTAAAGATAGAGCACCAGGCGGACCTCTGCGAAGACACAATCACCGTTGCTACAGGAAGTAAACTGCACATTTTTGATCCGGTCAGGTTTACAAGCTCGCACCCTTACAGCTTTGGCTTGTTTGAGCCAAAAATATCACTAATTCTCCAATGTCATGTCCGCATTTTGAACACAAGAGAAGCATACGAAGGTGTTTTGCTAGGTTGTATTACAATTCGTCCAAGTTTCGAGGCTAACCTTCTTTATTTCTTGAATAATTCTTCAATAACAAAAAAGTGTTCATGTTTCATATTACAGCAAGATACCACTGAAATTTGTTTCTTGTAGTTCAAGCTGAGTTAAGTTTTTGAGAGTCAGAGAACCTCTCAGTGGGTTCGAGTTCTGCCAGGAGTTCTGAGTTTTTCTTGGTCTCATAAATTACCAAAGTTTAAACAGAACGAACCAACGAGGTTTTAAAATAGGTGTTGTCCAAAATGTTTTGTCCCAATATATTGACGGACCCTTGGTGTGAGCCATCATTTGTGCACATTTTCCCTGTCCTGCAGGCAAAGTATGAATAATTCTCGTTTTATTCAAGAAATTCCCTTCCTTTCCTTCCCTTCAGCAACTCATTATTTTAATCCTACCCTCATTGAGAATGTAAGACCACGCCCTGACAGGAATACGTGAATTGAGGACAAAAGTGAATAAGAAGAAGAAGAAAAAGAAGAAGGAGGAGGAGGAGGAGGAGGAGGAGGAGGAGGAGGAGAAGGAGAAGGAGAAGAAGAAGAAGAAAAAGAAAAAGAAGAAAAAGAAAAAGAAGAAGAAGAAAAAGAAGAAGAAGGAGAAAAAGAAGAATAATTTTGTTTGTACCAATAAATTTACACTTAAGAAATGAAGAAAACAAATTACTTGAAATAAAAAACCAAGAGCACTAAAAATCCCGGTCTTCTTTGAAGCTGGCATTATTTATGCCTGAGGAGGCAATAAACTACCGAAGGCACTTGCGATGCAGATCCCCGCCAGTGAATGCACCTCTATGCTATTTTTGTTGGAGTATCCACTGACGTTCACAATTTAAAGTTCATTTGCATCTTCAAGGCACGTCAGGCTGACAGACAAACAGGCAGACCGATAGACAGACAGAAACAGACAGATAGACAGAGAGACTGACACAGGTAGACAGACAGACAAAAATAGACTGATGATCCTAGGATCTTTCTTCTGGCGTCGAGCACATCAATTTTAGCGATGATGTTGTGCATGGCGCGATCATATTGAGTAATCGGAATTTACATAAAACGATGAATCTAATCTTGCGTTATCTTCACGAAAGTTAACTTAGACAAACTGGGTAAAAACTAATAATTTATTAACAACTATTAACGACATGCATGTGAATGACAATGTGTTGTAGTTGGTAAACTGTCCAGCAGTTACCAGGTGCATTATGCAATAAATAAAACTGAGTTCGTTTGTTGATTATGATACTTGGTTTGAAGTTACGTGTTTTCGTCTTCATCCACACTTTGTCCTTGTTTTAACTTTGCAATAATCTGTCAAAATCCAAAGAAGTTTGGTTTAAAAAAAATATCAGGAAATTTCGAAAAAATTTCCATATCTGAAAACTTGCGTGCTTGCAAAGTTTATTAGTAGAACTCACTCTTTTTCGTAAGGTAGAAACACAGATGTCCTGCTCTAATGTTCGAGAACATTGCCATATTGTTTTAAAATTACTTACGCCTTTGAGACGAACAATTTCTTTATTCTCTGCATTTTTAGAGGCGTCGTTGGTAATAAGTTTGACTCTAGAAGCATAACTGGAAAACGGTGAACACACTGTTAAAAGTTTTCAATTAAAAACTAAGTAGAGAAAAACAGTTTGAATGACACACAGTTAGATAGACAGACAAGCCCAGAGATTGGTTGTCAATCTTCAGCTTGGTTGTCAATCATAGGCACACCAGCACAAAATGTGAAACACAGACTGACAAGCAGAAACACAAAGGCAGACAGAAAGATAGACAGTCAGACAGCTAGAAATATACAGACAGACCATACACGCAAACAGACATACTAACATGCTGATAAATCCAAAAAGACACGGAAAGCTTGGTCGCTATAGGCGAATATATAAACTAACAAACAGACAGACGGAGAAACAAACAAACAGACAAGCAGACAAGAGAACGGTTAGCAGATAGGTAGGCCAGCAGTTAAACAAATAAAATCAAATGAGCAGGCAAAGCCTGATTCTGATATAGTAACAACAGTGAAACAGCTAACAACGATAAAATGATGTTTGCTGATGTACACTGTACAGTGACTACTGCAGTGAACGCTCTTTCCAATCGTGATCTCACAGGTGGTACGTTACCTCGTCCAGTAATACTTACGTTAATGATGTGACTGTCTCGTCAGTGTTGTAGTCCGCTGGTGAAATATTTACAAACATAAGGGTTTTGGCATTTCCGCCTAAAATAAAAACATGAACAAAGCAGGCTGGTGACCTAGATATTTATACAAAATATTACTGTACGCGTGCCGAAATGTATGAAATCTAGAAGACGAGCCGTTGTGCTATCCATACAACTCGGACGCGAATGTTCTATGATAAAAATGCGTTGACATACCCATGTCTACCGGTTATTTTGAAGATACTGGTCATTTTACCATAGAAAATCAAAGGAAAAGTTTATGCAAATCAAGACAATTTTGTATCCAATTTACTACCACTAATTGATATTCTTTTCTCATTGGTTTGTTCTTTACCTTGGAGTTATTAATGACTGATGTATTTAAATATTAAAAATGATTGTTGTGATTTTTCAACTCACCCAAGGAATCTTGCATCAACATGGTCAGTTTGTTATTTCGATATGGTATGAACGATTGCTCGCTTGACAAAGCGGAAATGACGTCGCCAAGGGCACTGAGACTCTTGTTGATACTTTGAGCTTCCTGGAATAGAAAATGTTAGATGAAGTCATATTTCATAAGGAACTTGGAGTGTGTTAGAGAGAGCTGAAGAGGCGCCTTCAACAGAATTTGCCCTGGGTGAATTACGACCTAGGTGGAACAGAGTACCACCATATGGTGGATAACTTGCCACTGAGCAGATGAAATTCAAAATCAGTTATTCTGAGCGTGAAACGCTGTTCATTCAATGGGATTAACCTGCAGGGCCCGGTTGTTCAAAAGGTGATTATCTTAGTCCAGGATTAGCGAAAATTTTGTGGACAACTTTCCGATCATGCTGCTTGGAAAAATTGGAATTTTCTTTAACAGATTTCGGGTGTATACAAAAGGGTTTTAAGCTGTGAAATATGGACTACATTTTTCAACCAAAATAAACGAGACCAGAGCAACAGATTAACTAGTAATCCTGGATTATCCTTAATCGTGCTTTAAACAACCGGCCCCAGGACAACGGATCTGGGCGAGTGGGGATTTTACAACTGGGGCAAAGAAGTTGAAACCTGTTAAGCAACTAAGCAGCCCAAGAACAAGCAGGTGCACCTCTCGTAGTAGACAAGTCTTACCTTGAGCTGTTCTGCTCTTGCTTCAGTTTTGGAAGCTCTTTCCGATCCAGCCAAGTCCACCAAGCTAAGCTAACAAAAAAGACACCAGGAATATTTCAGTTTGCAGCACGTTGAACAAAGTTATTCAGTTGTGACTAGGTAACGAATATTACGATGCTTCCTTAATTTTGATGGTTATAATTCTTTTACTGCGGGAGCTTTAATTTCCTTTGACGAGTAAAATCGTCTGACGTAAGCCGGAGTAAAATAATAGAAGTCTTACCCCACCGAGAAAGAGTTAATTTTGATGGTTGTAATTAAGGACACATCTCACATTCATTTCGTGAAACAAGAACTCCACCGATGACTGTTACGCGACCTCACCTTTCCTTTTAACACCGAACCGGTCGTTTTATTCGTACTTTCGATCACGATACTTAAAATTAAATGTGATCTGGAGCTTTCTGCGTTCATTTCTAAGAAAGGAAAAAAAAATAAAAATAAAAAAGCTAAAACTATATCGTAAGCTAGAAAGACCGTTTCAAACCACACATTTAGTTTCGCTCATTCTTTCCGCCACACCCCATTGTCAATTTTGAGTTTGCATTTTGGTTAAAAGTCGCAACAGTGCAATAAACCTTTTACAAACGTATCCCTGATGTTGACCCGAAAGCACAAATCTTATCTTTCGCACGGCAGCCAAACCGAGAAACTTTATACAATGTTCCTATAGCTCATTCCTTGTCCTTAAGATTCTCTGGAAACTAGAACTACGAAAATTAATCTTTCCGATATTCAAACAATAGGTTATAAACATATATTCGTGAGAATGATTGATTGGAATTTGAAGCATAAAGACACATTATTGCCTCTTTTTACTTTGAGGTCGCAGTTTTCGCCGCGGTATTCTGAACTTTAGCACCGCTAACTAAAAGCGGTCTTACTTACTGGTTGAAGCCACGTGCCTGTTCTCCGAACCTTTCTCAAAAATAGCGTTCAAGGATTGGGCGTTCGAAGCTTCCATGACATTGGCTCCTTGAACAAACACGAGTCCCTGGGATAGTAAAAAGTAGCAGAAGAACAAACATCAGAAGACCTAAGGTTAAAGGACATCCAAAGAGTAATGTCATGGAAGGAACTTGGGTAGGAAGGAAGGAAGGGCGGAAGGAGGGAGGGAGGGAGGGAGGGAGGGAAGGGAAGGAAGGAAGGAAGGAAGGAAGGAAGGAAGGAAGGAAGGAAGGAAGGAAGGAAGGAAGGAAGGAAGGAAGGAAGGAAGGAAGGAAGGAAGGAAGGAAGGAAGGAAGGAAGAAAGAAACGAAGCGAGCAAGCAGGCAAGCAAACAAACGAAGAAAAAAACAAGAAAGTTATACCTTTTTATCCTTTTTGATATCCAGTTTCGTCTGTTGAATTTTTTTGTTACGGAAAAACGATGTTGAGCGCAATTACAGTACGGACATAGTGAAACTCACAAAGCAATTAGCATGATACATTCATAAATGAAGTCAACATAAAGCACTGATAATTTCAGCCAAAGGATACATCTCCATGTGTCTCAGACAATAAGTCAATCAAGCGGTCGTTGTATAGTTCCAACATGTAAACAGAGACTTTGAACGTGAATTTAGATCTGTAAAAAGATAGATACCCCAATATACCGCCCTTGAGAAAGCTTGTGTACAGCAATGTCTTAAATTAATCACAGTAAACTCCAAGCGGGCTGCTGTATACTGCCGACGGCTTGTCAATAATCCTCACAACAGTACTTTTGCATGTATGTGGGTCATTCGAGTGCCCTTGACTGGGAAAAAGTCCCCTTGACGTGGACAAAATGCCCTATCGTCTCTCTCTTAGGTAGGATGCCCAGTTTAATGCCTGGAGGAAACGCTTATTACGGTCACGCGGGCCAATACACGGATTAACTTGAATTACTAACTTGTTTTCATTGATAAGATTGAATATCCTTTCCATAGCTCTGGGTGCGATTCCAGGAAACTTGCCTTCTTTGTCTCCAATCATCGTGAAAGTAGGAAGAGTGAAGGAAATATTGACACATGTATAAATGAAAGGAAGTCATAAAATTGGCGAAGAGGGAAACGAACTGCGCTTTTTCCGGGAGTAGATTATAATTATGGACCATAAATACCCTCGCCTGAACTTTTTTCACTGGTTCAGTCATCAAACGAATGTTACATTGATTTTTCAGCGTGAGAACGTAACTATATGACTACATAATGACCTGCATGAAATATACACATCAAATATAACCACTAAACAGTACCCCCACGAACTCGAGAGACACTTTGAACTTGTGACACTTTAATTCTTTCCAGTAGGTCTTCGGTGAGTTTACTTGGCCAAACTTCAAATGATTTCACGCGCCCACAGGAGGCGTTTGGACAGCACACAGTTAGCTTTTTTATGGTAAAAAGTTCAAAGGTTCATAACTGCTGTGACTGATCTCAAAGAATTCAAGATTCAGTCACAGCAGTTAGCAACCTTTAAACCTTTTACTTTATTTATCACTGTCTGCCCAGTATTCTATTCTTATATCATAGATTACCTCTTTTAAGTCCGCTTTTGTCTAATATTGTTTTGCTCAAGCTAACTCCAGGCCATTTCACTCGCCTGATGGAGCTGTTCAGAGGGAAAGAGCAAAGATAGCCCGTTTTCCCACCGCCTAACAGTGTTTAGAAGGGATTGCGACTGACATGTTATCGTAATTTAAAGTTACACCAAAACAACAATTACACTCCGTTAGCAGTAAAGTTTACAACAATACTGATGGAGGAAACTTTCGAGTTACATCAATAACGTCTTAATTCCTAATATAACGGCATTTCTAGTAATAAAATATTTCATTTCTTGGACAAGGATATGTTTTACCGGAGCCTGTTTGTCCGTAAGCAAAAATGCACACGTTGTATCCATCGACGGCAGATTGAACGAGGTTCTGGTTTGAGCGAAAAAACACAATAAAAAAACAAAGTTAGGAAACAAGATAACGGCGGGGGGGGGAAGGTCTGAGGTATCGTTTTAGCTCTTATAAACTTATATTTGAAATACATCATCAGAAAAATTAATAGAAATCACCGTGCGAGACGTAACGATTCAATGTTCACGACAAGCTTCGAAATAAATCTTGGAAATCTACCGGTCATCATGACCGGTAATAAATGAAATTTGCCGATCATACAGGATTTTTTACCGGTCACATTTGCCTTTTTCCTTTGTGGCCTAATAACACCACTTTCGTTTGTCTTGGATACAATAGTCACGTTCATTGCTTGTTTTTTAGCATTTTCACTGCTTTTCGGTGGTGTTGTGAAAAAAGAACTCACCTGTGCAAGTTGCGCTTGTTTTCTGTTCACGATTCACTTTTTCGCCAGCAAAAGCTTACTCGTACTTCTCTTGTCATCACTCAGAACACGCCCAACCCAATACTTTTTTTTGCTGTAGCCAAAAACACATATTACAAATGGTCACCGCACAAACTATGCATGAATATTTAGTATTCGGATGACGACAGACAGAACAATTGTTCTCCATAGCGACTAGCAAAAAGTGAAGCCGACTGCTATGTGCCACAAGGTATCGCGCATTAGTGTGACACCGTAACCTGAGATGCAAGTGTTTCAACTGGAGGAATTTCTGTATTGCTTGCGGCATCTTGAGTTGCGAGACATCAGCTTTTTCCCGAACCATACGTTCACAACGATAGCGAAAGTAACATTTCCCGAAACAAGAAACTCGATCTTATTCACATTTTTTGTGAAAAAGAAAAAACAAATTACCGGTCATGGATGACCGGTAAACGACAACATTTGCCGGTCAAACGGGATAATTTTACCGGTCAACGACCGGTGACCGGCACTAATTTCGAGGCTTGGTTCACGACTCAACCACCCGAGGACCATGGGTGTGTTACAGTTTTCGCCTATCGTGATACAATCAAATGAATGCTCTTTGAGGTTGACTGAAATTCAAATAAAATACTTACAAAAGTGTCTTCAAATACTTTCTCCTGAGAACTTTCTTCGGTAAATACTTGATCAAACTGGAATTCCTTAGTTCCAAAATTAGTTTGAACTGAAATTGAGTATTCGTCTGGGGATTTGATGACCGAATGGTTGCCCTACAAAAATTTTAATAAAAGCCACCACTGATTACGTCAAAAGGGACCTCGTGAGAAGATATGGTGTTGCGAGGTGGGAGAGGTGTGGTGCGAGGTGAAGGGTGAATGCATGTGGTGATGCATTGTCAAGTAGTGTAGGGTGCGAGAGGCGTGGCATGAAGGGTTTCATGTGTGGTATATGGGGACGTGGGGTGTGTTACGACAGGTGTGGTATGACGAGTGTGGTGTGTTGTAAAGAGGTGTGTTTTACTGTGGTGTGATGTATGGGGTTAAGCGCTGTATGGAAGTGCTGAGAGTTTTAGTGTGATGTATTGTGGTATCGTTACGACTATCAGTCCATCATTTAGCTCACCCGCGCCAACTCCGACCGACTTAAAGGTCTGGCCCGACAGTAAACTCTGATTTTCCCTTTCATATCTTCCACCATGTTATAATACTTCTTACGAAGAATCTACCAAAATACCGAGGAGAACAATTGTTATTACAACGTAGTCTTCACATTGAAATATAATCAGGTTGAATTCCAGCAAATTTTACGGTTTAATGACGGTATTGTCTATGATCAACTATAGCCTGAGTCTTTGAAGTTGAGATTTATTTAGCTTACACGTTCGCTGTTGTAGTTATCTGTCAGAGTTTTATTTTCTTCTTGAAGTTTCTTAAAATCAGACGTCAACAGCTGAACTTTTTCTTGAGCCTGGAGTCCCTCCTAAAATTACGAATGGAACGCTCAGCCAGAAATATTGAAAAGAAATTAATGAAGTCTGAGAACACGTTAAAATGGAATAACGTGACAAGTAGTCTTCTTAATTGAAGCTAAAGTAGAAAAGAGAAATGAATGATGTAAGATTAAAAAAGTAGAACTACAGACTGTATATTTTTTTTAAAAAAATTTAGTTTACCTTTGCTGCTACTCCAAGTTTTTGCAGCTCCGCTTTGTCACTCTTACTTTGAGCACACAATAAATCATAATTCTAGGAAGTGAGAAATGCAGTTAAGTAAAAATTGTAACAACTGGATTAAGAGCAAGAACACAACAACGAAAGGAAATTGTTTAACATTATGTTAAATCTAATTGTAATATTTCTTAGGTTCTTATCTTTCAATATTTTATAACTTTACTCACAATGACCATCAGGTAAGATACTTGAACAGGTAATAAAGTATATTTACACTTTCTTGAATTAAAGATAGCAAATACAGCAGAATCGACAACAGCAGCAACAGAAAAAGTATTTTATGATATTAAAACGAATGTAAGAACAAAACAATCGAAGTACGCACTTTCTTCAACTCTTTCAGTTCCTCCTCCGTCTTACTCAGTGTTTCTTTGTTCTTCTCGTTTTTCTTTTTCTCCATTTCGAGCTGCTTCGTTAAATCTTAAAAATGCACAAATCATTCATTAAAATCAACACCTGTCGCTCACGTTAAAGGTTAATAGAGGACTAAAAACGATGCAAATCAGCAGCTGGTATGAATAAAAACGGAAATACCTTTAATTTGTTTGTCAGCTTTCTTGGCGGCCATTCTCTGAAAACGAAAACCAGTAGGGATAGTAATCATCTTTCATCAGCAAAACAATTTTTCAAATGGTTTTCTCCAGATGAATTGGAATATAACTTCAACGAACAGCACAACACTTTTTAGTCTTTTTATTATTTTTCGACATGTTTCGGAAGTACACAACCTCAACTCTTATGTGGCACTGTTGCAATTCCATTACTTATTACTCTGTCCAACGACAGACGATTTTACTCCTCAATTGAGATCTCCGAGAAAATTGCTACTTAAAGGGTTGAAAACTTTCTCGGTTAACCCTTAATGTGACACTGGGGCGATTCTCCTACTTATTATATCTTACTGTTCAACGCCAGACGATTTTACTTGTCAAGTGGAGACCTTTTGGGAAATTGCAACTTAAAGGGTTAAGTAAACAGTAGTTAAGTAAACAGCGTCGTGCTGTTCGTTGATAATATAATTTTACTTATCATTTTTTGATGTACATGTTACCTTGGCAACGAGCGTTTACTCTTACCAACAACACCAAAAGATACTACTCACATCTTCAGTTCCCCCTGAAGGTTTGGCCTTTGCTTCTTTCAAATCCTTCTCCAACTGTTTTATCTTTTGGTGATCTTCCTGTGAATTGTAACAGCAACCACTACAATTTATTCTTCACTGTTTAATACACTTCCATGTGTGCATTCTACACTATGGTGTTAACCTACTGCAAAGCCTTCGTATTCTGTATCCATTCTATTTTAACTTTCATAAGCACTCTATTATCCTCAACCTATCTTAATCTATCCAATTCTTTACCGTTCTTTCCGTTCTGTCCAGCAACACTCCCCTCTTATAACTCTTATATAACCTAACCTCTACACATATTCCATGGCTTTCTTTACTCTCTATTCAAACACGCATATTCACACCGCTCTACATTTCCCATTCCTTTGCGCCCTACTTCATGCCACTTTAGCCTTTCCTAAGTTCATCCTCTATGCGTTATTTGGATAATGTCTTCTGAATCCTACCTATCCTTTCCTACCTACCCTATCCCACCCCATCCCATCCCATCCTAGTAGTCTTTGTATGCACTAACCTGTGAAGCTTTCTTTAGAGCTTCTACTTGACTGTGGAGCTTTTCTTTCTCTTTCTGCAACTTTTCTTCATTCCGTGAATCCTGCCATAACCCAGAGTTCGAACACAATGGCCGTTACTGCTAACACAACTAGCATTTAAGAACTAGTTACTTAGTTTTTAGAACTAGTTTTTTTAACGAATTTCTTTCTATCATGTACGTTACACAAAGCTCCATGAAAAACAAACTTTAAACATCTTGTAACCAAAATTATTGTTCAGCAGGTAATATTTAAGAAAGGCAAAATGAGCGCATTAGGACTCAAGACTGAAACTGAGATTTCTTTCATAAATATTATTAAATATTAATATTAATAATAATAATAATAATAATAAGAAGAAGAAGAACAACAACAACAACAACAACAACAATAACAAGGACGCATAAGCAAAGATGCATTTATTTATGACTTATCAGTATAGCTATACTTGCCTTTCTTTGGGCTGGAGTGGGGACGACCTTTTGAGACCCAGCAGACTCGAGATCTCTGATCTGCACGAAACAAAGAACCCTCAGAAGCAATAGGCTATTAATCAAGTGCTTACTGTAACGGCAGGATTATTTTGTGTTTGACAGGAGTAAACTAACTGCTGATAAAACTAACCTTGGAAGCAATTACCCGAGACCCCATCGTGTCTTGGGCCCAGGCTCCAAGCGTTGTCTGCGTGTAGAAAGGATGGTAATGACTATTATCTCTTCGACCTTACCTTTTGTTGTAAGCTCTTTATTTTCTTGTTATGCTCATCGACTAGTTTCTTTTGCTTGGTTTCCGCTTTACTCGACAGCATTTTTAATTCTCTCTCCATCTCGCTGCGTGCTTTCTGGTTGTTTTCCTGCAGTCGTTAAATCAAGGGCAAAAAGCGTTAGAGGAGGATAGTAAGAGTTGAAATATTGGAGTAACAGTAGTTGTTAAGGTGACTAGGGAAGAGAAGGGGAAAAAGATAGTGGACAGATTTTATCTCAAGCGGCAAATGTTTCAACTATAATATGTCTCGTTTATGTCAACCATCAACGCTAAAAAATTCCTCTCGTGTTTTAAAATGGTTTGGAAATGTACACATTACCTGAAGCTCCTTTTCCATCTTCTTGTTCGCTTCAATAGATTTATTCAATGAATCGATTTTGGCTTGGAGTTCTTTGTTCGTGGCCTGCAGAAACAGTGTGTTCTTCGTCATCTTCACTTTTTCCACCTCTGCGGCGTTCTGTAATATAAAAATGAATTATTTGCTAGATGAGAGATTCTTATACATAAAAATGTCAGCTGAGATATTAGCCAAATCATCACCATCGTCCTTGCTATCATTATTATCATTATCACCACCACATCATCACGATCAACAATATCAACATCATCATTATTAACAGTTATCGTCATCCTAATTATCATCATTGTTATCATTATCATCATCATCATAACCATAATCATCATTATCTTCATAACCACTATGATCATTATCATTATATTCACCATTATGATCATAATTACAATCATCACCATCATTATTGTCATTACTATCACCTTAATCATTAACCATTATCACTATCACAATCACATTTGTCATCACCATCACCATTGCCACCATCACTTTAATCATAATCAACATCATCATGTAGTTCTACTTACTACTTTTGCCTGACACGATTCCAGTTCTTTGCCGACATCCAGTGGAAGATTATCGCGCAGTTGTTTCTCTAATTCCGATACTCTTTCGTTTCCTTTCCGCAGTTGCTGAGAAAAAAAGGTGTTTAAAAAAAGGTTTAGCTGTGCTAACATATCTGGGTTTAGTGCCATCGATTAAGTAGAAAGATAACATGTGTGGAGGTGTTTAGGGTAGGTTGGTTGGTTAGTGGCTGGGTTATTAGTTTGGTCGGTTGATACTTTGGGTGAGTTGGTGGATTGGTTGGTGGATTGATAGGATGGTTGGTTGGATGGTTGGTTGGATGGTTGGTTGGATGGTTGGTTGGATGGTTGGTTGGATGGTTGGTTGGTTGGTTGGTTGGTTGGTTGGATGGTTGGTAGGTAGGTTGGTTGGTTGGTTGGTGGCTGGGTTATTAGTTTGGTGGGTTGATACTTTGGGTGAGTTGGTGGATTGGTTGGTGGATTGGATGGATGGTTGGTTGGATGGTTGGTAGGTTGGTTGGTTGGTGGCTGGGTTATTAGTTTGGTGGATTGATACTTTGGGTGAGTTGGTGGATTGGGTGGTGGATTGGTTGAATGGTTGGTTGGATGGTTGGTTGGTGGATTGGTTGGTGGGTGGGTGAGTTAGTGGTTTGGTGGATTGGTTGGTGGGTTAGTTGACTGACTGGTAGGTAGACAGATCTGTGGGTTGATCTGTCTTCGTAAGAAAACAAGGCAAGATAACCCAAGTTGAAATTAATACTGAAGTTTACCTGTTCGCGCACTTTAATCTCTGCTTGAAGAGTTTCTGTTGTTGTAGCAATCTTCGCCTTCAAATCATCAACCTCGCCTCGGGAACCATCACGCAAGTTGCTCGTTTCCTTAATCACAAGGGGTCCCAAAAAGTCACACGTTTTCTCGCGATATATGAATTTTGAAATATATTTATAAAAACGAAGAGCAATCAACTGAAAATTTCACTGGTTCACATACTATTTTTAACTTTTCAAGTTCCTCTAAACTGGCGTTATTTCGTATTCTTTCGTTCTCTAATTCCTGATTGGCTCGCTCCAGTTCCTGCTTCAATTCTGCAACATCACCCGACGACACCTTCAGAGGAAAGAAAGGTTTCAGAAGTAACAGGACAAATTCACATCACAGAACAGCTCCCTAAGAATTCGCAAAAAGACGTAGACGTGAAGGGCGATGTGGTTTTAAAACACGAGCGTGTTCCTATAAGCCGCACAAGGATCATCATACCTCACGGGTCACATTAACAAAAAACGTGGCAGGAAGTGGAAGATTCTAAACAGTTTTTTAAGATATTAACTCCAGTAAATACTCCAGCTAATATCTTTGCAAACTGCCCAGTTCTGGTCATTTTCCTGTGACATTTTTGTACATGTTGCTGCGTCAACTTTGATGTGAAAGAAACCTTGACAAACAGCTGTAAAATATAAATTTGTGCGGCTCATTACAAATATTAACCTCAGGTTAAAATTCACCGTGCGAAGATTCAAGACATGATCGAGCACAGTTTCAATACCTCAACATTTCCGTCTTCTAAGGGCAAGCCTGGTGACTGTCGTACGTTGTACGCATCAATCAACTCCTGTCGAGCTTCTTGAAGTTCTGATTCCAAATCCTGACACTTTTCTTCTGCTTCCTCCAATTTATTCACCAGAGTTTCGTGATCATTTTTCAGCCTTTCTATTTCCAGGCGCAGCTTGTCCCGTTCCTCTTCGACATTATCAAGTTTTTCTTCAAGGTCTTCCAAATCTTTACTCAGTCCACCAACTACGCAATTGAACAAACAAGCATGTCAAGTCTTTCCGTATGGGGATGGAATCACCATCTAAAAGTAACGTCTGCCGCAATCTCCATTTTTGCCTGTCATTTGCTGTGATTGTCTGCGATTGTCCATTGGTCTGTATGACTGTCCATCTATCTTTCCGTCTGTCTCTGCTTAACCCCCCCCCCCTCTGTCCATCTGTCTGCATGTCTGTCCGCCCGTCCGTCTGTTTGCCTGTCTGCCTGTCAGTTCGTTTGTCTGCATACCTGCTTATCGAGCGTCAATCTGCGTTCATAAGAAAAAGTAGAAAGTTATTAAAAATCGTTGCACCTGCACGTTTTTGCAACTGTGTAATTCGGAATGTATTTCGCCATACATTTTAACTTCGAGAACAACCTAGCAACTTGCGTAAACTTGATTGAATCTTTTTTTTCTCACAGTGTTCTTGTCTTTTCTACCTCCCTCGTACCTTTCCACCATACCCTTCCAGTTTCAACAGTTTCTTTCCATCCCTGATTACTTTACCTGGCACTGGTAATGTCTCGGGTACACTTCCTTCTTTTAACATCGTCATTAAGGCAATGGTCTTCTCCTTCTCCTGCATTTTCGCCTCTTCTTCGGCAAGCTTCTGCACCAGAAGTTGGTAATCCTCGCTGTTTGAAAATAAAAACGAGAGTTCTCTCAGATAAATCAACGTTCTATAAAAATTCAACCAACGATACATGTTTGTGGAAGTGATCGGTTAATAAGTAATCAATATATATATATATATAAACACGGAACTATAAATAGTTATGAAGGCATTGTCTGGCAGTTGTCCAGTTAAAAGGTTATTTCGATGAGAAAGTCCTTTAGTGTGGATTAATAATAAATACACCGTTAAAAATATATTCATTTGGCTCCCGTCCACGAGAGGACACAAGTGTCTAATAATTTCTTTTTTCTAAGGATGTTTTGAGTCCGGGACTGGACGTTTTGATAAAATCGAGCGCAACGCAGAAGAATCCAGTAGACTAAAGCAAGAATCTTGAATATTCGAACCTTACCTGACATCGTCTGACGATTGTTGCTCGTTCTTATTTTTAAATCGCTCCTTCCATTCATCCACCTCAGTTCTTAATTTTTCCACGTCGACCAATAAGTTTGTTTTTTCTTCCACAGCCTTGTTCAAGCTCTCCTCAGTTTCTTTCTCGTTTTTACTTTCGGCGACTACAGCCAAGAGGCCTTCCAGCTGAAGTTGCAGTGCTTCCGAACGTTGGCGTGATTGAGCAAGATCCTAAATGGTGCGGGAATTACGTCAGGAAGATCCAAGAAAGACTCCACTTTTGTCAAGCAAATAAAACAACGAACAATTAAACAAGCAATAAAACCGACAAGCAAAGCGATCAACCAACTAAGGAAACAAATTCATCTAATTATATAGATCGTAAGCACTCGCAACACGTACGCAATCGCGCAAAAACGCACGCGCACATCGACACAAATGCAAACACGCTCAACCCTACGCAGCAGTGTTCCACACACATACCCAGGTGTGAACGTGGACGTACATGTCCAAACAGACGCATGCACAGACAGGAGAAAGAACGCACTAAAACAAGCGGACGCACGGTCAGATATACTCATACGCACCCACAGACCCGTATATAAACACGTACTCACGAACGCATAGGCAGAAAAGCACACGTGCAATTATACAAAAAGAACTAAGTTCACATTTCCCGTCTATACTGTACACTATAGAAGCTCCGTCACTCACCTGTCTAACTGACGTAAGTTGACTTTCAAATTTCTCTTTTTCGATGGTGACAGTCCTCATGTTGTTTTCCAAGACCAACACTTGTTCATTCTTTTTTGCCAGTTCGTCTTCCGTACTTTTTATTCTTTCTTTGTACGTCATCAACTCAGCGCTAGGTTTTATTTCTTCCTCCGGGGAAGTGCCAACGTCTAAAAAAATAGTTAGAAAAATTAAGCACGACTGTCAACATGATGCACGAGACTACTATGAAAACAATAAGCTTTGTACAAAAATTAGATAATTGTGCCATACCATTTAAAATGATTGTTAACGAAATTACTTTTTTTCCAGCAACATATTGTGTTAATTGTCTCGTTATGAATCGCCCCATGTAGTCAATATCACATTTCAAAAAGGAGTACATGACAGCCTCCTGTTTTGATTATGTGTGTCCGGGATTGTCAGAAGGAAAATATCGTAAAAAATTATTACCTTCTAAATATGTGCCGACACATGCAGTACTCTGAATATTGAGGAACACAGGTTTGGGGTTCTTTCATGTACTTTTGGGAAATTACAGACAGAGATTACCAGGCACGGCACGACTTTATAAACCCAAGTTGTACCGTACCGAGCTAATAAAATATGCCAGCATGGCTGGGCATAGCACAACTTATAACTAGGCCTTAATTTTGCTATGAAATTATTTTGATAGAAGATTGTCAATTGCTGTTGACCCTTTAACACTCAGTGGACAAAAGAACGAGAGAACAAAGCAAGAACAATGATAATACATTGAGCAAAAGAAGAAAAATTTTAGGCTTCACAGGTTTCATCATTGTTTAGCAACAACAACTTTCACTTACCAGGCACTGACTTAGCTTCATCTTGCTTTTCCTCCTTCGTCTTTTCCAACTGACCTGTCACCTCAACAGTCGTCAGTGTGCTAGCAACAGATGGTACGGTTTGCCTAAAAATTAGCCAAAACCAAAGCTAAAATCTGTGCAAATAATACTCAGTACGGCTCTGGTTGTAGGACCTTTTTCGCACTTACTTTTGTTGTGTTTCTAACTCTTTCTTCAGCGCTTCGTTTTGTTCCTTTACATTCTTTAACTCAACCAGCAAGGCCTCGTTCTTTTTTCCTTTATTCTTATTCTCTTTTCCCGTCATTTCCTTCATGTTTTGTTTTTCTTTTTCCATCTGATCTTTTAGTCCTCCATTTTCCTTTTCAAGTAATTCCAGTTTCAATTTCATTTCATCCGACTCTTCTTTATGCTTCGTTATCACTCCGTTTAATTCTTCTTCGAAGGTCGTTCTGTACTTCGCCAGCTCCTCCGCATGTTTCACAGTGCCGGCGTCACACGTTTCTCGTAATTTATTCAACTCCTCTTCCAAATCATGGACTTTCTCTTGCTTGCCCCTTAATTCTTGCTTGGCTATGAGTAAGACATTTATAAACATGCAATGAGGATACTTGGAAAAAAGTATTCAATTCGTTTTACGAGTGACAACACAAAGTAAATTAATTCCCAACAAAAATGTGTAATTATGCATCATGTAATGAAGAGAAAACACACATAATCACAGGTAAAATATCTGCATTTAATTGCACTAGCAATCTTATCTACTTACAAGTCAAAAACATACCAAAAAATTTGAATAACCTATCAAATGGAGGTGAAAGAGAGCCTTACGTCAAAGTTTATAGGCAGTTTGGTGTTCTTCCCATGGGGTTATGTACCTACAAGTTCATGCAGCTCAACATGATTACTGCATCTGCACATATGCAGCTTTGTACTGTAAGCATCCAAAACATTGAATGGAAGAAGCAATTTTCAGAGAGTTACATGTCAAAAACAAAAGCATTTATTTTACTGACAAACTATGTCTTTCATAGTTTTCAAATAGTTGATGCCTAAGGAACTATAGCGTTATTTTGGACACACGAAGGTATCTATAACACCAAAATTTTCAAGAATTATTTTTTTTTTTCATATACCTTCAAGATACTTTACGTGTTTTTCATCCAGCATGTTAGTCAGGTTTTTGATGGCCACTATCTGCAATGGGAAACAACAAAAAAGTCACATACTTTTCTGGAATATTTGAGAAGAATTAACGGACCAATCCAAAACCTCCAAATTTTATTTTTTGTGAGGTTCAACAGAATCATCCCCATTCCTCCAGTGTTGGTGCAGAAAGAACCCGAAATACACAAGCAATTCAACCAAGTATAACTTACAGTTCTTCCAAGATGGGTGCATAAGGTCTAACTATTGCTATAATCATATATTCCAAATAGGGGAAACCATGGCACCCAGATGACCACCATTACCTGCAAATGAATTGTTCTTACAAGACATTAAACATAACATACTTTTTCTTGTTCAAGTCTTCCAAATTCTTCCTTATTTTTCAAGAGGAGTTTTCGTTTGTCTTGCAGCAAGGCCTTGTTCTTCTCTTTCAAACTCTAAACAGAGATACATGACAATTTTTTGGTGATAATTACATTTTTTAATTCATTCTAAGATTGTCAAGAGACTGATACTGACTTACTTCTAAACTGTTCTTCCAATTACTTTGGTTGTTGTCCAAGTCAGTCCTGTACACCTGCATGACCTGACGTAGTGTGGTCAGTTTGGACTGGTACTGGTCCTGGATGGTGATAACAAACTGGTTAAATTGCCCTTGGCTGTCCTCTTCAATCATTTTGTACTGTTCTTGAATTTGTCCGACAATCTTTAAATGTGTGCCCTTCATCCGTTTCATATCATCCATAAGCTAATGAAAAAAAATTTGCGTTTGATAATGGCACCACTCATATTTGACTAGAACCGACAGTGATGATCTGACTGGAATTCCCAACATTTTTCTCTCCAAATCTATTCCCTATCTTAAGGATATAAGCTGGGTAGCCCCACTGTAAACCCCTAGAGGAAAGACAATGATCCAGTTCTACAGCAACTTCACTTTACAGTACACTGAAATCCTACTGAGCAAAATGGACCATAGACAGAAATGGTGAAAAATTTACAATTATTTACTGATTAGATGCAGTTAATTAACCCTTGTAATCTTATCAGTACACCTGAAATTCAGAAAAAAAATTCCACTCCAACATGAGGCCATAAGGGCAGAATGTGCATATGAAAAGAATAAAAGAAACTGTGACCATTTTTAAACATTAAGGTCAACAGTACTTGTCTACCATGGTCATATCAATTTTACTACTGGTATTTTGCACAAATAAAATGTTCCATTTGTTTCAGCAATTATTGCTTTCCTTAGTTGGCCTTACTGTGCAGACAAACCCACCCAAAAAGAACTGGCAATTGCTGAGTTTTTAGTTTATTTCAGTCACCCTTCCTCATGTATGACATGCAAAACAACTTCTTGTCTACCAGGCCCCTGAGGGTATGCTTCCCAGGGTTAACTACAGGTACCAAATTATTCTTGAAACTTCTCTCTTTCAATACCAAATAAAGCTTTTTGAAAGCTTTAGGTCCTTCATGTCAAGTATTTACCTTTTGTATGCATTCTTGGGCATAAGTTAAGGGAATGTAAGCATTTTGTTCCCCAGCTGATGTTGGCAAAGCAAGAACTCCACTTGAATCTGAGGACAGTGTTCTTTGATCTGATATGAACAATAAGAAGATAAATTCCTTTGAGTTGTTGGATTGTGTCATGAAGTGGAACAAGCATGAATAATAACATGGAATTCAGGATAGCAATGGAGAGTTAGAGAAACTAAATGGTAGAAAGGGGTGGGGAGATGGTTGGACACAAGTGCAATTCCTTTGATGTTTAATGAATTGCACTTAAGACCTGTACAATTCACAGATTTTCCTCATGCATCAAAAATTCCTTCAGTGCTCATAAAAATTTAAGGAACCACTGGCTGAACTAAAATTGTTTGGAAACTTCAAGTCATCACTCAGGACACTTAGATAATTATTTTTTTTGAAAGGTATACATTAATACAAATACCTACCATTATCACCATTTACAATAGGTACTGGTTCAACTCCTATAGTGGCTTCATTCTATTAAGAAAATAAACATCAAAAATGTTGATAAAAAAAAGGCTGTTACTGTACAGTGCCTTTGTCTTCAAGGTTTCTTTAGTAATGAAATTTGAATTTAAGCTGATTTATGTGCTACAATTTTGTCAGTTTGGGTTTTTATTGTCAATAAGGTTTTCCATTATCTATCATCACCATCATCCTTGTCTTTGTCATGATTTGTTGTCTTTGTTGTCAGTCACCATCATTCACACTTACTTTATAAAAAACACAGCATCATCAAAAAGACATGAAAATGAACAAACATACTTCCATGACAAACCTCTGGTTCTGGAACAAATGGCTTAACAGTATTCCTAGAAAATGGGTTATTAAATCGAATGCTGCTGCCAGAACCACCTGATTTTTCACCATTATCTTGAACACCGTTGGTCTCATCTACATACCCTGTGTTACTGTTCAAAATAAAGCATTATTAAAACAAATTAATGTTTAAAATTTCCATCAGCTGCTAATTGAAAAAACTGACCAATCATTTTTAATGATAAAACTCATTAAAAAAAAAAAATATTATGATTATAAACATACAGTTTTGCAGATGGGCCTGAAAACCTTTCAATAATTGCTTCAGTAGGACCAACAGTAACACGTCGCTTCTTTCCTTTGACACTGTTGTGTTCTGTTTCATGTACAGGAGCTGAACATGGCCTTGAAGAAACAGCAGTATTTTCCCAAGCATCTGCAATACAACAAAGTTTTATTGAGACAATAAATATATATGTAAGAAGAAAATAAAAATTTTTAAAAACAATAATGATGGCATATTTCAAATGCTGTAGCAGAACTTTAGTATTAATTTTGTAGGAGACAACATGAATTTGTGATTAGCATGTTTTCAGGGACTCTACCAAGATCTACAAACATACCACAAACATTCATGCCTTGTTTGCTTAAAACATTTAATTAACAATTTTACTTCTCCATGAATTGGTTGGCTACTTGAGTTCAAACTTCCATACCTGTACCACACAATAGCTTGCCTATCAAACACTCATAATATCAATGTACAAGTACACGTACATTGATAAAGAAATTCCTTTTAAATTTTAGGAGAAAAAACTTGTTAGTTAGAACAATGCTCTAAACAGCATCATGAATCAAAAACTTCAGCTACTCCTTGCTACATATTAGTTCCACATTGTTTCAACCCAACAAATAATGTGTTGGTGCTCTTTACTAAAAAAGGTTGCTGTCAATGCCTATGGCCTATGATGGTATTTCAAGCTAATCTATGAAACAGCCACTTTCAGGTGAACTTTACCTTTTCTTGAACCACTGTCTGGGGTTCCTCTTCCACTTTCACTGGGCTCTTCATAAACAGGAACTACAGTATTCCTCTTTATTCTGGAGTGTTTGTGACTGTCTGATGTAGCTTCAGATTCACCATCACCATCATTTGAAAAACCATTTCTCGTACTATCACTCAGAAAGGTTTCACTGGTAGAATTAATTTCAGATGTTGTGCCATGATGTGGTTTATCTGTGCCACCAAATGCTGTGTTATCAATGCCATTTTCTGCTTCCTTCACAGATATCAGGCTGCCTTTAAGTCTTTCACTGCCAGAATGACTTTCTGAATCTGTCCATGCTGAAAGTGAGGATAAAAAATGTTGCTTAAAAAGCATTCCAGACTTCATCTTTAAAAAATGTCTAAGGTATTAAGATGAAATGAAAATGGCATATATTGTGTCATTATTAAAAACAATAAAATGAAACCTATTAAACCTGGTTAATGAGGGTTACTGTTTTTCATTTTATGACACGACATAATATACTAATTTGCCAGTTTCCTAGTTAGAGACCTGTATTCATGTATACAGTAATGGATAAGTCACTTAATTGCTTGTCGGGGGGGCAAAATATTTTCCTGAATATACAGTGAAAAACCATTCAACTGCCCATTCGTGGAAAAAATAGTGTACTGTCGATGATTAAGTACGATATTTACGCTTGCCAGCGGGTAGCCTAAACCTAGTAGGAACATATTACTTCCAATGTCTATTTAAGTTATAAAATCTAAAACAACAGAATTTTCACCCACCTTGATCTTTCAATTCAATTTCTTCTGACGAAGACCTTCCTTCCTCTCTTTGGGAATGCTTCGACGGGGCAACTCTTGGTTTCCTTGTGGCCATCATTGTGGCAGAAGTTAGAAGTTGAACATTTCAAACAATTTGCAGTAAAGTACGCTCAAGTTCCTCTTCGTTAACCGATAAAAAAAAACATTAATGCAAATCCTCTTACAATTTTGAACTTTAGCCTAATCAAGGCGATACTGTACCAAATTCCTCATTCACTGCGCAGTAATCAGGTTAACCGGACTGAAACAAACCACCAAACTCGATGTAAAATTATTATACATTCCAGATTTTTATCTAATATTTGAACATTGGATTCTCTTTCATGGATGTTTCTCCAGTTTTAGAAAACAGTTCGCTGGTCAGGAGAACTTTCAATGCTACGTTCAAGAGGTTGTTTTGTAACGGGACGTCCGTAAAGATAATAAATCTGAATAAATGAATATTCATAATCCATTGTAACTACAAACATAAAATCCCAAAACTCAACCATCGATCTCCAAGAACCCAAACACAAACTAATCAGTTTACGCATGCGCAGTTAAACACCGGCCTTCCTTGTTTTGACAGCAGGCCCATATTTTTTACAGTTTTTATAAATATATTTCATTTAGAAGTTGCGCAGTTTTTTAAAGATTTACGTACTTTCGGAGAACTTGAGTTTATCTGTTTTTATCGTGGAAAAATACAGCTCCCCAAAGATGGAGATAATGATGACGGTGATGAAGAAAATGATATTAATAATGATCATGATAAAAATCATTATGATCATGATATAATGATTATAAAGATGACAATAATGATTACAATCACGAATTGATGATTATGATGATGATGATAACAAAGACAATGATGACAATGATGGAGTTTACTGCATTAATATATTGGGATCATGTATTTGACGTATTTAATAATTTATTAAAAACACGAAAAGAAAATTTCATGAATCGACAACTTTTCAAGTTGATTTTAGCAGTGTAGGTCAATTTATGAAATTTTCTTTTCATGTTACCCTGAGTATGATTCTAAAACAGTACAAACACTTTAAAGGAATTTTGCAAGGTTAAAGTCTGGATGGAAAACACCGGTGAAACATTTAGCCTTTTAGCACTCAATCATACTTAACTGTACGATTTAATATTTGCGAATTAGATGCACAGACAGATTTCAAGAGTTTTATAAAAGAATTTTGAATTGATTGAATAGTTTAAAATTTCTCTAATAAAATTCAAAATTTTTAGAAAAATACGGAATCAAAAGAGTCAACATCGACAAAATCGAATTTGATATCTCCAAACCGTTTTGCGTATTTTCCTGATCGGTCGTCGGTGACATTTAAAACCAAACTATTTCAAATGCGCGTCGTACATTTCATTGGGCATACCTTCACCATATTTGGACTGATCCCTGATTGGTCGATTTGCAAGAGAAGCCCGATTACGGGAGTAACCGGAAGTCGGGGGTTTGCATTGATAACAACGCGCAAGATTCCTTTTCCAAATCACTCACTACCATTGTGTGGTGTCGTCTGGTCGAAGGAGTTGTTCATAACTGCACGCTTGTTCTTATCTGTTATCCGACGAGAGTTTTCTGCAAAGTTTTTAGTCTTCCTTGTATTTTAACAACAATCATTCACCATGGAAGCCGTCAAGAAAAAGATGAACAACCTGAAGCTTACTTTGGAAGAAGCAGAAGAGAAAGCTTCCAAAGCCGAAAGGGAGTTGCAGCAAGCAAACGAACGAGCGGATGCCGTAAGTGATCGACCTTCTGTCGTGTCATTTCCACATTTCGGTGCAATCTGTTTAGAAAAATGTCGTGTAAACGTCTTGGCTAGGTGTTCTTTGTGCATTTGGTGTGACATTTTTTGTTATTTTCCTTGTGTTCTGGGCGTATAATTCCAAATTTTAAACTAATTATGAGGTGAAGTAACGTGGATAAATCCTGACGTGCGTTTTCTTCATGTAAGGCTGAAGCTGAAGTCGTTGAACTAACTAAGCAGTTAGAAGAGCTAGAAGACGAGCTAGATTCGGCTGAGTCAACCCTGGCTGAAGTAAACTCGAAACTGTACATAGCCGAAACAACAGCCGACGAGAGTGAACGGTAGGTAGTTGTTGATATGTCTGTCAAGTCCAATAAAAAAGCTTCTTCCCTCAGTTGACCCAGAAGCTCTTTAATAATGTTTTGGGTTTTTTTTTCCACAATAAGTTTATATTCTGGTAGCTATATTAATATAATTCTGAATGCTATCCCAAACCACAACCTATCCCTGGACGATTTATTCTCACTTTATGGTTCCTCGCCATTGGCGACAAGAAGTGAGATGTTTGTGTTAATTTAGTCGAGGCTTACAACAACTTGTAAGTTGTTCATGCTTCTAGAGTGGAGACGTGTTAGTTTATTGAGTTTAAGGGAGTATTAACTGTTCGTTCACACTAATATAATGAACAGACTTTGACATACAAGAAATTTGTACCGAGTGAATGACAGCTAAATTATGCTGTCGTGAATAGTATCAATTTTTTTTTTTTTTCGAATTGCCTGAAAAAAAATAAATAACATTTTGCAATGAGCTGTTTATGTTAACCAGTTTCTAGGTTGGTAAAGCGTTATATCCAGCAGTGGTTGTGAGATGCAGATAGTTTGGCACCCCGTTTCCAAGAGTCCTTTACGAAATGATTTTCTGTCGTCTGTTCCCCGATTACTCAAGAATTTAAGGATTTGTAAACAACGCTACGTATTCCTAAGCCTTAATTTGGGGGAATGATTGCGTTTGTTTTATTTCACAGAGCTCCTAGGATTGACAAACAACCGAAAAATGTTTCCATATGAAGCAAGATAGGTTGTTTGTTGGACGTTGAGGACAGTTGGGGGTGGGGACACGAAGTGTTACCCATTGTGATGGAATTCTTTATCAAGCAGAGGATTTTCTGCTGCTTCTGTATCTTGCAAAACATTCTTTTGGAATAATTAGTTCTCTAAAAATCTGTCAAATTTCATGTAAACAATCAGTCGTTGGTCCCTGGTTGGTAGTACCGTTTATGGGCTAATTCGTGACTAAAGCAGCAATTGCCAACAAAAATTTATCTAATCTGTGGCTAAATTAGAAAAGGACATGTGCCATTGTGAGCTTTTAATTCTCCATCTGTTGAAGACATTCACCGACAGTAGCATACTGCTCATTGAAATTTCATATGCTAGTGACCTACGTGCATGATATTGAACCCACTTCTTTTTGAAAATTAGACCTGTTACTCTGCCAAACAAACAACATCTGATGCCATTTCTCTTTTCTCACATCTGCCCTCCATTTCTCCCATCCTTCTTAATTCTGAAGGGCAAGCAATTTGATTACATCCATAACCCTGGACACTCAGTTAGTAGTACTGAATTCAGAAAATATCCTGGTATATGGTTGTTTAAATACACAATTTCAGAATATTTTGAAGGGGTACACCATTTGATTCCTGAATAGACTTGAACTCTCACACACCAGCTGTTGCACCATCAACTAACCATAAGTTTAAAACTTTAACTTGTTGTGTGTGGATGTATGGAACATTTTTTCATGGCTAGCAAACAATGCCTGCTTCTAAAACTGTTAAATGTTTGTTTGTCTTATGTTTCTTTGGATGTTTTGTCCCAAGTAGCAACTTGCAGAACTTGGTTTTGTTTTATTTTTACACAAAAGTTTAAAAAAAATTCAATTATTTGCACCTACTCTTGTCCTTCAATAAATGCTTAAACTTTCAGAAATTTAAGTTGTATAAATGCAGTTGTTTCCTATAGCCATATTGTTTTAAAGAAGGGTTACTGGTTGATCTATTTGATGTAAATTCTGGAATCTTAATTTCAGGGCTAGGAAAGTCTTAGAGACGCGAGGTCAATCAGATGATGAAAGGGTCAGTAACATGGTTCTTTACTTTTTAGTAGCATATATTGTCTTTGATTTTTTAATATTGTGAAGTGCATAATATTATGTTGAATACCTTTTCAAATTTTTAAATCATTTCTCATATAAATGTTAATTGTGTATGTTAATGTGGAATATTTTGTTCTTTCTTTTAGTTGGCACAACTTCAAGAGCAGTTAAAAAGGGACCAGGAGCTGGCAGAGGAGTCACAAAGAAAATATGAAGAGGTTTATACATTATACCAATTTCAAATGCAGTTTCATTGTGTACATACACTCAGTTAACAAGAAAGTACTCCAGAAGATGGCAATCCAGTGACTAGGCCATCCCAAGCCTTAGTGAAAATTTAACAATATTTTTTGTGTTGTACTAGTGGCTTTCTAAGTTTTAACATCATTGTGTCTTATAATCTCTGTATTGTTTTGCATTAATATAATTGTGTGTTCTAATGTTTGTATTGTTAAGGATTAATTTGATTGATTGTTATAATCTATATTGTTATGTACATTATTTTCCAGATTGCTGAAAGAATCAATCAACTTGAACAAGAACTCGAAGACAAAGAAGAACAGGCACAAGAAGCAGAAATGTAATTTCTATTATTAAAAAATCTACATTTGTTTATACTCTCATAACACCAAAAGATGTGTGTGAATTGTTATTAAGAGGTTACCTTAATGAACAGTGATTGCTACTTGTTAGATTGTTCTGCTGCCATATTTGATTTTTTATGATCATGATTATACAGAAGTGTTACTTTTTATGTGGAAAAATTTCAATTCTGGCTACAAGGATGTAAAACAGTTGTAGTTTTATAATTACACTATAGGCACAGTCCTAGGCTAGCTGTTATGACTTACAGGTATTAGACAGCATTTACAGATGAGCAATAAAGTGTGATGAATGTTGCTGATTTGATGTTTCTAGACGTGCAAAAGCTTTGGAGGAAGAAGTCAACCTAGTTGGTAATAATCTAAAAAGTCTGCAAATCAGTGAAGATCAGGTACTAGATGTTTTGTCCCAGTGATGTAGGTGTTCCTTCTTCACAATAAGATTACTCTTACAAATGCCCAACATTACTTTGTCACTTTAAAAGAAGTCTTGGATCCATTTTAATGCTTACCTTTTCCTTTAGGCTGTTGAAAGAGAGAGCAGTTATGAAGAGAAAATTAGACAACTAGAACAGGAATATGCCTTGGTAAGGCTAAGCTACTTAGTTTCTTGGTTTGTTAATATGCATACAGTATAAGATATTATGTACAAGGTTCTTTGGCATTTGTGGACAGCAGTTATGAAAAAAAAATCTGTATTAATGAACCCAGGATAAGGAGGTTTCTGGTATTTGCTAGACATTTTTTATATCAGCTTTGCTCTAGTCTCTGTGGCCAGTTGGTGTCCCTGTAGTACTACATTTAGGAGGCAACTAACCACTTTTGTAAAATGTACTGTTTTCTTCCAACTTGTTTTGAAACATATCAGTCTAGAGGTTTGTAGTATATTTTGCCATAAACCTGATGTGAATCACCAGGTAAAAAAAATGTAAACAGACCAGTCAGTGCTCTTTTTTCGTTACAATCCATAATTCTCAGGAATGTAAATTTTTGGATTAAAATTTCAGCAACTCATCTTAGATAGTTTCATTTTTTAATAAGAAGGAAATAACCTTGAAGATCAAAGAAACAGGCAGCTCAGTCCCTTATCTTTGTGTTTAACAGTGGGTATTTTTATAACAATTGATAATTAAGTATGCGTTGTTGGATACTAGGCAAACGAAAGAGCTGAAGCTGCCGAAAAGCGTGTCAAAGAACTTGAAGAAGAAACAGATGACCTTGAAGGTAGTCACTTCAGCATTATTGCAAAACATTAGTCAATGCTCTTTATTTCAAAAGTGGAAATCCATTCTTTAATTGCTGCTGGAGAATTTTTGTTCATTATATTATTTGTCTTGCAGCACAACTTGAGGAAGCCAAGAAAGAGTATGAAACTGCTAAGGCTGAACTCGACCAGACACTGCAAGAACTAGATGAAATGTAAATAGCACATTGCTATTTGTATCTGCAGACAGTGATGCAGTTATTGAATTGCTAAGGGTTTATTTTCATGTAACCCTTGGAAGCAATGCATAGTAATTCATTGTAGAAAAGAAAAAGTGTGCTTTTATTAAGTTTAATTTTATCTTCAAATGTCTATGTACCTTAGGACTAAGATTTCATTATGTTTCTGCTGTTTAGAATTAAATTTTTAAAAAAAAAATATTTGGCATTTTGGAAGAATTTCATTTTATAGTGATGGAATGGGATATTTTCAGTTGTTAAGAAAAATTTCTGTCAGTAAGTTGCTCTCAGTAAGGTTACTCACTAGTGACTGCTCAAATGAATATCCATGAAGGTCTGAGATTTCTATGACCAAACCCAAATAGTTTATTGTACATTCTTACTGAGCAGGCTTTCCAACCTTTTTAGCCCAGTTTTTTTTTTTAAATAAACTTAAAATCCTTTTGAAAATTTCTTGAAAATTCATTCATGCTTCTAATTTGTATATTAAAAGGTACTGTTCAGTATATTGGGAGGTTAACCCCTTGATGCCTCAACTTTTCTCTTGTTCTAATTTCTCTTCATTGGTGCTGTGTTATCTCACCTGTCCTTCTGCACTAGGTATCCAATTTATTGGACGTTGGGCTTTAAAGGGTTGAGCAAGGCAACCTGGGAATTTCAGTTTAAATTTTACCACCTCCTTGACAGAATTGTCGATGCTACTTTTTTTAACACCACCACAGCACAAGAACAGTGCATTTCATGCAAAATACCTTGTATCAGCAGCAAACCTTGGTTCACAAGTCTGCTGCTATTTACACCATACAAAACCAGTAGACCTCTTTAGTTTCAAGTATCTTAACCCATAACAGGACATACATAGCAATTTTGAGAATTGTTTCTTGTAGCTTTGATATCAACTAGAAACAGTCAAATTATATGTAATTTAACAAGCATCAAAAAAATTTTGCTGAAGCTCCCTATTGCTGAAGAGAGAAAAAGAAATCAGGTAAAGATTTTAATTCAACAGTTAACCAAAGGAGAAAATTGCTAGTTATAGCATGAGAATCTTGTGCATGGGTAAATCTTGAAATGAGGTTAATGGATGTGTTTTCGCACAAGTGATATATTTTCATCAAGCATGATCTAACAGTTGATAACTTTTCTGCAGTTTATACTAAACTATACAGTTTAATTACAATACTTGTACCAACTGAACAAACAAAAAAATTGCAGTTATTTTCACATTGCTTAGCAGGTATTTTTAACATGAGACAGATGCCCAGGTCAAAACATTTGCAATCAAAGGAACAATGCTCCTAATCTTTCAGTGCCATAGTTTCATTGTCACAGTAATTCTGAACTAGTCAATTCCTTCTTTCTTTTCTTTTATGGCTGCCTAAAGGACACAAAATAAACAAAAACAATACATTTCCTTGTTAAGTCAACTTCACTCTGCTTGAAAAAAAAAAAAAGGACCATGCCTTTCCAAGGAGTACCTTAAATCGTTCCTCCAGCAGAGAAACTTCACTGATAAGATCAGTAATGGCATTTGTAAAAGCTTCTTGGGGGCTGGAATCAGGCGTAGTCTGAACACGCAGGATAAACTTAGACTCAAGTGGATGAGGTACTTTGTATCCAGCAAATAAAACTTGAGGATCCTTCAGAAGCTGCCTAGAAGTACAAATAATATACTATAATTGAGGGATATCTTGCCCTTTGAAATTGAATGCACTTTTCTATCAAATATATAATTAAAACATCAGCTGTTTTCCTTTGATAACTAAGATAAAGTTGAGAATATCTTCTTAACTTTATCCAAGCAATACAAGTAACAAAGGGCCTTCCCTGACGAAGGGCCTTTGCTTGAAATGTTAGATAACTTCTCTCACATTTTGGCAGTACTCAAACCTTCCTGATTATTTCACTTCGTTATCCACACTGCCTACACATCACTCCATTTGTATTTCATGGTTTTAATCCATCCAGGAGCTTGTTCACTTTTTAACTTTAATTTCAAACAATCCACATGATTGTAGAAAAGCGTGACAAATGAATGACTAACTGGTGGAAACAAGGAGCAAAACAAACAAGTTATGAGGTAAGGTACAAAGAAACATTCAACAATTGAAATAGAGCTAAAAATGGGGGGGGGGGGGGGGAAACATCCAAAATCAATAATTATAAATTCCTTATTAACCTCATTTGCTCAGCCTGCACAGGAATGTATTCACACCTATTTGCAAGCATTCAGTTTGACCACACAGGCCTCAGGGAGATACTTTATCATGCAGACTTTGCTCTCTTAATAAGTATTTAATATAAATAGTCAATTGTCAATACCTTCAATGCGTAATATACGGTAATGTAATTTAACTAGCTTTGTCATCGCTCAGTTCAAAGACAAATACTTCTTCATCAGTACTTACGTGTATTTCAAGCCAGCTGTTTGCATAAGCTGATTTTATTAGGTGGAAGTAAAAGTTCTCCTTTGCAAGTCTCCAGTCAACTAGCAACAGTTAATGAATTTTTAATCCTCAATAAATACTTACGCACGAAGTAAATTGCCAAGAGTATGGTCCTCTTTATTCACTGTAAAGTGGGCCGCATTCGGTACCTTAGTATCTTTGGCTATAGTTATTCTGTCGATCGACAACACATTAACAAAGATTGCAAACGTTAGTGAGTGAATTAAGTCAAACATTCAAAGAAAGAAGGTCCTTTGCTACACACAGTTAAGTAAAAACTTTGCCCCATGACTTACTTCTTTTCTCCTTCAAGGAGCAAAAACGATTCAAACGTTGCTGGTGCGTTCATGGTGTATCTTTTTCAGGTTTCAACTAAGATTCATTACGTCCGCCATATTGAAAAGACTGAAGTCTAATTGCTCGAAACCATTGTCAAAAAGGACTTTCATTTTCCGGAATTAAACGACAAAGAACGATACTTACGTTCGTCATATCCCGCAATACTTCCCGCCAATTTCAAAGTGCTAACATGGCGGATGACAATAGACTTCAATATTAAAGACCCTTCAGTTTTGAACGATTTTAAAACCATTAAATTCCTGGGATTTACTTTTATATTGAAGGGTTTACGTATTCTCCAATTTCCCGGACTGTTTAAACCGAAATGCTTGGCACAACAATGTCTACGGCGAACGTTTGCAACGAAGGTGCGTCCAAATTGACGACATTGAGTGGTTTTTGCATTAAAAGATTACATGTTCTTATTGCAGATCTTTCATTACGTCACTGTAGATGGCTGTGGTACAGATAAGAGAGACCCTTGTTCAAGTCCACCATGCAAAAGGTTAAAGCAAGGTAAATGTTGAAGGGGTTAACCCACAGTCTAGATGTTATAACAAGTCGTTGTATTGACATTTGCCGAATCTAATGCAATTCTTTTACAGCGTAGCAGCTAATTTCACGTTATGCGGTCGCTTCTAGTAAACTCTTTGTTTTCCATTTATGTACGTCTGTGCTTGTGGGATTTTTCTTTCATGTTAATGGAATTTTTTTTTTTCGAATTGACTTATTACAGCCTCCCTGCCATTTCAAATCATTCATAGTCCCCAAGAAATCACCAGACCTGATGATTTTCAGCCAGTTGTAGAAGCCAGCACCAGCTCGGAGTCATTCACCTCTGACCAAGAGCATTCTGATCAGGACAGACAATCTAATGTTAATAATCCTTGCAATAAAACCACTCAAAGGGACACTGAATCTGTAGAAAAGGTTAACGTGGATATAGGCAGCCAAAGAAGTCCCTCACTGCCTTGTGCAACCTCTCAACCCATAGAGAAATCACCCATCAGTAACACATCTGCAGATAATTCTGGCACAAGCTCACCAAACAGTTCTTTTCAATCTAATGGAAACCTTGGCAGTATATTGAACTTTATAAAGCCAACAACATCTTGTTCTAACCCTGATACAGATAACTGCAGAACACCATTCAAATACTGTGAAAATATGGTAGTCAGAAAATCAACATCACCTAACCCCGTGGTTTCTCCAGCTGCATCTGCTTCATCAGAGTCATTTGAACCTCCTTGTCCTACATCACCTCTAGCAAGCAAACAAAAGGTGTGAAGCAAGTGCAGTAACTGAGTGTTTAAGTAATATTTAAAACCTGAGCAGGAGTGCTTTATCGGGATTTAAAACACAAGGTGATAGCCAAATGTTTTAGACCCAATAAACCACAAACTGCAAGTTTTTAAAATGTCTTATGAAATTCACCTCTTAACATGCTAATTTGTGAAGAAAGTTTGGAAGTTTATCATTTGTAAGCCAAAAAAATTGAACTTCTTCACATATAAAGGCACATGTATCTTTATCACATTTATAGCTCTGACATGCTCATGATTTTCTTTTGTCTTTTCCTCGTGAATTTTTAATGAATTTTATAATGTGCAATAAAATCCTGTGGAGTGTATTTTACTTGAGTGTCTCCATGCTGTGTTAGAAACACGAATGTTTCAATCACAGTGCAGAGAGATGTAGACTATTTTCTATTTGTTTTATTGGATAACCATGGATTTTTCATATCTTGATAACATCATTTGTGTCTCTGTATTACAATATAAAATGAAAATGACATGAACTGTCTCTGTATACTGTGAGAAAATGAGGCTCAGTCTGTCAGAGCATGTAAAAGGTGTTTTTATTTTATAAATTCCTTATAAAATGGCAAGATCAGTATCAAAGGGAGTTAATGAGAGTCAGAAGAATTGCTTTTTCACTGCAGCAAACACGTGTCCCCCTGCCAATGCATGTGACACTGTTGGTTTCTGAAATTTCTTTTTTATCCATGTCATAGGGAATGTTGATTTGTGAGATTTCTTTTGTTTAGCTGAATACACCTAAAGGCAGAACTCCAGGCCGTAAGCTTTGTGTTGAAGAAAAACTCAAACGAGAAGAAGAAAAATTAAGGAAACAGAAAGAAAAGGTTGTATGGACTTCAGTCATGTTTGGTTTTTTGGAGAACCATATTGGATAAATAACATTCATTTTTTTTTCTAATGTCATGTATATTTGACACGATTATCTCAGTGTATGATCAAGCGTAATTAAATTTTCCTCTTTGAATCTTATGCATCTTATTGACAATAATTGAGAAAGCTAGTCGTATTTAACTGCTTTTACTTAATCTGCACATTTTTCTTGATTAATTCCTTGATTAATTTTCCAACCATTGAAAAATTTGTTCATAAATAACTGCCAGATTATCTTCTAAGAAAAAAGTAGAGTACTGTGTTGGTAATGGGGAATGACATGTTTAAAATGGCAAGGATGTGGGAACTGCCATAACTGTACAAGAGAATGTTACTGACATTTTGAGCAAAGGCCCTTAATCAGAGTGAGACATCAGTATCATTCTGTCATAAAGTTTCAGCAGTTTCCACACCATTTTGGCTTATCTATTTATGAGGTTTTTATCATAGAAAGTGACTTGTGATTTGTTTGCTGACTGATTTTGACTATTTTTCACAAATTCAGGAAAACTTAGAGCAAGAAAGAGTCCAGAAAAAGAAAGAAAAAGAGAGGATTAAGATGGAAAAAGAAAAAGAGCGACAAGAGGCAAAGCAAAAAAAAGAACAGGAAAAATTGGAACAACTGGCACAGAAAAAGCAAAAAGAGAAGGAGAGACAAGAAAAGAAAGAACTTGAAGAAAAGGAAAAAAGGGAAAGAATGGAGATTAAGGAAGAAAAAAGGAAGAAAAGGGAAGAAGAGAAAAAGAGGAGAGAAGATGAGAAAAAGTAAGTACAAAATAAATTCTCACAGGAAGTTTCCTCTAACTTAAGATCTTATCTGAGATATATATCTCAAATGCTAGCCTAACACTTCCCAAACTAGAACTTTAGTGATCTAATACACATTGCCCTTAGGGACCACTAAATTGCAATGTACCATGTGGGTTTGTCTGGCCTTAGAGGTCATTTCATTTTTTTTTTACTCCAACAGCTTAAGAAATGAAGAGAAGAGGAAAAAAGAAGAAGAAGAGGTAACTTTTTTAAAATAGATTTCCAAAATCTGTTTGTGTTGTGTGATCAATTACCATAAACTTTACCAAAACAATTTTAGCAGCAGTTGCTTTTACTTGTTATTGTTATAGATGTTGAAGAAGAAGAAAATCCAAAACAACTTTGCCAGCTTTTTTATCAAGAAAGACATAACATCAGCACCAAAGGTATGTATGTAAATAAAATGGTTATACTGTACATTAATGTACAGTAGTAAGCTTATAATTATTTTTTATTGTGTAAAGGTTCTTTAACTGATGCTTGTAGTATTTTCAGAATGGTAAATTACTTTGCCTTCTTATGAGATAATCAGTATGGTATATAAACTTTTTTTTAGCAAAAGGAACTGGTGAGAAATGAAACAAAGTTTCAACCATTTGAGCTGAAGCCTTTCATGAAGTTGGCAAATGTTATACCTTGCAAGCCATTGTCTGAAGAAGCACAAGAAGCTTTCAATGAAATTCTTACTGAACAGGTAAGATTTGAAACAACAGTAAGGAAGTAAAGAGAAAACAAGTACATGTAGGTAAAGAAGGGAGGCAAGCAGTGAGGGATGGTTAAAATTTACATAAGAGATAGAAAAAAAGAAAGGAAAGAAAATGGAAATAAAGAGGAACAATGGAAAACAAGAAAGAAAAAAAAATGGTGTTCAGTGGGGTGCAGGAGAAAGCATTTTAATAATTAAAGGCTCAACAAACACAGACAAGCACCATACAAGTCAAAACACAAAGGGTTATGAGGAAATTTTTGAAAATTATATTTCTAGATAACAAGTAGTATTCATCAAGTGAAAGAAGAATTACAAAAAATAAAAGCAGAGCTAGTCCATGATAGGGAAATGCAGAATAGCTCAGTAAAAAATGTTGATGACTTAAATCAAGATAATCATGACATTTTGATTGAGAAAGATATCCCTGATGGCACAAGAACCAAGGCTAAGGACAGGAATGATGGTATCAGGCCAAAGTTACTACAGTTTCATGATAATTATCGACCTGCATATTTTGGAACATGGAGAAAGAAAAGCTTATATATTGGCCCAAGAACTCCTTTTAAAAAGGACATGGTAGGTGCCAAAGTTCTCAAATTAGAATGAGTTCTCAGGTCAGAATAATATTATTTTACCTGCCCTACAGAACTGGTTGGCAAAAAGATCATTTTAAAACATTTGGGCAGAGACGTTCATCCTGTATGTTCTTTAAAGCAATTTGTCATGGGAAAATTTAACAGCAGCCAGTGTGCACTGTTTAACTGACTCATGGAAAAAATCCAGCTAAAGACTAGAAGCTTATAGCCAAAACATTGTTCAGTCAAAGTTTACCTGTATTGGTCAAAGGTGTTAACAGTTCTGTATCTTCTAGTTTTGAAACATTGAACAATTGTGTGTTAATTTGAATAAACAGGACCTAATAAATTATGATGTCGACAGTGATGAAGAGTGGGAAGAAGAAGAACCTGGAGAGAGTTTATCAAACAGTGAGGTACAGACAAATTTACTTCTGCACTGGTTTTCAAGTTGAAAGGTTTTGGCTTTCATTTTGACATAATATCTAGTTTCATGAGTACCACTGCTAGCCATTTTAACAACACTCAAGGAAATATTTATTTACCAATTTAATATCATAAGTGTAGCATAGTTATACTTGCAAATTTTCCTCTGTGTTATTTTCATATTGTATTTTAAACCAGTTAACTCCCTTGACCAGTTTTAATATTCCATTCTGGCACCCACAAAATGATCTTATGCAACTCAGTAGAAACTCCTGGCTCAGGACTGAAAGGCTTATTTGCTATTCCAGTCAAATCATTAAGCTCATGAACACATATTTGGTCAAAATAGCTTACAGTGGTTTATTTAGGGTGAAGAGGAAGATGATGATAATAATAACGATGAGAATGATGGTGAAAATGATGGATTCTTGGTCCCTCATGGTTATCTCTCTGATGATGAAGGAGTGGACAATGTTGAAGATGATGAAGCTGATGAAAAGGATGGACTGAAGTCTGAAAACCAGCAGCAAGTGAGTGCATTTGACAAAGCTACGTATAAGTGATATCCTTGGATGTTCTTAAATTCTTATACCAACTAATGAATAAATGTTTTATTGAGTCCAGACACTGAACAAACTATTAACATCTTGACAATGTACAAGTTGCAGGGGCTGTGATGAAATCCTCAATAAATAAACTTACCATGATGGGGTCATACTCTGGGTCATTAAACATTTTTGAAGAACCTGTCACAGCCCCTTGCTCATCACTAGCCAAGGTTATCAGGTAGGTCCTGGGCCCCAATAGTTGAATATTCTATACAAGTGAAATCCCTGAGCTAATAATGAAGTCTAGAATTTTGTGAAAGCCAATAGGAGCACACCTCCAATTTAAAATTGGCCTTTTTTATTGTGGAAAATGCACATATTTGATAGTAAGAATATGTATCGTACAGAGGATACCTGAATGCAAAAGTTCACCAGACAGCTGATGCATCATCCAACTTAAACAAGTTTGCTCTCTGTTCCCCTGGAAAAGTTCAATCTTTGAGAACAAGTCTCAGGTACTAAGTCTTCATACATGTAATTGGTCTGATGTCCAGTCAACCTTCTAGCTCATTTCAAAAGAACTCTCATTACTGGGTTGTTTTTCTTCATGAAAACTCTTAATTTCTTGATTACTGCAGCATAAAGATGAAGATAGGATGGAAAGGCAACTAGCAAAACAAAAGGCTTGGGAGGCAGAAATGAAGAGACAGTTCAAGCCAATGAAGCCAGTTGCCATTGGATGTTGCTGGACAGGTGACATTCCTTCAATATTGAACCAACTTGAGGCATGCTGTTTAGTTTCTGGAAACATTGATCCTTATGCGAGGACAGAAAACACTGTGCCCAGCAGTCCTAATGCTAATCCACCAACATATTGCAATACTGCAATGCCAGTTCCAGAAGAAGGTAAAATGTGTCACATAATTATTGTGATTAACACAATCAGTATAGTTGTATAAGGCATGGAAGCTTAGCCACACAAACCCTACCACAGGGATCTTTTTCAGTTAATTAAGTCAAAGTTACCACGGGGTATACACCTCGCTAAGTCCCGCGTCCTTTTGTAGTTGCGTGCGCGTGCAACAGCAAACGCGATGTAGAGAATGTTTATCATGTAGTGCCAAGCAAAAGACGCGAAATAAAGTAATAACCATGCAACCCGAGACCTACTATACATCGATACACACAACAACGCATCAACATCTCATTCACTATAAAACGTTTGTCTAACCTGTACATTGTTTTATTACACAGTAAACTTTTGCTATGTGATGGCTTCATCTCAAGTCAAATGTTGCGCATTTATACGGAGTAGGGCCTTGTTGAAAATGTAATTGTTTCGGCAGAGGCGCTTCACAGCAGCTCCTTGCCCCCTGTGGGGTAACCTTAGCCCCCCCTGTCGCGGAAAAATTAACAGTTCGAATGGGAATTTTCACTGGTGGTAACACACTTACGTACTGTACAAACTATGAGTACTTGTTATTGATTTAGCGAAGAAAGATAATGCGTTCTCTTCATTTAAAGTCGAAAAGCAAACTGTTAAAGGCCAGTTGTTGGGATTGTTCTTACGAAAAATAACGGTTTTTTATTTTCAAATAAAGAAATTATGAAGGGGGCGTAGTCCTGGCCCGTCTGGTTTAGCCCGTTTAATTCTTCGAGCTTTTTACCTCTTTTGTCTATTGTGTAGCTATGCCGTCGTTGATTAAACTTGTACATGGTAACACTGCTGGTCTGCACAAACTTATATGCATGTTCCGGAAAAAATGGACTCTTGAAACTAAGGAAGGCGAGACTTCGGAGACTAACTGGGAGGAGCACTGCGTGATATCCAAACGACAACTTGAACGGAAAATCACAACTATTGCTAAGAAAGAAATAAGATCAACGATGCCCAAAGCGCGATGGTACGTGCACAACAGGGTACTAACTCAGTATAATATGGAGGACATTTCACTGCCAAGCAATGGTCACCTCGTCTACCAGAATGAAAAAACATCTCCGCGGGGCAAAATTGGTTCGACACCAACTATTCAGCATTTCACGCAAAATTTAAAGAACAGTGAATTTCCAAGACAAAATGGAATCAATCTTCAGGTTCAGTCGTACGAGATAAACAAAGAAAACTTGATGGATACCAGTCCAGTGTGACTGTTGATGTAATTTTATTTCTGGGAAATTTGAACCAAGAACTTTCAAAAGAAAGCCTCGATTTCTTTTTTTGAGCTTGGGTTATGACTGCCAATTTTCTTATTGCTGACAGAATGTAAACAATAATAAAGTTTTCCCACGAAGAACTGTCGCCGATGTCGTGTGAATAACGGTTAACCTCGTACGGTACGGTGGTAGTTGCACGCGATTATTCCTTGTGAAGTATCCGATTCAGGAGTCGAATGGCGCACCCGGGGGGCAGCTTAAGGAGCTTACGCCCCGTAAGCCCCTCAGGCCTTTACCATCCACAAAAATGATTCTTATTTGCGTCCACGAAATAAAAAAAATCAGTGAAAAATGTTAGACAGGTACGAGCTCGTTCACACTCAACGCACAATTTTTAACCGTGCAATACAACGCGCGAAAAATATGTCCGAATTATTTTTGTCACGTTCGGCGCTCAAACAGTCCATTTGAGCATGATGCGTCCAAGACACGGCGAAATGTTTAGCTGTGCGTTTGTGATGCACACCGAGATGTTTTGATATCAACACTCTAACAAGTAACTTCTAAAAATCAATATTTCAGGAGAAACTGATGTACATATGTGCAATAAATTATTTTCCTCTCTGTTTACTTTTTAATTAATTATAATTATTGCCATTATTTGGCTCAACCTCACAACCTTTCACAAAATATCAATATTTCTCAAATTTGACATATGTGGCCTTGAATGAACACCATAACAAGGATTTGCATTACAGTAAATCCATGAAGTTTGAACTATTTAGTGTCATTTTAACATCAAAAAAGCCTTTCACTGTGACTGAACTTGGTGTTTACATGTTTATTTTGTATCACTATTTTGCAAATATTTATAAGTACAAAGATCACGTTCTATTGTGAATAAACTAGCCATGTTATCAACAGTATGTTTTATTATCTTTTTGTTACTTGGCTTAATGAAAATTAGTTTAAAAAGAGTCCAATCTTTATAATCATTGAAAATAAAGAACATCTCCTAAAACAAACAGGCCACTGTGTAACTTGTGCTTTCTGCACTATTTACAGGTGAAAAGACAGTTTCATTACCAAGTCTTGTCCATTTTTTAATGATAATAGTTATGAGTGGTCTACACTGCTTTTGGTTCCATTCAGACTAAGTCGGCAAATTGGACATGAGTCATGCTGTTATGAGAAAAAAAATTGAGCAAGTTCAACTAGATTCACTGGTTTGATTGCCAGCCAGATAGCCTAAAGTTAAGGTTTTTTTGGCAATAGATACTGGGTGGGTTTTAAAATGTAAAGTTTTGAAACATGGAAAATTTTCTTCTCCAAATAAACACCTCATTGGCAACAACATGGTCTATTCCTAAGCCTATGTGAGTTTTAAAGATGCAAATACCAGAAAGGTATTTAAATGAAATGGTTATAACTCTCAGCAGGAGCTATTCTCTTCAACAAGTAAAATCATCTGGTGTTAGTCAGAGTAAAATATTTATAGAAGTCTTATTCCACCAGAAAAGAGTTAAATCATTGACCATGGTTTGAATAGGTTACAATTTCACACCATGTGGCTTTAGAGAATTAAGGTCACATAATTTCTTAATGAAAATGGTCCATTTTCAGGGTGAAAACATTTCTTTTCCTTACCTTAGCATGCTTCTGATTGGTAAACTGACACTCCTGTAATTCCTCATATTGAGAATTCAAACTCTCACAACCAATCAGAAATAAATATGCATTGTACATGTACACAACACCCACCTTTTCAAGCCATGGAATTATGCACATTTCATGGAAATAGTGCTTGCACGGTAGCTTCTTGACATCTTCATTCAAAATAAATACTTCTTTACAAACTGGACATTCTAAATTGACATCTGTGAGCAGGAAAAAGCAAGTATCAGTATTTGTGAGTGAAGACCAAACAAATGTCTCTTAAAGTTTCCACTGATCACTGAGGGACAATCTTAGATCTGGTTTGCAACAAAAAAAGGAATAAACTACAGGACATATGAGGAGCAGGCTGTCAACAACACACTGTTGCAACTCAAATGCAGCACAAGTAAAATGGGTAGAATACCAATTTAAAAAGTACAATTCAAAGTCATTTCTCTGCACTCACCAACATTGATTTGCATTATTTTTACTGTGGGTAATGCTGCAATTTTGTCAGGCTCAGCTGGAGGAGGGCCTGATCCCTCCATTTGCTCCAACAGCTATAGTTAAGGTACCAAAAGAAAAGTATTTGTTTGGAAAGAATATGACTGGATAGATGGGAAAAAAACTGGTGAAGATATCTCAACCCTTTTGCAAAATAGAGTTTTGAATTTTTACCCGAGTGATGATGGAATCCAGTCCTCTTCCACCCCAAACATAGTCACCAGGATTTCCATGAATGTGAAACAAATTTCTAGAAAATGACAAAATGCAAACAGGTGTTATCCCTGTTAGGTTAAAATTCAAAGAAGCCAGTGATTCTTGATTCTACTCACAGAAGTCCTGCATGTCCAGGGAAAGAATCTGATCCACTTGCAACTGCAACTGAGAAATAAAACCAAACCAAAGATAATATAATTTAAATAACCACTGTTACAACTCAGAGGGTGTTGTTATAATCAGGATATTCGTTTTCTTAAAGTACATAATAAAGCCCAGCATAGATTACATAAAACAGCTGTAAAAATTAGAATAATAATAGTTGTCTCCATTTGATTTATTATTCTTATCACTTCCACTGGCCAAAAGATTGCTATGTCAGCTGCAAACAAAAGTCTGGTAATAATGGTTTGCTCACACATTGACTGGGCTAAGAGAAAAAGATTTATGAATAATCTTAAAAACATATTCAAAATTAAAGAAAAGCTATATAATAAAAAAAATTATTAAACTGATTTATCACTAGATAGCAGATTATTTGCCTCAACCTTCACTAGCTGCAAATAATTGATCTGCTTGCCGATGACACATCACGATGGGTCAACCTCATCCAATAATTGTCAAATGTCTGCTTTATTGCTACAGTTGCAACATCTTCGGAAAACATTCACAGAAATATTGAAGATACATGTGTTACTATAAAATTAATATGTTAGCATAGTTGTGTTTATAGTTGTTACACCTATTCTACCAACTTGATATGCAGTGGTCTATTCAGGATAATGCACTCATCAACTTATACAATCACTTATTTCTTGGTAAAACAAACTTACCTTGCCCAGGATAACCAATGAATCGCAAAATTCTGACAAAAAAAGCAGAAAAAAAAGAAGAATAAAATCAACTAATTTTCTTTAACTCAGAATGGTGGAAGGACACAATTTAGTATTTTACTTTGACTAACGGCAGACAATTTAACTTATCACAGGGATGAGCCCTAGGTGTTAAAGGGTTAACTGCAAAGTATCATTAATTCGGCAGCTATAGTACTTGCATAAGCCCAAGTATAACTGAAAGTTCCACTTATAATTCCTTGAAATTAGTGTTTCATACAGGTTATGGTAGCACTGTGGCAAGGGTCCCAAGAAATTACACTAATTCACCATTTGTGAAATTGATTTTCACTTCAATGGCACAAAGAAAAAGCTGTATTGAAATGTCAATAATTTATTTTCATTCCTGTAATGTCCTGTAAATCACTTCCTGTAATCAACACCAACAATTCCTGACCACTTACTAAATTGGGGGCTAATGATTGGTCAAACTGCCAAGCCCTTCAACAAGGTATTTTACATTCCTAATATAGGGGTCAATTGGTTCAAAATGAAAAACAAGAAACACTTCTTAAAAGGTAAGTAAACCTTTATTTGCTCTGCTTGGAAAAAGAAGTGATTAAGGTAATGCTGTACTTCATGCAGAACTTGAAGGCTAATTTTGTGTCTTACTGATCAAATGCAGCAAAGTGGTCCGAATGTATACCAGGATATCTTCTGGTACCATATGGTCTTCTTCTTCTGCTGCTAAGTCTTCCAGGTTGCAATTCTAAGAAAAAGGAATGAGAATTCTCTTAACAAAAACCAAAAAGAACAAGGCATGCATAAATTCTGACCTGTATATGATAAGTTAAGAATAAAATTTCTTAAAAACCTATCTTTATTTCCAAAACCTGAAATTTTCAATATAGAAAATTGCAAGACTATGTCAGTGTGAAGAATAATACTTTTTCTAACAAGTGTGAAGCAAAACAACTAAGTTTAAATGAGGCCAGATTGCTACTTTAGAAAAGTTATCTAACTGTCCCAACTTTGAATGCAATCCAAGACCTTTAGCTAAATGTCCCAGTACTTAAGACCTCAGAGCTATAGGGACAATGCAATTTTAAATTTTTTGACTACTTTTTGTCTTCCAATAAATATCATTGTAAGTACCATAATTATCGTGCACTCAAGCTCCCATACATTATCACAAAACACCACTACACTGTTCCTTTACCATTTTCATTTCCTTCTGAATGTCTTCTGAGAAGGTTCTGAAACATGTTCTAAAAACATAATTAATCCATCTTGTTATGTTAGAACTGAACATGCAAAGATGTTTTTATTTGACTGCAAAACCTGTGCCCTTTTGGCTACAGTCAAAGAAATATAGCATGTTCAATCAATCACTACATTCATCAAAGAGGGGTATTAATCAAATACCACATATTGTGTTAAAATTGTATACTGTTTGGTAATATTTACTATATTATGCAAAGTTCAATAAATTTTTAAATTTAGTTTACAGTTACTGAGTGGATATTTTAGTGAACTACCTCATTTGATATATTTGATGATTCCTCAACATCATGAAGTTCATCTACCTCCATGTTTCTGAAACAATTTCAAGATAATTAGATGAATAATATATTTAATTTATTTGTTTCCCCAAGAGTAACATCACAGCATTATGTTAAAGTTGATGTGTCACCGATGAACATTAGGAATAATGTCTAAATCTACAAATACATTTTGCTGACCTTTGTGTCCTATAGCAATCACCATTGGTTGATTCTAGTTTCAACCTACTTTTGATCATAACTTATAACCTATTTGCCTATTTTGTCACTGCCCAATGTATATTTGTAAATCCTGTTCACAACAAATTTATTGATCACATTAACCAGTAAGGTTTAATGGCACACTGTGAAATCTTATTGTGCTTAATGTATGACAATTTTGTTGAGCCATGTGAGCCATGAGCATTCCCTTTAATGGGTTAACTGCCAACTTAGTAAATTCATTAAGGAACAAGGCTGCACTTCAAAATTTAATACTAACTAATGCCTAACATTTTATTCAGTGTAGTGGGATACCTGCCCCTGGGCCTTTCATAGGTTAAACATTTTCAGTTTACTTTTCTCCATTAACCTGAATCAAACAAGAATCACTGTACTAATTGTTTACTTAATGATTAGAAAATTTCCATCACTCTCAATTTTAAAAAAAAGTATCAAGGGGAATGACATTTAATAAATTTTTTTGGTTAAGTACTGTATAGTGTTAGCACAGCAAAAGAGCTACAAACACTGCCTTCACAAAATACTGAATTTCAAGATGAATTCTCTACTTACTCTTCACAATTTACTTCTTCAATGAAACCTAAGTGGCATGATGGGCACACAAATTCCTAAAAGTATTCAAAATTAAACATGTTAAACACCATCTTAAAAAAGCAAACAAAAAGTAATTCAGTATGATATGCCTTAACAGTTCATTCCTCATTCACTTAATCTAGATAATTATAGCACATCACAAGAATGTATCCAAAAATTCAAATAAGTAGGCCAAAGATATTAAAACAGATCACATATCTCACAAAGGGGTAGGCATACGTATTATACACCATGATCCACAAAAGTTTAACGGCATTTCGTTTAAACTGTCGTGAGGTACGATGAGGATGGCGGAAAACATGTACATGTAACGGAAAAAGATGAATATTTCACAATGAAAACAATTACTCGTATATTTTTAATACAGACACCACATCTAAACCCATGAGTAACGCTTCACTTAACTAATATTTTGAACTGCACATCAGTTACAAATTTTCTACTTCTTTCTGAGTGAGAATAATAAAAGTGCGTAATATGTCAGAAAGATAAACAACACATTTAATGAAAGGTTTATTACAAATAGACCTCAGGATCTAAATAAATGATATCAGCAATATTTAATTTACAAATACTATCTTCAGTATGTGTTTCTGGTCAGCTGGATGTGGAAATGAAACACACACCGATGAGAACACCTCTTTTTCTTCACGACAAAAACAGCCAAGATCAAACATATTTCCATCGGCTGTGTAGCAACAGGGAAAATGAAATTTGAGAAGACAGCAATACCACAAGCTAGTAAGCTATCGATAATAGACGAAAAGGGAAAGCGAAAGAATGACCAAATAAATTGTTCACAAGTCGCTGAAGTTCTTGATCCTTGTCTACATAAGTTATAGGTAATAAATAATAACGTACTGGTATCGTAGGAGATATATTTCGTTCACAACTATGACAATAGTATCTCTGATTTGAGCTCTCCACAGCAGCAGCCATTTTAAAATCCCCGAAGAAGTGAAGTAGCAGATAAAGATACGTCATAAAATAACACGATATTCCATCCGTCAAAAGTAAGACTGTTTACAGTTGTCGGCACGTGCAAGTCCGCAGACTTCTGGGCTCTTGCCAGGCACACTTGAAACTGTTAAGTTCCTCTCTTCACGCCATTTTACACGATATTGTCGTACACCATTATTCGTTATGATGTATGCGTACTATCCGATTAATTCGAATTGCTATATTGATTTTTACTTGATGTGAAAAGTCGCGCGGGTGACAATTCTATTGTGAAAAAGTTGACTTGAGGTCAAATTTTCCGCACGACAACTTGTGTCAGCGAATATTGGCCAATGGACTCAAAGAACGACATCATTGCTTGCGATACTGTTTACATTCACCCACTGGAAATTCGTCTTTAGGGCGTGGATCTAATGTGGGAATTGTGCTTTTGGACAACGGTGCATATCCCAGGATGAACAAAAATGGTACAATCGTATCCACCGAACTGTAATTATTATATAGGTATTTTAACACAGTTCAGAGATCGTATCTAGTAAATGACCTAAAAAGGCTCCATCGACAAGACGCAATTGTCGTACACGATTGTTCGATCTGATGCATGTCATTTAGTTTAGTCACTGGAATCTTCTGCAACATCAGTGAGGGAGGGGGGGGGGAGCAGTTAGCAGGATTTAGCAGGAATATCCGGTCCCCCTCAATACGTCAGCTGAATACAACCATCAAAATACTTTGCCGTTTTTTCATTTTCATGCAAACATCGAATTCCCAAAGTGAATGGAAAGACAGTTGCTCCGATTAACAATACAAACAAGATTTCGAAAGGCATTCCAGTAGTAATATTCAGCAGACGTATTAGGGGAACCGGCCATTGTGGTGAAGAATCGCATGCGACATTCGTGGCGATGGGACCTCAGTAAAATGTTTATGGGGTCAACGCTTAGTAACCGGTTTTTGAGGGAGAGTGCTTCTCCATGACTTAAATGCATCAAAACCCTCGAAATGTCGAATTTCTACCAATTTGACAGAGGTTGAGAAATATAAAACAAAGCAAAATTACAAAATCCGAACAAGAGACATCTTGAAAAACCCAGTAAATAGGTTAATATTAAGACTGGAACTGAAACCATTTCGATTCCTGTGTTATTTTTAACCTCTGTATGGTTGGTGGAAGGTTCGATAAAAACATATTGTTTGGAAAAATTACGTCATGAAGGAAAAGGAACGTCATATAACGGTATTTGGACGTGACGTCATGGCAGCCACGTTGGTAGAACTTTAACAGAAGGATCTCATTATCCCATTAACTGCTATGGTATGTGCCAACTGCCATCAACGTAATTCCGACGGTATCTTTGTACATGTATTTTGAATCCCAAGGGATTGGTTGCTCCCATAAATACGCTTAACTTTGCTCTGGGACAGTTGTGGCGCCAGGAATCCCCCCGAAGCAGGGGCTAACGTCCTCGACAGGGGGTTAAACCTTAGGTTCCTTGACCACACCCCTTCATAATTTCCTTATCTGAAGGTCGAAAACATCACTTTATTTTTCGCAAGAATAATCGCAACAACTGGCTAGAAACAATTTACTTTTAGATTTGACTAGAAGATAGGAGTCTATTATCTTTCTTGGTTAAATCAATAACAACTGGTCAAGGTTTGTACAATATATAAAGGTGTTCATCAGTAAAAATTCCCGACAGGATTGTTAATTTTTGCCGACAGGGGGGCTAAGGTTTCCCGACGGAGGGCTGTGGCCCCCTCTGGCACCACCCCTGCTCTAGGATGGAGGTAGTTACTTAACTGCTGTTTGTGGCCCCTGGAGGTCTACCGACGATTTCCTGATCTTAAGTGCAACCATTCAGCTACACGTTGAAAAACGTGACGAACAGTTACAGCCATTACTACCAGGCACCATGTATGAAATTCTCATGAAGACAAGCAAGGTCGACTGGTCTATAATTTAAAACGTGTGCATTCATAATATGGTCAAAGTACAAGTTAAAAACAGTGCCGAACTGAAGCGTTGTTCGTTGGGGAGGCTGTGTTAAGGTTTTGGGCCACCTACCAAAATGCGTTTCGTGAGAAAGCCAAACGTGAGCGGACTGGCCTAGTTGCCCCCTATTATATACTAAAACAGTTCTTACAATTTTTAATTTCAAATTTCGGAATTTTAGTATAGAATATTGTAATTCTACACTGTCGCACACCCCCCTCCACCAAGTCGGCGCGGCCTTGTCTTTAGATCTAATATACGGGAACTTTGATTACTGAAGTAGGGGCCTTTATAACTGATATAAAGGACTTTGATCGCTGAAAAATGGGCTCTTCGTAACTGATATAGGGTACTTTGGTCACTGAAGTAAGGGCCCTTTTCTTGCTGGGACCGCACAGCACGCAAGCTATAAAGTGGGGGCCCTCCACAACTGATATTACGGAGTCGAAGAAGACTTTGGTCACTGGAATAGGGCATTTAAATAACTGACATGGGGAATTTAGTCACTGAAATAGCCTAATTAACAGTCTTTCATAACCGATATTGAGACTTTTATCACTGAAAGTGTGAAGTTGAGCCTCTTCATCATTTCATTGGGCGGTGTTACACCCTCCATTCGGCACAGCACTGTTTATAAATAATCTTGCGGAAACATCGGTACACCAGCTGACTATCGTTTCAAGTGGAACATTAAGTATAACTATTATTTATTCATGTTACTAATTCACGTGTTTTCAAACTATTATGTACTATCATATATGTCATCACGTAAATATGAAAAGGGTTAACATTTCTCCACGTTTGTTTAAAATATTAAAAAGCTTAAAAATTAACTAGAAGTCTTATACTTTACAGCTTTCTTGCCCACAGAATTTGCAAAAGAAGTCCCTCAATTATTTAATGCTGTATCTAGAGTATAGTTTAAAGTAAGATAGCAGTAACAGAATTTTTAACCGACTACATTTAAATGAGGTTGAACCTTTGACAAACGTAAGGTTGGATCAACGCGGTCACATACATTTTCATGAAAGTGAAAGCAGACTAGACGTTTGGCATCACTAAACTGGTGTCTTGGCGTACAGTGTACAAAGTTCTCTTGCGTAAATGCAACGCAGGAAATTCAGTTTCATTTTCCTTCCAATGGGAATGCTGTTTACATATGATTGTTAGTCCGTTGAAATCAAACGCGAACAGTTGGATGATCCATAGAAAAACATCTCAAACCGACGCCAATAGTTCGAACAAATGGGCATACCTTGTAGACAGTAGGCGACCTAGGTGGCATGTCCGAGTCTGTTATTGTCTGTAATGTCATCAACGTAACAGTAGGATATGTCAAACGTCGTAGACACACTGCAAACAATGCGTAAATACATGACGTGTTCCACCTTTACGTGCTGCTTGTGATAGCTCGCGATGCGATGTACTGTTTGAATGGTCTGTGATCCAGTTGGCGCAAACTGTTGCTCATTGTTTATGATACGGTGAGCTGCGTTGAACTGTTTGCACGCAAGAGGAGCTGCCTCCTCTTCCCAAGGCCTTCACGATGTGTCACGGGATGGCCACAGTCACTCGAGAGCCTGCCAGATTTTGTTTACAAACAAAAAATGGTGATCCATCAGATCATATCAATGTTCGAGTTAATTCCTTTTGCAACAACAGGAAATTTTCCGTCAAATTTAACCTTGAACGCCTTCGGATTAACAAGCTGTTATTTCTGCCTATTTAATGACGAAAATTTATCCCACACCGGTTTTTTACAACGTCTGATTCGTCCTCGCATGCGAAAGTGTTGTTCCTAACATTCCCAAGACACATCGCAAGTGCATGAGCCGGGGCTTCGTATGCTCCTTTTCTGTAGGCTGTTGTAACAAAATTTCAATACGAAAATGGTCCTTTTGAATCTCCAATAAAAATGTTTTGTCCGGTATGTGCAGGTTATATCGTCACATCATTTCTTGGACTTGACCTTTCCAGATGTAAGGTTTGGTTTCTTGGTCAACCACTTTCGCACACATGAAATGTCTGTCTCCAGTCACAATTTGAGTGAAAGGAACCTTGGATGTTTCTCACTGCACCTTCAATAACTCTACTTCAAACACCAATGTGCTATTGGGGGGAATGTTTGGCCCAGTTTGGTTTGAACCATAACTATACAACGTTAAACAGAAGATACGGAATTGAAAATAAAAGTTGTGCAGTGGTTGTTGAATTATATAGTCAAAAAACGCGCCAGTGGCAACAGTTCCGCAACTGTATGGAAACAGAATATCTTCGTACACTTCGTTTCCAACTGTTTTGACAATGTTTGCCGCCTCGCGATAACCTTAGTAATTCCCAGCAAGCTTGTTACAGATTGTGTCAACAGCATGCTGTGACTTAGACTTGCCACAAGTCGACTTCTCATCTCGCCAAGCGAGAAATTGAGATACCTACCCCAGTGATGGCGGAATAATAAGTCTCCGTCTGCCACCGACATGCATTCCTAAACAAAAAGGAATTTATTTTGTGAGCATGGGGAAGCCACTTTATCATAAATAACGTAGCAAGTCTAATGTGGAGCACCATTCTGGTTAAATAGAACGGTTGGAGTGGCCACTTCGGGTCTTGAAACTACAGTATTCACATTGCCACCCATAACCTTCACTATCTGGCTTGTTGAGCCATCAAGCTACGCAAGTACGGTATCAAATCATAACAAGATCATTTTTGTGGCTAATCTATGTTCAGAGCTTCTGCCGATAGGTAGCCCTTGAAGGAAGCCACCAATGTCGATAAAAACAGGCGCACAGCGCGTACGCAACAACTGGTGAACACGCAACAACTCGTGAACACGCAACAACTTGTGAACACACAACTACTCGTGAACACACAGCAACTTTTCGCGTTATTCCACGTGTTACTGGTACTCATTTTTTGTTTGGAAGTGAAGTCATATGAAGACCCAAATAGTCACACCTATCCTGCTTTTCCCTTCACTTTTTTTGTAGTTAAAAACTTGGGGTAAGCGGTATTTAAGTTTGCATTTCAGAACTTAAGACTTTTTGTTAAGAATTGATATGTATCAGAGAGGTTCAACAGATTGTTTGTTTGGAATGCACATTCATCTTTTCGGTATTATTGTTCAAACTCTATCAATGTGGGAAAGTTAAAGATTACAAGTTCAAATATAAGCTAAGGTTAAGTTTTTCTGAAATTTTTTCCAGTTTGAAATTTACAGTTTCATGGCTTTGTATAGTTCATGAAGCTCGCTCCCTAAGCAACCAAGAAGGGGTGAATTGTTGGGGTATGTGTGTGTGTGTGTGCTGGTGTAAACGTTTGTGTTGGTGTCTGGATGTATGCGTGGGAGAAGGAAGCTTGTATTGAGGAGGTTTAACCTAATAGTATATACAAGGTCATTTCCTGAAGCATTCTTTCAGGAATGCATTTAGAAGAATTTTTGTTGCAATCATTGTGCCAACTGTTCAGAAGTTGAACAGTATTCAAAAATTAATTATAACAGACAACGTGAACCAGATATCCAAACACATCACCTCGTACCTGAGTACATAACAATGGCTATAGATAATATTTTAGACATGCTATAAATTCAAGTACAGTTTGAAGCCAGCTTGCCTTTTAATGGAGCAATTAAACGCTTCTGAACTGGCTAACGAACTGTGATTACGGATGGTCAATTATTTGCTCTCAAATACTATGATTAACAAATACATTCTAGTTTCTTAATAACACAAAGAAGACTTCTTCACCTTAAGTTACCTTAAAGTAAACACTTTAGTTTAGATTACCTTCAAGTCCAGCATCCCAACCTTTATAAATTGCTTCCCCTTTTCCAAGTCTGAAAGTATATGGTTTACCATCTGAGGATGCATCAAACTGTTTCTTTGACTTTTTCAGTATACCTTTGTAATTCAATGTTACCTGCAAGTATGCAGTTAAAAGGGCTATGAGGAATCAATTTTATCAGGGCTGGGTATCATGTTATGCTAAAATATGTGGATGGCCATCACATTCTGTAACATAATTCCCATTTGACCTTGAATTGTACAGTCTGCTAAAGTATGTAACATCCAGTTACCAATCAAAAAGTCATTAAAACGGTCTTTTCCAAACATAATGGTGAAATGTATCATAAATTACTGGATGTTATTCTAGAAGATAAAAATTTAGGGGACTTTTCATAAACATGCTTATCACTGCAAATGTCTGCCAGGACCAACCACTTGGTTCAGAAGTTGGCAATTTGTGAGATTTTCATGACTTTAGTGTTTGATCAAAGATACCTCTTTTCCTTTTTTGGCTTTCCTCCCATCTCCTTTCACAAGGTCTTCAATGACAATCCCTCCTGGCAACTCTTTTTTATCATGAGATTTCTCTTCAGTATTTGAGAGTTCCTGGAAGAAATAAAACTCTTAAGTGCTTGTACATCTGATGGAAACAATGTTTGCAGCAAAACTGGGATCCAAAATAAGTGAGGTGATCCACTTGGGAGCTTGGAGATTTAAAGCACTTGAACTTTTACAGGTTCTACTACTTATGTAATTTTTTAATTCTGGTGATATCAGATGACAACACTCATTTTTTTATGTTTTTACCTCATGCTCAATATTTCTTTATGTTATCTCATACTAAATGACTATTAACTTTATGCTGGATGTCCTGAATTATGGTTACTTACCTTTTTATTCTTGGTTTCCTCAAACAAAAGAGATTTTTCTTCTTGGCTACAGTTTCTGTCAACAGGAGCATCTTCACTTCCCACATTGTCATGCTGTCTATCATAAGAGTTAACTTCTTTTTCATTAAAGGTTTTTTTCTTGGATTTAGAAGAATTTGGAGAAAGAACTAGCCTGTTAGGACTGTCACATTTTAAACCCTTTGATTTATTTGTACGGTTTTTACTGTCCACAAAGCTAGAACTGTTATCAGCTTTTTTCTCTTTGCTTCCACTTTCTTCTGCTTCACCCCTTCCTTTTTTCTTGGATAATTTCCTTCTCATGCCAGGCTGCCAATCATGATCATCCTGTTCAGAGCCATCACTGTCATTGTCCAACAATTTTTCAGTGAGGTTAACTTGGGTTTCACTTCCTTTGACACACTCATCACTTTTATGTTTTTTCCTTGCAGATCTTGGCAACCATAAATCAACATTCCCTTCATTGTCTTCGTTGAGGTCATCCAACTCCGAGATCAGTGACTCCAGGTTCTCCTCTTCATTAGACTTTCTTGTTGACTTTCTTGTTGACTTTCTTTTCCTTGTTTCCTTCTTTTCACTGTTCTCGTTACCACAGACTGATTCATTTGAATCAGCAGCACTACCTTCCTCTTCATCTGAACTGTACTCCACAGGATTGGGGTCATCAATAAGATAGCCTAGGTTATATTTTGCACATCAGATATCAAATAAAAACAACTGTTGTTTTACACTGTAGCAAACATTTTCAATGAATCCAAAACATTTACCAAATTTTACCCTTCTTCTTTATTTCCCTTTCTTTCCTTTTTATGGCTTTTTTCATTTCCTTTTCCTTCTCATTTATCCCTCCCCTCTCCCTTGCTCATTCCACTTATTAATTATTTCTTTTACTTCTGTCTTAATTCATTCCTTTTTCCCTTTTTCCATTCCATTCTGTTCCTTCCCTTCCCTTTCTTTCCATCCTCCCTTCCTGTTCCCTTTTTCACTTATTCCTTCCTTCCATTCTTTCCTGTGTCATCTGTTCATTTTAACAACTCCAATTCAAGAACAGTTCACTATAAATACATAATATTAACCCATTAAGGGGCAAGGATGCACTTCAGTATTTTACTCTGACTAAGGCTAGACAATTTTACTCATCAAAGTGACAAGACCTGCTCCTTAATGAGTTCATTAAGATTTGCAGGTTTCTAAATTAACCAGTTAAATCAATTCCTACAACTTAACAAAATTTGGCAGAAAATACCTGTTAAATGGACATCAATATTGCCTTCAGTATAAAATAAGACTTCTTCACCTTCAGTAAAAACATAATCAAGGGCTTGCTGGGGTATTCTGTCAGTATGTAAAGTACACAGTGGATAGCAGGCTTTCTCCACTTCTACCATCACAGTTACTGAACCTTTGACAGCATTGCTTGCATTTAATGCAGCCATCGAGATGTGGAAAGATTTCTCAACTGTCTGGCTGTAACGTTTACCAACTTCCAATGATATACCTAAGAATAATTAAAATATCTGACAATGGTAAGTATCTTTATAAATAAAACCAACTAACCAGGCTAGTCTTCTTAAGACTATTTTAGTTTGCTTTTTACCTTATCTACTTTAAAATTAAGTCCTGCAATTATAATCTTGGCAAACAAATGGTAATAAAGTTCTTCTTCTTCTTCTATAATACACTTGGACAGCACTATCAAGGGGTTATTGATGACTAAGACACAACTCAAAGCAGGTTACAATTTACTCAGTGAATGGTAAATGTAAAAATTACTAAATTGTTTGATGAAGTGTAATTTCATTGATTGATACTGTGAAAGACATGCAACATTTAGGTCTCTTCATACAAGGTATGCCAGCTTTTTGGATTGGCTGTGTTATTTTTTCATTGAAATGGTAGTTTTCATCCAACCAGCAAGAATTAAATTGGACATGTTTGTCCTTGTTGTCACTCACACTAAAGCCACATGTTGATTCATGTGTCAAAAATTAATGTTTTAATTTCTTCTTTACATGTGTATTTAAAAGTTCGTCATCTCTGTAAGAGAAAGCATGGATAAGGAAAAAAAAAATTTTTTGCTTGGTGAGGATCATGCCAGATGCAGCCAAGATCATAATCAAGGCCCACTCACATTCCCATATAAATGCAGTGAAATTTTACTAAAGGAAATACATGTGTATACATGTGGTGGGATCTCGCTTCCCCATAAAAACAACCTCACCTTGAGGAATCTGGGATATGACAATTTTTGTACGATGCTTGAAACTTTGGATTAAAACATCCCAAGATTCCCAATTATTTTGGAGGTACAGGAACGACAACTAGAAGCCATTATCTGTACTTTTTAACGAACTGATGTTTTACAGATTTATTTTGGAATTACCAAGGAAATCTCAAACTCCGAAATTAAAATACAATTTCATTGTTCGAGTAACTTACTGAGAATCCAGCTAGTTCAGAGATACATAAAGGATATGTAAAAATAAAGAAAATGATAAATTTGGACAAAAACAACAAATAAATTTACTACAAACAACTACTCACCCCAAAACATTTTTAAGAATTTAAGCAATAAAAAATAAAACGAAGTGTCTTTTTCACAGAAATTATAATACACACCAGACTCCGTACGCATGGTCCCAGTCCTTCATTTATTGTCAACCGCCTAATGACCGCGCGGAAAACTGGGAATTTCCTCTTGCTTCTCCATCTCAATAAGGTACAAATTACGAAGAAACTTCTTCAAGAATCCATTTAAATTTTATACAAAATTTATTCATCATACGAATTCATTCTCATTTTTGATATCTATAACTATTTAAGCATTATTTGACTCATTTTTGCAAGTTTATTCGTTGCTTTACCACTTAAAATGAACATTGATCCAAGGGTTGTTTTTATTTCGTCTCAGAAAACAACTCAGTAAGAATATTTCAAATTGAGGAAGTATTTCCAGTTAGTACTGAGTTTATAACTATAAAATTTAAGGTATAAATCATAGTCTTATTTAAAAGAAAGTCAGTTGAGGGATTGTTGCTGTTTGGTTTATGCATATAAAAGTTATTCTTTTTTTCATATCAATTTTCAGATGGCTCGGTACTCTACAGATCCCGAAAATCCCACCAAATCATGCAAGGCACGTGGTTCTAATCTCCGTGTGCACTTTAAAAATACTAGGGAGACTGCTCAAGCTTTAAAACACATGCACATACGCAAAGCAAATAGGTATTTGAAAGATGTTGTGGCCAAGAAGCAGATTGTTCCATTTAGACGATTCAAAGGTGGTGTTGGACGAAAAGCCCAGGTAAGGTAAAACCCATATCTGCATCACACCACATTCACCCTTTATTGGCCATGGTTGCCATTGGCAACTTATTAATTTTAATCTGGCTTGGGCTAGATGAGTTTACTCATCAAGGAGAGACCTTCAGCAAGCCTGTCCATTAAAGGGTTAAATAATGATTAGTCAGGCATTAGTTTTGTAAGTGATTGCAGTACAACTGGAGTTTAGCAGACAACAGTATGACAGTGACTGCACCATATGCTCACTAACCGTAATACAACCAATACTTTTGAAACTCTAAATTGTACTTCTTCCCCTTCAAACAATAACGAGTGCACATTACTGTGCACATTAGCATACAAATGTTAGGATGAGCAGTCAATTATACAGATAGGATAAGGGAAATCTATGAGGTTGGCAGTTTATTGGTGTTAGTGTTATGGCTGGGTTTAAGTGACTTTTCAGGATTAGTATTGGAAATTGGAGGCTTGGGTATGATAAACTGTAAAATATGCAACAGATATTTTAAGGTCTGTAGCAATTTTAAAGTCAATTCTTGTTTCATATTTCAGGCAAAAAACTTTAATGTCCCAGGCTCCCAAGGACGTTGGCCTAAAAAAAGTGCTGAAGTTTTGCTTCAGTTGCTGAAAAATGCAGAAAGTAATGCTGAATTGAAGGTGGGTTGCAAAAAGTTAATTTTATTAATCACCATTGTTTAGAATACTGCTGTATACAGGGTGAGACAAAAGTAGGTGGACAGTAAATGATAACATTTATTTTGAGATTATATAAACAAGTATAGAAAAGAAAAAAGAATAAATTTTATTTTATAATTTAATTTTGATATAATTTACATAAATCAAGCTGTAATATACAGTATAATATGACATAAACCTTATTCAACCTACTGTCCACCTACTTTTGGCTCACTCTATATGTATAATCATTTACCTTAGCTAGAAAACAATCTAAATGACCATTATAAGTATAAAAGGACTAGTTGAAATAGGTTTTAACTTCCTAATGTCCTGTATCGTTTCTTTGATGAATAAGTTCATATATTGCCAACCAAAATAAAGTTCAAAAGGACCATCAACTATGTGTAAGAGTTTCCTTATGTCTTGTAATTATACTTTGATAAAATTAACAAGAAAGCTTGCTAATTATTTCAGTAGGTTTCTTCTGAATTGTAAAAAGTTGAGTACCAAAAACTTTTTATTCTTAGATTGGAATTTTAATTCTTACCACAAAAGGGGAAAAAATGGGTTGAAAGAACAGGATGCAAATTTATGAGTTTCTTTATTTTATCATTAATATTAAACAGAGCTGGAAATAATTTTTCTTTTTTAGATTTTTCTTAATGTCACATTAATAATTCTACAGTAGTTTGTACACAGAAATAAAACTGTTTCACTTCAATTGATAGTATTTTTAACTGATGTCCATTGCTTTACATGAAAACATTGTGACACAAAACTGATTATCACAGATTATGGACTAATGAAAAATATTAGTAAAATATTTGCTGCATTCTTTGGCAAATCTTTTGCCCTGTTGCCCCTTATAACTGTGACAATCCCTCAAAAATCTTAATTGTGTGACAATATTTTTTGTAGGGTCTAGATGTCGATTCATTAGTTATTGAACACATACAGGTCAACCAGGCAGCAAAGATGAGGAGAAGAACATATCGGGCTCATGGACGAATTAACCGTAAGGACATGAAAATAACATCCTTCACATATTTATGTTATTTTCTTTTATTATTCATATTTTTAATCAATCCTTTTTTTTAACAGCTTACATGAGTTCCCCATGCCACATAGAAATGATTCTTGCTGAAAAAGGACAAATTGTTCCAAAGGCAGAAGATGAAATGGAAATAAAGAAGGTCTCCAAAAAGAAAGAGAAGAGGGAAAAACTAAAATCACGAGACATGTAAGGGTCTTGAGTGGAGAAATAAAAGGATGTGTATGGATTTTGGATAATGTTGTCTCTGAGCTTATTGGTTCTTTATGTAATAGACAAAATATAAGTCAAATGTTTGGTCCTATATCAAAACATTTAACCTCTTAAAACACTTCTCATGTTTGAAAATCAAGTGCTCATACAAGTGTGAGAAGAAGTTTCTTCAACATATTACATTGGGGAATAATGGAGGTAAACAGCTTCACCTTGAAAATGACTCGTCAAAATCTTATTCTTTGTATTTGGGGCTTATGCAAGACTATTTTAGTTAGCAGAATATATCTGCAAGTTAAGGATCAAACCTAACTAAAGCAGTTGTGTTGGGTTTTTTTGCCCTGTTTTGATATATCAAATCATGAAAATGGAAGAAGTCCCATGTTTCAGAACACTGGTTCAGCAATCCTTTGAAAAGCTTAGTTATGAATTAACTCTGAACATTTTCCACCAAAACATGGAAGCCTCTAGTTTCTGAGTTCATTGCATTTTTGATTTTTTAACTCTTCATCACAATTATTTTAAATAAAAATGTATTCTGAAATGGTGCAACAAGTAAAAATTAAACTGAAATGCATCCAACCAGCACTAGTTTGTACATTTACCCCAAAGAATGCAATGGCTAAAACCGTGGGAGAACTTTTTTGAATAGCACAGACGCCTACTTCCTGACAACGCCTACGAAATCCCCCACTTCTCAAGTGTCTCCAACAAAAACAGCAGAAAATTGTGCTCGTGGAATTACACTATAAATAGCTCGTGTCCGCGCGCGCAAAGCTCGCGAGAATACCTTCGTTACCGAAGGTGGAAACGGTAGCGTCTTGGTAATAAAACTTTCTGGGTGATTTACTGCGATTTTTACGCCGGTTTGGCATGTAATTCTGTGGAATAAATGTTGCAGATAAAAGCCAGCAGTACTAGAGCGTGTATTACGATGAGTGATTAAAAATATTCGCAATCTGACAGCGTCCGTAGCACCACCATGTCCCACGACAGGTACAAGTATTGGCTTTCCTTACTTTGTCCTGAACGTGATCTGTAGAGAAGCCCTATGCAGATGGATTTACGATCACCGATTGAAGTTCAGCCTTTTTCAGGAAATCAACCGTATGCGAAGGAGCAAGACTTGGTGCTGGGAAATGAGTCTGGCAGCTGTGATATCGCTCTCAGCTCCAAAACTACAACAGTCAGAGACTCTGGTTCGAGCAAATATCAACATGCGCTCCGCGGAAATGGGTGTCAACAACACGGTGTCATGTTCGAGGATCTCAAATTTTCCGACCTATCACAATCAGAGGTGTATGGTATCCAGCTGGAAAACTGTCCTGTTGTTGAAGACTGTGGGAAGCAAAATATCTCGATTGTCCCACTCACGGATATCGCACAAAGTTCCGTAAATGATGACGACGAAAGGTTGAATTCTGGAGATTGTATCGTAGAGGTCAATAACAACAATCTGAAGGGACTTCCACTCGATGAAACAAGGTAATGATACATAGGTTTCCATGATAAATAGAACTCTATTATTATGCCTTGTTGACATAATAATAATTCGGCAAGTCTTGCTGACATTTTGACTCAACTAGTGGGGAAATGACCCACATGAAACTCACATGAGAGAAGTGTTTGATGCCGTTTGTTTGTGCATTTTTCATGAATTTCAAGATAGGTTATCATCTGATCATTAATTGTAAACATTCCTCCTCTCTGCCAACGCTTTTAGCGGAGTAAGTTTGAAATAAAAGGATTGACTCTGCGTTTTCTCAGGTAACTTGTTTAAACTTGTCATGAATGCTGGCCATAATAAAATAATGTCTGCTTCCGTGATTGAATATTGATTTTGGAAAGGTACTGAGCGAAAATCAATTGCGTGAATTCTTAACACCGGTAACTTGAAGTCTTAAATTAAAGTTACGACTTTAAGTGAGAATTGCCGTCAATCCAATGCGTCGAAAATCAAAGCTTGAAATGTTAATTGTTCCGAGTATAAATTATAATCCCTTTCTAGTGACAGACGTTACGCTTAACAATGCTGTGGATGTTTACTCTAGTATTTCACAGGCAATAATAAAATCTTGACACACGTGTGGAAGTTTTGTAGCTAATTTTTTTCCCCTGCGCAATTTTAGAGACGTTCTTAGAGAGGGAATCTTGACTGACGATGTATCCTTGACAGTGCCACAACTCAAGACTGAAGCGCAAGACCATCGAACCGTGAAAGAAGAATTCTGCGGTGATAGTGAACTAAAACAGAGTGCCGACAGAGTAAGAAAGTTTAGCGTAAATCTGTAATCCTCGTTTATCGAATTGAAAGTGTGTGTGGCCATCATTTATTTTCGTAAAATCAAACACAATGACTTAACTTGTTCAATTCGTTATCTGTCATAATAACGTACTTTGGTTATGGTTTGGTCAAGTTGTTTTACTAGACTTGGTGCGTGTGAACGCCGTTGCATGTCTCGTCGATGCCTTTTTAGCTTTCAGTCGCCATAACGTTGCTCATCTAAATGATTTCGGTAAGGTTCTTTGAATCCTGTACACTGAACTTCAAATGATAGCTGAAGTTTCGCCCCACTTAGCCAAAAGCTGTTTATTATTCTATGAGTTTAACGCGTGTTATTGGGGTACGAATCTGTAACTTGTTGGCAGGATTTCCACATAGCCAGTTGTTAGTTTGTCGTTTCTTATGTCCTAAAGTTCTGGCCTTTGACCCCAGGTACTTTTGCAGTCAAAGCAACAAATATCTCGAATGCTTGTGATTAGTCAATACGGAAAGAATATAAAAAATAAAACACACACTAACAGTATCATACATATATAGTAAATACATACTATAATACTACGTCATTAGTATTTATTGTTTTCTATTTAAGATTTATTTAAGTCAATTATAAGATAATAGCCTATTAGTACACTGTTATTTCCTCCAAGAATACAACCACGGAGGCCTGGATACTTTGGCCTGTGTAACTGAAGATACACTTTTAAAATTGAACAAGGGGTATATAGGAATGGAGGGTCAGTACTTCAATGGGTCAATGAACTCCTGCAATTTGGTGCTCTGGATAAAGTATTTGTTACAAAAAGAGGTGATTTTCTCTTCACCTTACCCTGGAATGATTCTGAAATATTCAGAACGTTCTTTGTCAGTTTGTTCAGATATATATTTAGGGAAGAGGAAGAAGGATCAGAAGGAAAACATCTCCACCTGGTTACTGGCTTACAATTCATTCAGTTAACCCATTGAGGGGGCAAAGGCACACTTTAAAATTCTATACTAACACCATGTGATTTTACTCATGAAGGGGATGAGCCCTGCCCCTTAACAAGATAAAAATGCTGTAATATTATTCAGTTAAATTCTGATGGACCTCATTGTTTTGAGCAACTCATTGTGCCATGGATTGAAACAGGTGTTCTATTGGTCAGATTAAAAAATTTAATGTTTTGATTTCTGCTAAACAAAATCATTTTGAATTAGACAGAACAGCATCTTTTATTTCAATAAAAAACTTGTTGTTGGAGTCAAAGTGTTAAGGAACCCTACCAAAGGATTAAGTGAAAAATAATGTCTTAATTTCAACAGATGCCCTGTAATACCTCAAAATTTAGACATTAGACCATTTTAACATCTCTCTTGTTTCTTGTGTCTATTAGAGCACAACAAAAAAAATTCATGTCCTTAAAGATTCTAGAGGTTTGGGGATTCAAATTGCATCTAAAGAAAAGAAAATTATTGTAATTGGTATCTCAGAACGTGGAGCAGCTGACAGGTGATAGTTATCAGCTTTGATGAATTAAAAGTAATTGTCCAGTTAACATATGAAGATATATATAATTCAATTTTAATGTAATTATGTTGCTAATTTGATAGAACATATAGTGTCACCATAATCAGACTGTCTAATTTTGCATGTTTTTCTTGTAGAGATGGTCGTATTAAACCAGGGGATGAACTGGTGGCAGTAAATGGCAACAGTCTTGTAGGCCTGGACAAACAAGATGCTATTAACTTGCTACGGTCTTCTCCCAGGTTAATACAGCTGGTGATTAACTCACAGGTCAGTTTTTTGTTGTCTATAACACAACACTGTTTTGTGTTTCATTCTCTATTATGGCTTGTTATGGTGTAACCAAGTCAGTCTTAACTAATTGCATGTCATATGACATTTTTTATTTCAGTTTGAAATTAGACTGCCTGTTGTGGTATATCATTATACTTTGGTCAAACTGCCATCACATACCTGACCCTGGCCAGTAATTCTTAGTCCTTTCAAAAAGCTTCATGATGAAAAAGTACTTTTTCTTCCTCTTTTTGTCATAGTTTTACTCCATGCCAGTCTCCTTTCATCCTATCATGTAGTTATAATTCAGGTCATAGTTATTGTTTTGCATGTAGCTACTATGTGTTATACTGTCCCACACCTCATCCATTCACCCTTTAATTATATGTATATCTTCCTTCAGTTAATCTGGTTAACACCAGACAATTTTATTCAGTTCAGGAAAGAGCTCCCTCACTCAAGGAGTTAAACCATTTATTCATTGTAATTAAAATTAATGACACTCTGTATATATACATTTCCACAGAACCAATCCTCAGAATCACTTGAAGTAGAGACAATGTCCCAGTCCAAGAAAAGTGGTTATGAAGGTGGACTAAAAAAGTTCATTCGAAAGAAAAAATCTGATAAGGAACCAGAACTGCCAAGCAGGTGGCATTTATATGAGGTTGCTAATACCTTTGATCCAGAAATGGAGCACAAAATGAGAAACCTTCATAGAAGAACTTTTACATCAGCTTCCCCAACAACATCAGTCTTTGTTGGGAACAATGAACGAAAATCAACTGAGGTTGCTCAAAATATGCATAAAATATCAAGGTCTAGCTCTGACAAACGGCATTGTCGGAGAAGTGCCAGTGATGATAATATTATTTCAAATGGTGATGAGGGACAAAGTGTCATGGCAAAGTTCCAAGCCCAGGTATATCGTACTTTTTCTGTTATCTTGGTCAAAGGACCCAATAGAAGCCTTGGGTTTACAATTGTTGGTGGCAAAGATTCACCAAAAGGACGGATGGGGATTTATGTGAAGAGCATTCTCCCTGGAGGAGCAGCAGCAGCTGATGGACGTCTGAAGGAAGGTGAGGTAGAGTAATTTATTTTTAAATGTTTATTACCTAATATAATTTATTTTTAAATTTATTTTTTAATTTATTTTTAAATGTTTATTACCTGATGCCTCTTTCCTTTTGTTTCGTATGCCCAGATGATAGAGAGCTTAAGTAACATGTTTCATAGAGTGTCAACCAGGACCATTTGTAAACAATGAGGAACTTTGGTAAAAATTGATGTTTTTAAATTTTGGACTGCAAGTTCTTTGAACAGAATTTTGAATCCAAACCAACGTTGGTGGACAATGTAAAAACCCAAGAGAGATCTTTCAGAAGATATGCCAAGTCAGGGAGTCAATAATAAACACCAGAAACTTCAAGCTGTGAACAAAAAACACTTTTGATTAATTTTGAGACACGTTCTCTGACTAAATTTATTAAATATACAAGCTTTCGACTACCTAACTGTAGTCTTCGACAGTTAGTCTTCAAAATTAATCATGTCTCAACCTGGCTGCGCAATCTCCATATTTTCAAAAAAGACTTTTGCCCAAAAAAGCTTGTAAAAGAAATGTAAAGGGAAAAAAATGGACATTTTGCGCATTATGTCTGTTTTTCTTCAGGTGATGAAATTGTTTCAGTCAACAAAGTCGGTTTACACAACTTTTCTCATACTGAAGCCGTACGAAAGTTCAAGGTAAGGAAATGCCAACGTTTTTTCAATAATGCGCTTTTTTTTATTAGTCTTCTCTTTTCCCCAATTTCTGTGCTTTGGGGTAGATCTTTTTGTGCTTACACGTGTGTATTAAGTGTGGAAGTGAATCTTCCCGATATAAAATGCATATGTCGACACAAAAATGGTGGTAGGGGGCAAGAGCCAAACGGTTGATCAAGTCGGTTGAGCGGATATTTCCCGTACTGCCTTGCTTGTGTAGAATAAAAATTAAAAATTTGACAATACATGAAGTCAAAATGTATTACAAACAGTCAGAAAAGGAAAAGTTACCATGCAGAGTGAAGCTAGTGACGAAATTCTTCATGAAATGAAGACGGAATTGCAAGCCTTTATTTGACGTTCTATACCTTTGCGCTTTTCAATTATGTGTCAGTAAAACCATATAAATAAACTACTTATTGACCTCGCTTGTTCGGTCTGTACTAGTGAAATATTGGACCTCTGTTTTTGCGCGGACCTCAACTCGTGGGGCTCGTCTCAACCTCGGTATTTAAAACCATCGGCCTGAATAAATTGAGTGGTTGTTTCTTCTACATATTTTTCTTTTCAGACGCTTGGCCAAGGCATTGTGAACCTTCTTGTTCGCCGACAATTTTCTAATTCCTCGCTAATGACTGACCAGACACCACTACGTCGCTCAGCCTCGCTCCAGAACTTGACCAAGGTACATTCACCTCCTTTGACTGAAATTAAGAAGATAAGGCTTGTGAAAGGTAAGTGAAAAACCAGAATGTTTCAATTTAAGTTAATAAAATGTTGCTTGACTGGTCAAATGCATTGAGATAAGAGAACAAAGCTTCACCCTCAACCCGTTGCTTCTGTTACAGAAAAACACTCCGGACTTGGCTTTTCAGTGGCTTGCAGTGGCTCCAAGGGAACTAAAGACTACGCTATTTACGTTCAATACATCAGTGACAGCTCATCTGCTGTTGGCAAACTACGGTGAGATATTTTACATAGCTCTTGTACGAACGTTATTTGGGTATTCTTTTGCACTTTCTCTGACAATTGATATCCCGCAACACCCATAAAAATTACGCCGAATACATTCTGAAAATCGAATTGGTAGAGACACCAATTCGAAAGGATAAAGGCCAGTTGATGCATTTATAATTTGAAGGCTGTATCTGATGAATCTTTGGTCCGCGCTAATATTTCATTTGGATTACGTCCTCCTTTCCCAGGGATTGAGTTGTATTAGTTTCAGGATAGATAAACTTGGTTGCTGGTTGGGTTAGAGACTAGTTCCTGGCCGGTGAATTATGGTTGAATTAGGTCAACCACCAACCTTTATCCGACTTTCAACTTGACAATCACCGTGCGTTGAAAAGGTCAGGTCTACTTCTTGGAAGCTTACGACTTTAATTTTCTGGATTTTTAAAGAATATCTCCTTGTTCATTACTTACTCATGACTCGTACTTACTTTTACACAGGTTAGGAGATGAAATCCTCAGTGTGAACTCTGAGGACTTTTCACGGAAGTCTTTCGAGGAGGCGGTGAACTTTCTTGAAAAGCTACCTTATGGGAAGGTTACCTTGGCGATCAAAAGACCTGGAGAGAAGCCGCTGCCATTTCTTCTGGACAACGAGAGTGATTATGTTGGTGAGAACATTGTGTTTATATTTATATGCTTACCTATGTGACTGTTTCATCCCAGTTGGGCATCCGACTGGTAAAAGTTATCCAATGTGGTGATAGTTTAACCATTGAGTCACCTATAGGGACTGATTCTGGCCTCTTCCTTTAGCACTCATTCTGACAAAGATTAAGATGACATTTTGTTGATTTAATTCTTAAAATTCTGACCCCAAAGCGTTAATGAACTATGTCGACTCTCCACTTGTATTTTCTGCAGATTCCTCAAGTATCGATTGTTCTTCAGAAGCGTCTGACTCCCCGGCATCTTTTAAAAAACGGAAGAATTTAAGTTTGGTAAGAATGAGTGCCAAAGTTTGTCACGTTCAAAGAGAAAAATATATCATTTTTAAAAGTATACACATGTAGTTGTATAATTATATTTCTCTCTGCGTATGCGTATATGAATCTATATGGGTATGTCTGTGTGTTAGTGTCTGTGTACATGTGTGTAATAAGTACGTACCAGAAGGTTACATCACAGTTCTTTAGTTGTTATATTAAACTTTTCATACTTCCATGACAGGTTAGCCACTGGACCTTGAACATTAATTTTACCTAACGTAAAAAAGAAAGTGGACTTCGTCCCTTTGCTCACTAAGTACATTAAAGTATAACCAACGATATTTTTCGGTTGTAAAAGTGTAAACAACGCCAGCAGATTTTTTCGAAATCAAATAATTACGTTAAAATATTTAATATTTTGCATTTCAGCCCGGCTCATTCTACTCCTCCAAGTTAATTGAAGATACTGTAAAGATGGCTATGTCATTTGACTCTGTTCCTGACAGTGACTCGGATACACCTTGTGGTTCAATCCTCCGGCAAACGAACGATCCCACGGCAGACCTCGATCTCTCTGCCACACAGCGTGAAGTAGTCTCTCCAAATGGTCTCAAAGAGGCAAATACATCTTGGTTGAGTGGTGAAGGACATGAACATTTACCTGAACTCATGGAGTCAATTTTGTTTGCTAACAATAAGTCAGACACTTGTTCATCACTATCTGTTAATCGTGGCAGTTGGTCTGATGTTCCTGAAGGTTATGAAATACACTTGGTTAATATCGAGAAAGAACTGGATGATTCATTAGGAATATCGCTGATTCCTTGCGGTGAACCACTGAATGGACACTTTAAGGTAAGTAAAATCGCCGCTTGTCATAGTTGTCGGTCATCGGGCATCCTTGATCATGATCGTTCGTGACCATGTCGTGACTTGACCGTGCGGGTTGAGACACAGTAGAGGCCTGTGCTTCATGTGGACTGAGTTTTACTCAGTGCAAGTTGTATAAAGCTTGGGTTTTCAGCGTAAGCTAAGTAATTTCACGGCTCGAGAAGGTCCTACAATTTTGATTGGCAACCAGTACCGTATTCTTAATCCTTGCTCATGCTTCCATTTCACCCTTTTTTTTCGATGTCGCTTATTTTGATTTAAAGACCAGAACAGTTCCTGCGTCTTGTAGTAAGGACCTGTGTGCTGTATTATTGTTATTTGTTGCTTTCAGGTTTTAGCGAATGCTAAGGTTTTTCGTGTAAATCTTGGTACAAATGTGATCTGGTATTGTTGACGATGTGACTGGTAATCTGTTGGTATTGATGTTGGTAGAAGGATGATTTAAAGATATCTGAATTTCTTTGTATCCTCACAACCCAAACATGTTTGAATGTAGACCAGTGTTCTTGTTCGGGATACGTGCATTTACTAATCTTAAGCATTCGTCCATTCTGTAGATACGGCGCTTGTTGTCAGGAAGTGTGGGCGACAAAACTGGCAACCTTTTAGTTGGAGATTGCCTCTTAGCAGTCAATGGCGAGGATTTGAGAGGGATGACTCATACTGGCGTACTCCAAGAACTGAAGAAACCAAGAACACACCTCGCTTTAGTAATCTTAAGAGAGAAGTCACCAGACATAAATCAAGGTTTACTGAAAGGTAATAGCGTACCAACAGGTGAAACTGCTCATTCACAAGGTAATAACCATGTGGATCCCGAAAGGTCTCAGGAAACTCTTGGCGCACCCCCGCCATTGCCATTAACACTTCCTCCACCGCTATCCGACGATGAAGAACAGTTGAACATTACAAATTCCCTGGATCGTCGAGTTTCTGAACCATCTGATGTGAAATCTAGTTCAATAACCTTGCCAACTGGACCACATTCAACTGAAACACCTGAGAACCCTCATGAGGCTGCCGTCCAAGAGAGAAACGAACCATGTTTTATCCCACCTCCCGTTGTTTTCGAGGACTTGGACTATCTTAGTGACTTCCAAAGACAGCTGTCTTTCAGGAAATACATCGTCGGCCCTCCTCCAGTATTTGAAGAAGAAACTTCTGTTTCGTCGTTGATTGAAAAAACTAAAGTCCTGCCGCCTTCTGTCTCCTTTAATGACGAAGATCACGTAAAAAGTCTAAAACCTGAAGAGCCATTTCTGGATGAGGCAGACATGAAACTCGAAACAATCCACTCATTTGTTTTACCACCACCAACGACTCACGCGCAACCACATAGCACGATCCTCCTATCCATCCCTCCTCCGCCCAAAGAACATCCTCAAAAGGAATCCACCTCTGTCATGACTCGGTCACCCCCTAGATCCGAACCTCTTCCACAAATTGTTCCACCTCCGCCATCAGAAAATGTTTCCTTAGAACCGTTTCCGGCTATTGTACCTCCTCCGCCGGTAGATCGTAGTTTTGAGGTTATGTCGCCAACAATTGCACCTCCTCCTCCTCCAGTCACACCCCCTCCCGATAAGGTACCACCTCCGCCATTCATACCACCCCCACCAAGTGTTCCACCTCCTGCTGTGGAATCTTATCCTCCTGGTGTACCTCCACTTCCCCAATCTATCCCTGCCCCTCCATCAACTTCTGTTCCGTTTTCAGTTGTTCCCCCACCACCTCCGTCGACTTTCCCTCCTGCACACCTTAACTCAAGTGCAGTGACCAAGACGTTGGTTCATTCACCTTCTACTTTACCAGCTGAACCCTCAGTAGTTCGATCACGACCACTTATCCAAAATCAAATACACAAAAACCGTGTGTCACCCTCCAATTCCGCAATCTCCTTACTTGATCAAATCCTGGAATCCCAAACTGTCGAAAGCACTTCGTCGTCTTCTGATGCCAGATCCATGGAGTCTGCGCTAAACCATACCGGAAATCCACCCACACCGCTGGCCTTAAGTCGCGTTCCTCGAGGATCGCAACTTTCCGCGTCATATCCAAATTTGCTGGAGAGTACGAAGTCGGGAAAGCCAGCAGTCGTCCTCGCCAGTCAACCATATGAAAAAAGGTCATCGGCACGTTCTCCTCGGGCTGCCCTACAGGCTAGGTCACCAATTTTGTCGGATATGGTAGTCGGAAGTCGTTCTGAGGATTTTCCATTTATGATCGAATATCATGCGAAAAAGTCCAAGAGTCTGGGAATGAAAGTATGCTCTACCTCTGAAGGGCGGATCCGTGTCGTTGAATTATCGTCGAACGGAATTGTGAAGAAAGACGGAAGAATAAGGTTTGAACATTTATTTTGCTTCCCTCCACCCTCTTTACCGCCACCCTTCCTTCTTTAATGACGGGTTTACCCCCCTGGCCGCCCACACCATGGCTTGAATTTCATAGTGGCACAAGCAACATTAAACGGGAAAAAGTTTTGCTTATAAAATACGCAGCGTAAGACACCAAATGAGCTTTGTTTGCACAATCGAGAACAAAATTCGCTGATACATGTCTAAAAAACCCTCTTTCAATTACGTAGAGTTGCCAATCTATCTGGTCACCTTCCTTCATTCCAATGTTGTTCTTACCAGAACGCAACTTATAAAATTATGGCCAGCAACAGACTAAAACCCAATCAAAGCCTCATGTCACAATGAGGTCGGGAAGAAAGTTCGCCACAAGCATCCCCTGATCTCCGAACTAATCGTTCTGTTATCTGTGGACGTATTTTGTGTCACACTTACACATTTTTAACTTTATCTCATTTTTCAGAGTAAATGACTACTTGATTGCCATCAACGATATTTCAGTTTCTGGCAGTTCACTTGGAGAAGTGAGCAGTCTTATTAAGCATGTCAGAAAGGGAACTGTGAGACTAGTTGCGCAAGCGCCAAGTGGTCCGAACTGGAAGGGGATTGGAAGCGCAGATCTCCCAACAACTCGCCCGAACTTTGGCTCTTGTATATCGATTGGTCCAGTGAGTGTTAGTGATCAGCCTGTCGACAATGCCTCGCCAAGAAAACAAATAATTGCACGTGGCAATAATAACGGGAGCGAGGCTATTCCCCAGTCCCATGATGCGAAGGTTTCGCTAAGAAATGCTGACCAATCTGAAGGACTGTCAAGACAGAGGCCTCGTTCTGAAGTCCTGCAAACAGACAACGATTTAATGGACAAAGAAGCTAAAAAAATGATGAAGAAAAAATATTCGGTGAAGGCAAGGCTGGGACGTGTTTTTGGAAAAGATTCAACGAAATCCAAGAATTCAATTAAAATATCGTTACCACAAGAACGAGACAAAGGAGTGAACGCCGTGTGTGCATCACTGTGTGAAGAAGAAGAGACAAACCACTATGAGGTTGTTGATCTTTCTGGCCAAACAGACGGATTAAATCACGAAACCGTGGGAAATGGGGATGTCAGCGCTGGAGAAACCAGTGAAACAAAAAATATTTCCGATGAGCAGTTAGCTTCGGAGGATCCAAAAAACCTCGTGAACACTTCTTCCGAAAAAATGAAAGTTAAAAGAAGGCGGAGGTCGCTTGATATGCTCCCTCCTCCACCGCCACCACCTCCTCCGAAAGAGGTGGATAACATGGAAGCAGAAGAGAAATACATCGCTACGTACGAAACTGCACGATGTTTTCCTGACCCTCACATGATCATGCAGGATCCAAACGGTCCCGAATGTCCTCCACTGAAGCCCAAACGAACTTCTTTTATCGACAACCTTGAATTTATCAGTGAACCAGAAAATGAACGACTGAACGCCCAAAACGGTTTGCCGAGGAGCAACTCGAAATGTTCCGATAGATCCTCCGACTATACCACGGTTTATCCACAAAAACCAAGGCGAACTTCGGTCAGTTCTCAATCCTCTGTGGACGCGAAGGGAAAATCTGAGAAAGAATTGGGTTGTAAAACTATGTCATCTGTGTCTCCTAAACCTCCTGTAGCTGAGAAGCCGAAAGTGTTTCCAAAGCCAGTGTTGTCTCCAAGACGTGTAGCGTCTTCACAATGTACTGATACTACAGATCGTTATAAACAAGGAATAGACGCTTCTTGTTCATCACGAACTGAAAATATTGGAGGAAACGACATTGATAAACCGGTTGAAGATAATAACGACGATGTTTTTGCGCTCAAACCTGCGGTTGAGAGTCACGTAGTAGAATCTGTCTCATCACCTGACATTTACTCTCAGCCATTAAGAAAGCGTCGTTCATCACTGCCAGATCAGAGTTCCGAAGTGGCGTCTCCCACTGAAAGAATATCTCGAAGTGGTGCGCAACAACTTAATACAATGATCGCACCTCAGGAAGACCCGGAGGAAGGCGTTTTCACTGTTCAGGTGAGTATTATGGTCCTTCTCAGTAGTGTCACATTTTCTTTACCTAGAGTGTTGTATTATTTTAATGATGTAGTTAGGTCCGGTCTCACTAATCGTGAGTTTTATGTGGAGGGATCCGTTAATAATATCCTGGTTTTTTACTTGTAGTTTCCCGATCATGTTGTCTGAGAGACAGGAGCCCATCTTGCTACAACGAACAAAATGTCTCTTTTCGTAGTAATTGTCATCCTTTCATCTTCAAAAATAACACACACACAACTTTGTTAAAAATTACCTTCAACTTCGTTAATAAGAATTGTGAAATATCACTCTACAGTTGTTTTTTCTCTCCTCTACAGCTGTTGAAACAACAACGTTCTCTTGGATTAGTCATAACAGGTGGTATTGACACCCCACTAGGCATGCTATACATCAAGGAAATCCAACCAGGAACTCCTGCAGCTCTTTGTAAACGACTGCAAGTTGGTGACCAGGTCGTCGAGATTAACGGCGTGAACCTTCTTGGGGCGACACATGGCGAGGCGTTACGAATCATGCGAACCACTCCGCCACTAGTAGAGCTTCTTGTGGCACGACGGAATGATAGAACTGAGGATAGCTTACATATTGACCAGGCAAAGTTAAAGAAAACTTCACCCACACGAGCTAATGAGACAATATGGAAGACAGCGATGGTGACAAGCAAAATACCTAAAGAATCTTCCAGTATGGTGTTGCATTCGCCAACCAGCAAATCACCTCCCTTACCTAATCGGAAAGGTGCGGCGCACGGAAGGAAGATGGATCCGGGAAAGAAACCCGGGGGTCATACTCCCTCTACTTCAGCTGACTACAACAGCTCGGATATTCCTGTTTCCTTTATTGGCGGAGACGAAGACCCAGTCATCGACAATCATTTGAAGAAGGGTACATCTGGGAACGAAGAGGAGTTGAGGGTGAATGTCACGTTGACTAAGGATCCTATTGTTGGAGTTGGTATCAGTGTTTCTGGCGGCAAGGATACTTTGTCCGACGATATAATTGTAAGGATTTTTATTCAAAATAAACTTCATTATTCTAGCGTTGACGAGGAGGCAGAAATTCCACCACTGAAATAGCTTGGTACAATTTCCGAGCGTATAGAAATTTCGGAGGAAGAATAAAACTAAATGTGATGAAGGTTAACGGAAAAATAGTTTGAAAATCAAAACCTAAAATGAAGTGAGGCATTGGAGTGGTTGCTATGGCAAAATTGATGTTTCAAAATGGCTCCTAGTTACGAATCAATATTTAATTTGAAAGAGAGTACGCTGACCACCATTTCTTTTTTTCACATTGATTTTTGCGCAGATTATGTCTTTATGTATGACGTCTGGTGTGGGTATTTATTCTGTGAAGTGACTCGTTTGCTCCTCCATTCAGTCCGTTCGTTCGTTCATTCAGTCAGTCAGTCCCTTCATTTAGTCCATTCATTCATTCTTTCATTCATTCTTTCTTTCATCCATTCACTCATTCATTCGTAAGATATCTAGGTTTCGGACAACCTGCTTGGTGAGGGCAGTGGACGTGGTTGTCAAAACGTTCTTTAAGAAATGCGTTTAGTTTGCTTTCTCAGCCCAACTTACCGTTACCTTACAAAGGCCTTGATATGTTGGTTTTGTATTCACCATGGCCATTTCCACATCTCTTACTTTTTTTATCCTAGATTCGTCACATAGCCCCAGGAAGTGCGACAGCGCGCGACGGCCGAGTGAAGATTGGTGACAAACTCTTAGCGGTAAATGGCCAAACACTGAAAGGTATGACTAACCCGCAGGCTCAAGCATTTCTTAAACAAACACCACATACGGTAACTCTGACTTTGTCACGACGGAAAAAAAGCTCGGGAAGTGCTCGTACTCCACCGCCGGTCGCTCGAAAACCGATCTTCTTGCTGCCAAAGGTTGAGAAACCAGCGGAAGACAAACCAAAGGAAGACGAGTCGTTGGCATGGCCAGTTAAAGAAGAGAAACGCAAGAGTTTGTGGGGTAGCATCAGTGGCAGCTTTCACGGGAATCTGGTGAAAAAAAGCGTGGACATTAATCTAGAAGAGCCTGGCGATAGTCTTTCGAAGTACACGAAAACTACTCCAGTAAGAAAGAGTATGAAAGACCTGTTCAGCACAAGTGAATCTGATCCAGTTTTGATGGATATCGAAATAGACCAAGGTTCCTCGGGGGTAGGCTTCAGTATCAGGGGAGGACAAGATTCCATTTATGGCGATTCGTCTCTCTTTGTCGATACCGTGTTTTCCAAGACAAGTGAGCGCGGCGCTTCTTTGGAAAGTGGGGACGAGATAGTTATGATTAACGGTCATGATATGTCCCGGATGACGCATGCTGATGCGGTGGAACTGTTAAATTCTTTACCGAAAGGTCGTGTGCGTATTCGAATACGGAGAAGATGACCTAGTGCTGGTTAATATGGTGGCGTCGTTTTGTCGAGTATCACTTTAAGTCGTCATCCATTGATGGATTAGATTTAAAGTGAAGGCTGTTTCCCACTTGTCGGCCAAAAGAAATGAGAAATCTATTCAATTTAAACAAAGGAAAACCGAATCATGTGGCAAAGTTCATCTGGTGGAAAACAGCTTTTAGGGACAAGGTTTGGCTAAGAGTTAGGATGAGTGTCAATAAAATAGTTAACAAATTATCACATTTCTCTTACAGGCGAAATAATTTTATCCTCCTTCAGGGCTGTTCATGTGATGTTTAAGAAGTCTGAATGTTCAGAAATTGCCGGAACGAAAAGTAGAAATTAAATTTCGGAACAAAGGTCCGTCGTCAGAACGAAAAATCTTCACCTTTTACTCCCAGGGTTCGTACGAATCCTCAAAAACCACAAATGTCCTTAAATTTCCTTTCAAAATTAAGTACTCAGACGTCCTTAAATCTCCTAAAAGCTTACCCAAGTTCATGAAAAGTCCTTAAATTTTACTTCGCCTGCTGTCTTCCAATAAAGCTACTATTATTTTTAAATAGCCATGGGTTACATTGTATCGTATGTTTATAATCGTTCGTCTTTATTCAAATGAAATCAGATGACCTAGCCCTTATCATGACACTTGGCATAGTTATGGTTATATGTTAATGTATCATATAGTGTCTAGGTTTTTGGAAATTGGGTGTCGTATGTGATGGGTCCTTAAAAATGACTTAAATGTACCAGAAAAAGTCCTTAAAATTTATACTGAGATAAAAGAAAGACGCCTGTACTCCATGACGAAGAACCTTTGCCGAAACATTAGTTTTTTTCTCGTGGACAATTGATTTGGGTAGGTATATAACTTAAACTTTGTCGAAATAAGCTTATATTTATTTATAATATGTAAAGGGAAACTAAATTCTGTAGCTATATCTGCAGTACTGTACGCATTTTTTTTTTTTTTGAAATCCGAAGGGTTTTTTTCTAGGAAAAAAGACCAGACGATTTCCAGTTCAGTTGTGGGAGACAACTTTTTTCTTCCGGGAAGTTAGTATAAAAACGTTTCCAGAGAATCAAAAACAAAAAAGACGTAAATCCTATGGAAATAGCTACGATGAAATGCTTGTAGTTCAAAAATTACAATTTTTCGTGTGACTTCTCAATTTCGCGCTCATTCTTGAATATTTAAATTCGCCTGTTGCAAATGCATTCAATATGTAATTCCTCGAAAAGTATTCGAGCTTCGAATGAGTTCGGTAGTTCATAGAAGTTATTTTATAACGCTAGATTTTATACAGTGAGAGTTGTAAAATATTCGATTTGTAACAAATCACAGCTTTAATAAAACTTGTAAGCTTGTACTTCATTGTTAAATCGTACATAGAAATTCGCATTCTGCGACCTTAGATTACAATATGCAGTATGGAACACCACGCCTTCGGACCTAACTGGAACGATATAGTGTGCGAGTTTGGGCCCATCCATTCGTTTTTTTAAGGAACATTTTTGTTAGCACAAGACTGCTTGTCCGACTGTGCTAATTTGATTAGTGAAACTGCATTGCGCATAGTCCCGGATACCCCGGCCGCCAGCAGAATAGCGCCACACTCGGGCGGCATCAAGAATTTCCGGGAAATGTGAGATCGCAAGGCTCCTTGGGGTCCTCGCGCGCTCACGTCTTTCCCGACTTCCCCTTATATCCGAGGTAGGTGCCTTCATCTAGAGCTATCTAATTTAAAAAATAGTTTAATATTTTGAGTAAGAAACATTCTGAAAAACCATGGAAGAGTGGCGAACGTCCCTAAATACGCTCCTCATGAAAACGAAAGTTTCGCGTAACCCGTCTGAAACCTAAGCTGATCAAAAATACGGCAGTAATTACACAATGCATAATCCAATAATATCGGCCAGAAGAAAAAATTGTAGATAGAACTATGCTGTAATTTTTAATAATCGCACCAACAAGATGCATGTTTTGTTCTGCTGAAATTAACCACAAAATGACGATTTACGGGAGAAATACTGTGTTGTATCTTTTGCTGTTGTACACATCGCAAGAAGCCCGGCAAAAAAATAACTTTACTAAAAATTCTTGTCCCAACAAGACATGCCCATTCAAGACAATATACATTCTAGTAGTTCAACCCAAACAGTTATTGTTTACTATGTAAAATACGATAGCACTTGAGAGTTTTTCTATTTTTAAGTTATAATTTGGAGTACTCAGTTCCCAAGTAGTTCAGATTCTCCAACCGACGAAAAACGCTAAGTGCTGTGTTTTGGTTTAGTTTATGAAGAGAGGAGAGTCTGTACAGTCCGTTTGAAACTTCTTTGACAGTGAAGTTATTTAATGAAGGCAGAAATGACAGCCCACATGATCTCATTTGCATTAGGCTTTTGACATTCAATTTCAGGATCCAGATCCAATAATTCTCGGACATGTTTCATGGCCACATCGTAATCCTCGTCCGACAGAGATGTGAAGGCATTCTCCAAGACATCCGAAGAGTGAGCCAAGTAAATCAGTGACAGCATCTTCCGGTCAAATCGCTGAGTATCGTTCACCCATCGGCTGAGGACGGAATCTTGCACTTTGCGTATAACTCGCTCTTTTATCGACGTGTCTACGACGGGATGGGTCGTCATGTCAAATAAAACATAATTCTGCTTTTCGGTAGTAAGGACGCCTTTTTCTACAAGATTTTTGGCAATTCTTTCACGGACATTTCTCATTTGAAAGCCAAGTTTGAACGGGTTCCACGTTTCTCCTAAAATTTCAAGGAAACATTTGCGAAAATTACACAAAATAGGAAGCGCGAAAGATTGCTGTTTGTATCCAAGTGACGATTTCCGCCAGGACAATCAATTTAAATCAGGATGACATTAAAATGCAAAGATAGAAAGCCATTTTATTCTCATGGCTTTGATTGAAATGGATGGCAAGGAACAAACTGATGAAAGTTCTAGTAAAGCAATTGAAAACATTTGTGAATCAATGACGCAATCAACTTGAAAGAACTCTTTAAAGAATAAAGAGTTTTGTTTCCTCTCTTTTATTCTCATTGTTGTTCTCTCTTTTCATTCACATTAATTTATTCCTATCTATGATGGCCTTTATTAATTCATTCTGGCTAACATCAAATTAATTTATTCATCAAAAAGAGGTCAGCTGGGGCTACCCTCAGCAGGAATGGGTTAACCAAGTAGATCTCTGATTTTTTAAAACAAATTTTCAATTATTTAATCAATTCAAAATCACTTAAAAAAATAGACATAAGGTAATGCACATGGCAAACAAATACACTTCACCAAGTTATTTCATGGTACATTTAAACTGGAAAATGAATAGCACAATGAAATTATTTTTAATCTCAGTCATAGTGGAAATACCACATCTTCCATGCTGTTTTTCTGCATCTGTAATAAACTTCTTTTTATTGAAATACTGAAGTCTATGACATCAATGAACTACCAAAGCCTCCTGTTTCATCAAAGCTTTTGGGTTTTTATTTATTTATTTTTTCAAATTCTTTTTGAAACTGTATCAAGAATGGTCATGTAAACCTCACCTACGTGGAACTAATTAAAAGAAAAAAACAGACACTCAGCAACAGACAAACAAACATTTGGATTGGAGTCTTCACAAGGAACTTAGAAGTATATTTAATTAATCAAATTATTACATATTTAGTCACAGCCTTTGACTTACAATGAATCTCTATTGTTTTCGAAACATCTCAGATGCCTTCAGAATTTGATGAAGGAACATGATATTTTTCAGCCTATTAATCAGAGTAATTACTAGTTCAAGTGGATTGGGGCAAAAATGTTTGCATTTGATTTGACTCATAATTATAAATGCAAATCATAATTTCAATTTTGTCTATTTCAAATGGGGATAAATTATCTGACAAAAAATAGAAAATAATCAACTGTACACAACTTCTCATTCAACAAACACAGCTCTAGTGACATGTGCAAGAACTTTATTCTCAAGTCACCTGATTGCAAATTCCAAAAATTAAGAAGCAAGGGCACACTTAAATATTTTACTCTGGCTGTTCCCAGATGGTTTAACTTATCAAAGAGACAAGCCCTGCACCTTAATGAGTTAATATTAACATCTACTCTAGTGTATTGTTAACTAAGAAACACATAGTCGCATCACAAGAATTCCCTGAAATTCACTGAACTTCATCCAAAATAAGCCATGCAATTGAGTCACTGGTGTCTATTTGAGTGTGTTTTTGTCATTTCTTTTTACTTTTTTAAAGTAAAGATAAATGTTGTCCACGTATGCTGTATCAATGCCCAAAAAGCTGGTTTGGATCACGTTGTGTTTTTTACAGGCCTGATAATGTCTTCAAACATTGGTTTCCTTTATCTTCATCATGAATTATTCAAGCATTTCTAAAGTTGGCTTGTTATTTTCATAATTTTGTCATAAATACTTCTGCAGGTTGAAAAGGGAAGATGTGAAGGATAGGGAGAGGTGGAGAAGGCTGCTGTGTAGAGCCACCAGCCAACCCCTGCATAAGCAGGGAAAACGGCCCTAAAACAACTGTTGTTGTTGTTGTTGTTGTTGTTGTTGTCGTCATAAATACTACAAAACATGGCAGCTTCAGACACGTTGTATCTGTCATAAAAATACAATGGGTCCACCCCACCTAGAGAATTTATGTGTGACAACGCTGTTTCTTTCGGGGGCAGTTTTCCAGTCATGCAAAAAAAATTTCAATCATTATATTGATAGTAGTCCAATATAACGATGATCATTTGTCGTATTAGAAAGAGATCGGAACACTAACAATAACCTTCCTTAAGTGTCGATCAACAAGTTCTTCCTCAAGCCACGATTCTTCCAACAAGTTTTAAGAAGTACAAAAACTAGTGAGAGAAAAATGTTTAATAAACTCACCACTTAACAATTCGATCCAATTCGGTACTGTATCCAAAGGCTGAGTTTCCTTTATATGCTTCAAAGCCTCGTCTAGAAGTACATCGCCCGTCGGAGCAGTACTTTTGTGGACAACTTTGCGGCTCAAAAGGCCCTTCCTTCGCATACCTGTCTTCTCCAATTCAATTCGACCTCTAATTCCAAGCTCGATTAATATGCAGCCACGTAAACCGGCCGAGATACAATCATTCCAAAACGAAGTATAACCCTATGAAACGACAAAAAACCCATCAGGAATTCCTTCGTCTTTCCTTACCATTCCTCTAGATTTCCTCTACTTACTTCACGATCTTTTAAACCAAGTAATAAAATTTCTTCCATCAAAGTTAATCGCGTTTCTTTCGTCTCTGTCTCGTCATCTTGTTCCGGTAAGTCGATCGCTGGATCAACTTCAGTTTTTGTACTACTTGTTGCTTTGTTGCGTTGAACTAAGTTCCCAGTTCTTCTCATAGCCATAGCTGGCTTTCTTACGCGATCATTTAGAAGAAAAGAGAAAGAAACAAAGGCAAAACTAAACCATTGAATTTCAGTTCTTCTAGAAATAGATCGCCAAAGGTTGAACTCGGCGCATAGATCTTCTGCGCATTTGGCTAACAATTAGGTACCAATCTCCTTTAACGAAATCACTGACATTGGACATCACCTGCTGGTCATAATTTCTGTAAATTAAGAATGTTATGTAGCAGACAAATCTGTTTATGACTTGGTGTTAACTGCCAAAAAACGGAGTAAACTTGCATTAAATGTAAACATGCAGATGACGAAGGAAAGAAGAAACTGGAAAGGAGTATATATTATTTTGATATACTAGTAATAACAGCAATTAACTCAGTTTCTATTCACGCGTATTCTTATTAATTTGGGTTGGGCTTGTTTTATTTCCATAAAGGACCCTATGAAAGCCAAATCTTGACCACCAGGGTGTCTTACTGTATGGTTGAATGAATGAATGAATGAGTGAATGAATGAAAGAATGAATGAATGACATATATACATAAATATATTAATAATAAAAGTAAACTAAAATAAATAAATGAACGTCGTCTGATCTGTGATCAGGACGTAATCAATGGATTGACAAAAATTTCCAATAATTGGGTTGTGCATCGATGTTGTGCATTCCAAACCGCTGTCCAGGATAACGCGTACTCATTGCACAAGGATTAAAAATGACCAAATTTCAGTATTTGCATGCATTGGATGAGCCTTCCGGTTTTGTTCATGTAAATAAAATTGAATTCTGTTTCTTTCTTCCGTTCCAGCGGTTTCCCAAACGCCTTTTCACTCAAGCAAACCGACCTTGAAAGCCAATCAAGAAAATATTCCGAATGAGTTTGGCAACGCGTGTTGTGCAGTCAGGGAGTCGAAATACCCACGATGGACGAGTCGTCGTAAACAACCAAATACGCATTGTACGTTTTCGCTATTTTGTCAGAAATATATAACGATTATCCAAGACTGATTTCGGTGGTGGTGGAACTGGAGTGGAACGAGCTGTGTCCAGAAACCTTACAAGATTTTAAAAGAATTAACTGGTAACCAACGAAGTGAGTTTTCACGACATGTCAAGTGTCTGTGCCCCAACAAGTTGGGTGAAACCAGGAAAACGTCCAGTCGTCGACTATTGGTGAGAAAAACGATATGTTTGAGACTTTAACTCTATACCAATTCTGTACACGTTTAATTCAGTGTCAAGTAATGGGGTTCTTCCTTGATAGGCAACACTTCCTTTCCAAATGTATTTTCACAGTTAAGCCTTTCTTTATCCTAGATATTTAGGTAGGATGTAGTTATCTCTGCTGCTCAAATCCTCTGAATTTCCATAAGTTCATCTAATACTTCAGCTTGTGCAACTCATAAGAGTGTAAGATAGGACCAATAAGTCACGCTTAGCTTGTGGTCAAAGTCAAATGCCAAAGGAACATCGTTAATGATTTTTCTTCGTCGATTAGTGTTTGTACAAAGCTGCGTGAAGACGTCGAAGTAAAGTTTGAATGAGTAAATAGGTATGTTTCCCCACCTGAAGATTTTCAGTGTTAGCAACAGGTCTCGACGTATACAACGCTGGCTTTTCTTTTCGGCTGAATAAATTATGCTAGCGTAGTTTTTTGTTTATCAAATTCATGTGGCGATATTAAGCTGAAAACAAAATTTTGCTTCATTGGTGAGAATAAATTTGAAGGACGTTTGGTGAGGAAGAGGAATATTGAAATCTTGGGCAAAACCACTTGGAAACCTTATATTTTGTGATCTTGTCACGTCGATAAACAACTGTTGGGTTTGCTAAACGAATTTGGATATAATGTTGAGTGGTAATCTTATTAAATGCTGTTGAAGTATTCGTGTTCGACGTTGGTAATTAGACTTTTGACAAGAGAAGTACAAAATTTACATACTTCGTTGACTACGTAAGTTTCTTAATGGGATGATGAGGGATATACAAATTACCAACAGTCTTTATAAAACGCGAAGCGGAAACTCACCAATTACTTGATCTTAAAATAGCTTAACGAATAAAGACAGGAAAAGCATAAGTGAACTGCGCGTTTTTTGGTTAAATATTTGCCTTGTTTCAGAATAAATTTTTAGAAGCAGGTTTCAAGGCGTCGTCTCAGTTAGGGATGTGCTTGATTTCGATTTATTTTTTGTTTCTTTTCGTCCTTTGTTTGGTCAAATCCACCGTCCTTTCAAATTAAATTATTCCCTTGCAAACATTGCCCAGGCCCAGGAGTGCATCCCCATCATATAATTCCAAAGATGCCTGGGTGAATGTGGAATTCTAAACAAAATGCCTGGTACCGATTTAAGTGCCATTTCATGTCGTATTTTCTCACCCAGAAAAGTACCTTATCGACTATGTTGTTGTACGTCTAATTTATCCCACTCTCAATAAGCAAAATTCTTGTTTGTTTTTGCCTTTTTTATTCTCGAAGCCAAAATTGTCTCCATACGCAAAACTGAAGGATTTCTCTCCCATTCAAGGTGTCTTTCATAGTACAGTATATTCCGAGCAGTAAATGTTTCAATCGCTTTCACACTATAGTCAGTCAGTTCAATAAAGACATTTGCACCTCAATTGTTTTCAAAAAAATTCTGACGAGCATTCTTAAACATTCTCTAAAATAAAATCTTAAGCTTCACGTGGCACGCACTTCTTTCCGTAGTCTTACAATCTTTCTTTGAAAAAGAATACAACAAAAACTATGTCAGTTATACGAGCTGGCTGTTTTCAAACGGCCACCTGTCACTTGGTTTTTGCAATTCAAAATGTGCATCAAGTTAGCACAAAGCACACCCGGTTGGCTAGTGCTTAGCCTTTAGGCTGCTTATCAAATCAATCGAGTTGGATTCGTTGGATTAATTTGCAAATTCATTGCTTTTATGTAGAGCTATTAGAGGTATCAAAAACGGCTCGCAGTTAGCAAACATGACCGACGCTCAAACTCCTGAAATTATCAGAAGAACGCCCAGCGAGATAAGTCGTGAGCTTGAGCGAAGAAGTCGCCCTGATTCAGCTCACAAGGGGAACTTGAAACGTCTGAAAACCAGCAGTGTTAGCGGGTTTCAAAGATGGGAAAAAGAGAACGAACTTCTCTGGGCAATGCTTGAGGATGAAACGGAATGGTTAGCGCAGCTTTTCCCGGACATCTTTATTACCCCAGAATTATTTTTCTATGCATTGGAGGACGGCGTGGTGCTTTGTCGTTTGGCAAATCTCATTCAAGAAAAAGCAGAGGAATACGGTAAAAAGAATAATGTTAGTGTGACTGGAAAAAGGTTTAAATATCACACTAGTATTCCCAAGAAAAATAAGCAACTAGCTTTATTTAAGTCGCGAGAAAACGCACAAGGTTTTCTGACGTGGTGCAGACAGTTGGGGATTTCCGATTCAATTTTGTTCGAATCTAACGATATCGTTGAGGCAGACGAATGCAGAGAGGGTTGTAGAGAGGTTGTGATTTGTTTAATGGAAATTGCAAGAAGGGCTTCTGGTCGTTTTAAATTTACACCAATTCCAAAACTGATTCAGCTGGAGAAAGAAATCGAAGCCGAAGAACAACAGGACGCTGAGAATAATGCACTCGATCAGGTCGATTACGGTAGCTCTGATGAGGAGTCCAATGACAGTAGTCATAGTCCAAGTTTAGAAGATTCTTCTGCCCCAGCCAATGCAGGAAATGATACTTCTTCCAGTGGAACTAAAAAGAAACCAAAAAAACGTCACCACCCTAAAAGCGAGCTCGACAAAGAGGTAAAATTATTTTAATTTGCTTTCCTTTTATTAACGTCGTTTATATGCTGATAAGCTGATTCCACCGGGCCGTCAGGTTTCAATTTTTTCCACTCTTACAGTATAAAAATATAGTGTTATATTTTCTGCTTTCACTGTTAGTGAATCACTGAACACTCATCTAACCCTTGTTTTATACTGAAGTAAGTTCCGTGCAACCTGCTTGCTTTATATAAAGATCAACAACCCAGATGACTTGCATGAACTTATTAAAACTGCATACCATTTTAGGTTCCCGCGTAATTAACTTAGCTACATTCTTTTCTCGTTTTTCAACTTCCAGGAATTACAAATTCCCGCGTAATTTGATTTTGAGAAATTTTAGCAGAAGAAAATTACAATTCCCCTTGCTTGTCAACAGCTAAGGTGATTCTCTAAATCGACTGCAAGTATAACACCGTAAACGTGTGTTGCATATTGCTTGTATTGTTTGCTCACCTGCGATGTCTGTCAATTGTATTAGGACCACATTAAAGGAATGACAATATCCTTTCATTTGGAATTTTGGAGTCAATACTAAAACGTTTTGACGACATGTTTATGTTTTCTAAAATTGGTTTGGACTCATGCTGCAAAGGAGATGCTACAAGGCATGCCAAAACCAAGCGCTAGTTTATACTTCGCGCTATCATCAACTTTAATTCGGACAAACTGACAAACAGTCATTTCACCGAGATAAATGCGTAAGATATAGTGTGCTGTATTTTCTTGTATCCATTCCTGGTAATTTGAAAAAAAATAACAACTTGAATTTGTCCTGGAATTAAATTGGATTCTCATTATCTAATTGTTAGCAGACAATCAATGAAACTATTGTATTAAATCATTATATGAACCGTATAACAAACGTATTATTTGATGTTTCTTATGAACACTGTGAAACACTGTCAAGGAAGAACAGGAAGTTATGAAGGCAAATTATATATTAATAAAGAACTGTATATTTGCTTCAATCATACCAGTTAAAAATCAGAATTCTCCTTGAAAATAAGTTTGGTTTTGGGAGGTTTGCATGAATTCTCCAAATATGTCACCCAGAACCCTCCATCATCACAGAAACTTTTCAATTGAGCAGATGGAGGATTATAGTTGTTGACAGTTTTTAATGTTTACATATATTGCTCTGTGTCCTTCCAGGTTTTAAAAATTATTGATAATTTCAATGTGTACAACATTCGCAAGATCAAAGAAGGGAAATACCTCATTTTAGGGAAAATTATCTTTGTTCGGGTAAGAAATAATGAGTGACATAAAAAATTGTTTGTTATTCCTTCCCTTTTCTTTTTCTTCCTTTTTCTCCCTTTTACTTTCCTATTTTTCATCTTGCTTAATTTCTTGCTTCTCCTTTTCTTTTTTTATTTTTCTTGTTTTTTTTCCTTCTTTTGATTCTTGATTTTTCCCTTGTTACTCTCCTTCACCACCTTCTTCATTTCTTCATTCTCATTTTCTCCTCTGTCCTCCAACACCTCTTCGTCATTTTTCCATTTCTTTTCTCTTTTACATGTTATCATTTCTTTTCATTTTCCTTTGTTTACTTCTATTACACCTGTGATTCTTGCATATTTTCTCCCTAGTTCCTTTCCTTTCATTTTAATCAGTTACCCAATCACCCTGTCAATCAGACAATTAAGATATACATCAATAAATCAATTAATCAATCAATATATCAGTTGATTTATAAATCAGTTAACAAATGTCCAATCCTTAATATTTTAAAATTAAGATGTTAAATGGCCACATTCTTCTTCGCATTGGAGGGGGCTGGGACACATTGGAACACTACCTCATGACCCACATCCCAAAAGCTGGTAAGTTATCAATCACTTGCCTTGTCCTTCAGAACCCATAAATATTTTTTATAGTTGTTGCTTAATGATTAACTGAACAATATGAAATAAATACTAACCATAATTGTAAATATTAATAGTAATAGGGGGTCAGTCATTTCAATTATTCTTGTAAGCAATTTACAAACTTTAATGATTGGGTAATATTACATCAATCATTATTTTTTTTGTTATAATACCTTATCCCAAATGGTGAATTATTTGTACCACTAACTTCATTGAATTAATTTGTCAACATCTGCCTGGATTCATTTCAATAATTTTGATGAGCAGATACCCCAGTCTGGCAAAAATTTGCAATTTGATATCCTGTTCTGTATGTATCCTTGTCACATCTATTAAGTAATTCTGTTGATGATCCTGTTTTGAGCAAATCTCAATGATTCTGATCAAGTCATTGAAGGGCAAAAATTCACTTTTCTATTTTACTCTGGCTGACACCAGGCAATTTTGTTTGTCAATGGGATGAGTCCTGCACCTTGATGAGTTAACAGCACAGATTTCTGTTCTTAATTGGGCAAAAGTTGTGTAAAATTCAGAGACTGTAGGACATTACTTGTGATAAAATTATATTGAAAAATTCATTATATTCAAACCAGTCAAAATTCTTGGTGAGGTGAAATATATGTTAATTTCTAAAGGAAGCCTCAATGCTAATGGTGAGTAAGGTTGCACTGCAATGTATGGTACCCTGTAGGTTGAACAGTATTGCTTTGGTGTGTTTCCTGGGCAATGTGAAAACATGGTTATATATGACATTAGTTCCCAAACTTCTCCAAGCTAACTGCCTGAGCAAATGCCAAAAAATTTAATGACCCCCACACACCTGACATCCTTTCCCCTACTCCCAAGAAAGGTCGCCATGAAAGTAGCTCCAGTGGGGAATTCCCTTTTATTACATAATAATAGTAATAATTAGTTAAGTAATAATCATTAGTTCTGATGGTAAAATGATTACACTCTCGCAATCTTCCCTTTGAGAGAATTATCGGTTATCGACGTCCCTGTGATACGAATGTTTTGTCAGAATACGATCATGTTGCCTCAGACCGCGCTCCAGTACAAACGGCTGAACGACTTGATATATATCTTCTTCGCCAAGTAAACACTAGAAGAATTCATAGCGTGCAATCTGTCTCTCAGGTAGAGGGAGAGGTTGTGGGAAGATTTTCTTCGTCTTGCCCACAGACAGTCAGCTTGCAAATTCCATAATACTGCAACGAGCAACTTGTCTTCAAAGGTTTTCATTTCCCTTCTTCTGCGTCAGTTATTGGACTAAAATGGCTGGGGAAAGTTTTCAAATCAAACGTTCAGTTTGTTTTTGTTCTGTTGTTGCGGTATTCAGCTATCGTTACTGTTTATTAGTTATTGTAGTCGTCCATTTTTCTCTCGCACACTTGGTCCAAGCCAGTCTAGGTGCGTTACACCATTACATTTGTACGTTTCCATTTAAATGCGGAACTCTATACGCTTGATCACAGACAAATTCCTCAAGCGTTCCCCTTCAAAAACATGTAACACAGTTGATCTTTCACGAGGCAAGTGATCTTGTCCCAACTGCGCAAATTGTACCCTAGTTTCTACTCCAAAATTCTCGTTTAGCGCAACATATGTTTCGTGTACTGGCGTGGATTTTTTTTGCCTGCAGTCGAATTTTCCCCTAAGCGCTTCTCTACACTTCTCGTGTTTTGTCTCCTCCCTAAAAACATTTTTCAAAGTGGTAAAAATGCAATTCGTAATCGTGGTAATCGAGGTCCAATCATTGGTTTAACTGGGATAAACACTAGTTGGGTTGGACGAGGGTTGTTTTCAGCGTGAATTTATAGTCCGTGCATCAGCATCACGTTGCTTTTTACTTCAGCCATAGTTGTCAGTGATGTGAGATTTTATCTTGCGAAACACTCTGAAGATTAATACATTTGTTGTATAGAAAAAACGTTTCGTGACGCCGTAATGTATTCCATAAGACAAACCGCAAGACGCACACTTGCTACTTGCGCACGTTTTTGGAAATGTATTATGAGTCTGTGGTTATACTGTCAGACTGTTCTGTAATTTGTGGTTCGCTTATGTTGCTCTTGCAGTCGCGCGCAAACAAACCTCAAGGTTGCTAAATACTTTTAAACTACTGCCGTTGGTGTTTTTGGAAGACTTGATATGATACTAACCAAGATAAGAAGATTACACTATCAACGTGGAAATAGTGAAGAGCCAAGATATACTTTTGATTAGTACACTCATTTCCACTTACACCCACAGCCACAATTGTTAACAAGCTTAGCTGTCGTGTATGGTCTGACGTCGAAGAATAAACTCAATAAAGCAAACATCGGAAGATCCAAAATAGATCCTGATCCTTTTTTTTTTTCCTTAAACCATTCCCAGCAGTATGTCTTACCTTATTCAATAAAATCGCCAGGCGTTAGTCACGGTGAAAGAGTAGACTGATCTTGTTAGGAGAGATTTCGTGCTTACCCTAACTGTAATCCCAGTGGTGATTGCTGCCTTAAAATCTTCGTCATCCTCATTTGCTTTACTTATTGCTGCAGCATTGCGTCCCGGCAATTAATGCTTTGAAGCCGAAAAGTTTTTAGGCTTTATCATTGTGTGAATGAGTAACAGTTTTTTTAGATTTACAAAATATGAAACATGCAGCTAAGGTATTAAAAGTACTAGATATTGTGCAAGACAAGAGAACATTTGAGATCTTTGATAAACTTATAAAAGAATTTTTTTCGACATCTTGTGGTCACCTGATCAGGGTATGAACACCGTTTATCGGTTCCAGCTGCTATAGTCAGATATGGCTCACTGACTCTACTAATAATTTATAAACTCGCGAAGAAAAAAAAAGAAAGGCATGTTTAATTTATTTTGACAAACAAACTTTTTGTCGTTTTTGTTTGTTACAAAAACAGAATGTCTTTAGCAAGTTTGATAAGAAAACTTGGGTACATTCGATTTTCTGACTAGCTTTAGTTGTATTTAGAAGCTAGGGAAGAAAAAACTGACTTGGGTTTGATATATTTTATAAAATTCCAAACTACATGAATTTGTAGAAAATAAAATAGCTTTCGTGAAAATTGCATGGGGCTGAGGGCGAATGACGTAATTTTTTCTCATTCTTCAATTTTATTTGTCGAATTCATCACGTGCTTCCGATTCGTAACTTCCGGAAGACTAGTTTATTCGAAACTTGATCACTGCACGTTTGTTCGCTCGAGGTTACGTTGCGTATTTGTGAAAGGCAAACTAGGGGTATTTTTTCACCATTGGATTGTTTAGGTAAGCTCAAATAGTATTTGGAAATGATCAGAGTAACATGTACAGCAATGCGTTAGTGTTGGTTGATTTGTTTCTAAAATATGCTCAACAAAACGTTGTGAAATCTGAAGAGGTCAGCAGTCCAATCCACTGACACTCTGATGATAGTGGAAAAGTATTCATAATGTTCTTTTTCGAGTTCCGTGTCAAAGTTGTCATTTGGCCTCAGTCGTCGTGCATTACTCATATACTTACTTGTTGTGGAATGTTCGTTAGAGGTGTAAACTGTAATTGTTCGCAATATATTTATTAAAAGGAGTGATCTTTGAGACACAGCATGCTGGTGTCTATTGAGTTGGTCTATCATAATTCGACATCTTGTGAGGTGTGTATGACATCCAGTATGCTAACTCTGCCTGCCCGCCACATAACCTAGTTTTTGAAAAAATTTTCGGTCTTTTTTAAAAAGGAACATATTCTGTAGCCCGAACACTGAACTAAAGTTACATTTTCGTTGTTTTCTTGCGACATGGTCTTGAAAGAGCTTGACAGATGTTATATTGTTATGAAAATATGCAAATTTCTTGTAGTGTTGAATTACAATGAAGTATTCAAGACTTCACCTAGTGTTATCATTATTGTAACCTTGCATCATTGTTTGTTGGCACAGTGCATGTGTTATGAAATGTTACTAAATGACAATAATGTTTACATGTCAACATTTGGTTTGCTAAAGGTACCAAAACAGAGATTTTTAGTAGGTAACCAGGAGAAAGGGTGTGGTTTAACAGCTATAGTAGACCAGTCAACATTACCTTTGTTTATTAAACTAATATTAAATACTTGTAAAGTCAATTCAAATTTAACCAAAATTAAGAAGTCCCCACTTCTGTTGAATTGCCCAACAGGTAATGTAGTTATCCTGATGAGTGTCCCATAATTTCTCATGGAGGATGGGTTTTCTGTATGCAGTAATGTTGGGTGACATTTCATGATTGGGGAATCCCAAGGCAACATCCATTTGTAGGATTATTTTTATATTTTATTGGTCTTATGTAGTTATTGCTATTTATAGTGAAGTGTAGAAGATGAAGTGCAACATAAATAAATCAAATAGTTCATGCAAGCATTTGATTGTGGCCAAATCAAACCCGCCTGGATTCTCACCTTCAGTATGCCACTACCGTTGTTACATTAGTGGCAGATGTTTGACAATGGGGAGCTAATTTTTATAGAAAAGTAAAACAAGGTTATGTTCTAACTGAGAACCCACCATGATTTTGGAGTTTTGAATAAAGAAATATGTAAAATAGTAGCAGTAGTTATAGTAATTTTCTTTCCAATCAAATTTATTCCAGAAAACGGTCAAATCCAGTCAGAAGCCACAGTTTCTCCTTCAGTTTCAAAGACACCTCAAAAGTCACAACTCACTAAGCTGTTGGATAAAGTGAAGAAAGAGCAGCAGCTGAAAGGTACATTGTATTTGTAGCTTGCATCATTACTTTTTGGGGTTCAGGGTGTTTTAAGATATCACCAGTATAGTGCCAGTATTACAAAACATTTTGGCTCATATGGTGTTTTTAGTTAATTCATTAGGCAAGAACTTGGAGTGTTCTTTCAAGCATGTGAGCTTTCAAATCTCCTGCTGTTATTTGTTAACTCCAAAATAATTCATTTATTATCACAACATTAAAGTTGTGCTGTATTAGCCAGGACAAGGGTTAAATAAAAGTAATTTTGAACAAAATTTATTGTGTACGACAACTTTTTCCTGGTTTATGCAAATGTTCTTCGTGGTTTATGGACATGAAGATTGATGATCAACTTTGTAATCCTCCATAGTTCGAAAATGTCAGTCTTTTATTTTATTTTCCATACCAGTTCTTTCCTTTGATTAATACTGTTTTGTTAGTTCAATATTTTGAATATCAAAGCAACAGTAAGTTGATGCCAAAAAATGAAATAAAAAAGAAATAGCAGTTGCTAAAATACCAGATTTGACAGCTAAATATCATGGTCTTCCATCCTCATTTGTGCATAACAGTTTATCATCTTATCACAGTTTATCATCTTATCACAGTACTGGCTAAAGAACAACAGTAACCATGGGTTAATGAGACAAATGTGTAGAGCAATTAGTTGCATTTTGATACAATCTGTCCATTGTCAGCTCACAATGGAAGATCTCTGAGGAACAAATTTGATATTGTTAATTGTCCAGTATATTTTGTGGCTCAATATTAGCTAAGAATAAAAAAAATATAAGACAACACTGTTGGATATCTTGTGCTTTGCTTGAAGATTTACTGGTGCAAACAGAAACCTTCAGATCTGGTCTTGTGATGAAAAGACTAATGGTTCCTCATTCAATGTTTTTCATTCATCTGATTAAATTGCCAGATATATTTACTTATTTGCCACTGGAGAAACAAGTTTGCAAATATCCAGTCATAACTTGTTTGGGAAAATAACAGAAATACAAAAAGAGTTTTATTACTATCAAATTTGTTAGCTACAAAAATTAATACATCAATGAACGGTGTTTAATGAACATTGTTTTTCTTTCACTGTTGATGGATTCTGTTTCCCTTTGGGATAAATGATCTTCAGAGGCAAACGGTACATAATCTTGGGCAAGTTGCTCTACAAGGTTAATCTAAGTCCAAACATTTATCCATTCGACCAGTCAGTTGACTCGAAGCGTTATTGACCCTTCTTGTCCTAATATTAAGCCGATTTACTGATTGAAAGGTCAGTCAAATCATGCAACGTTACTAGTGGTCAGATGAAGTTGTCATTGTTAGAGCAACATCTCGACCTAGTGAAAGAACTTGAGTCACAATTTAATAATTTAATATTTTCTCTGAGCTTAGTTCTTATCAGAGTTGAGATTTCTGGATGAAGTCAAGCATTCAAAACGTCTTATGCATACATCAACATGATTTTTGTACGTATATATATTTCTTCGCATGGGAGATGGTGTGTAGATACAGAAGAAGTTAATTCTAGCGGAGTTCCTCATTCTATATGCGTTGTACACATATTACCAATTAACGTGTCATTGAGGTCTTAGGAGTAATTGTCAAATTTTATTCAAAACCTGAGCTTCCTCTTATCGGATCTAAGCTTATTTTGTTTAGGACTAGAAAATAGAATTGCTGTCCGCAGTCTAACCAAAATTAGTTGTTGGAAATTGAACTGATCAAGCTGTTTTAAATTCTTGACAGCGCAGACCACATTGCAACTTGAAAACTATATTTGACTTCGCAGTTTCTTTCATGGAATTAATATTACTGTAGAAGTTAAGGCTTCTTTTCTTCATAAATTGAAGTTGTTCTTAAAAATGCCTTGGATGATCTAGTTTTATAGACTTTTTTTCCCACCAAGAATGTTTATTTAGAACCATAAAAACTGCGGTGAATTCAGGTCACAGGAGCACACCATTCCTGTTCTACGTGTTATGCAAAACCACAAGAAAGGGATCAGTTAAGGGCGCTTGAATGAAGATATCGCGATTTTACATGTTAAGTTTATATGTAAGAGTTTGGTACACATTACTTCAAGGGCTCATCAGAGGCCGCTTTCTTCCCATAAATTAAATATTCTCGCAGCGTTTGCACTCTTCATGACGCTATCCTCAAAATGTCCACATCTGGCATTATTTACCTTGAGATATCACCTTCAATATGTAATTTTAAAATACATTGACATGAAGATGATTAGAGCAGTATTTTGAGCATGCAAATGTTTCCCAAGCCTCTCGCCGTAATTACAATTAGCACTTGAGGTCTAAATCTTGTAGAACAACCTCTCAAACATTTGATCTTACCGCTGGTCGTCTGTACGAAAATCTTTCGCAATTTCACTCGTACCTTGTCGTTTCTTGTGGTCAAAGATGTGTCACCCCCCCACTTTTCATTAGTTATCTAGCGTGCGTGCGTGCATTTTTTTCCCTCGACTGTTTTTAATCTCGCCCAGATCCCATGAATGTTTAATGTTTCATTGGGGTTTAATAATTCATGCTCATTATGTGTTTTTTTTCTTTCTCACAAAGCAACGCCTGTCTCATCGCCTTATCGTGCAGCTGCCAACAAGAACTCCAAACAGCCAGACGACTCAAGCGGAGACGACGAGAAAGACATCACCAGCGCCATCCGAAAAATCGAGCTTTCGGTGAACCAAAATATTGCTACTAGAAGAAAACTGTCGAAGGTTTTAGTGGAAGAGACGTCACAAAAATCACCTTCGGCTAACTCTGAAAGTAGTCGAAATACTGCAGACATTAATCAAAACAGTATTAAACACGAACAGAAAACTTCCGAGGTTCCACCGAACCAGTTTCCTCAAGAGAAACAAACGAATTACTCACGTAGTTTTACAAAGAAAATGGAAGACGAAGTGAGTAGAACTGGGGAGTTTACGGAGGAAATTAGTACCAAAGGTGAGCTGAATTTTGGATCGGTTCAACAGATTGATGGAGAGAAGGTGACAGACGTGGATGGAGGCTCTGGGAACGGTGGTTCTGAAATTAACGAACCTGTAAATGGTCAAGGAGAGGAAGGGATAACTGAGCACGCGACTGATGCTGTCGACGGTGTGTCTATGGCTAATCTTCTCACTGAAGGGACGCTTCAGGAATCTCCAGATATTAAAATAAGTGACTCTGACCCCAATGAGGCTGCAACACCTCATTCTCTCGAGGCTGAACCGTTCAACGGTGTGGATGTTGTCCAGAAACCAGTCAGTGGCGATGGTGATCCACCTGCTGAAGGAATTTCACTAAACCCTAATAACGCAGACATTAAAGAACGGTCAGAACCTTCAGTTACGGAACAGTCGTCAGCTGCTGAAAATTCCGCGGACATTCCCGACATTCTTCCAGGTAGCATCGACAACGTCGCTGCTCCCGTACATGTTACGAATGATTCCGATAAGCCTGCACTTGCATATGAAGTTTCTGATTCAGTTCCCGTTGGTAATGCCGCTCCCGATCCAGATAAAGGCAAAACGAATGCCCACGAGGAAAAATCCCTTACTTCCCCGAAGAAAAAGCCGTCAGCGAGGAGTGCAAAGGAAACATCTAAGGCGAAAGAGGCGTCTGGTAAAAAGGAGACAGCAGCCTCCACAGCGGGGAGGACCAAAAGTGCTCAGTCTAAAACGTCAACTAGACCACCTCCTTCACAAAGTGGAACAACCAAAACCACCAAACGACCAATGAGTGCTGCCAAGTCGACGACGACTCCATCGACAAACACAAGCCCGACATCAGGTAGTGGTATCTCGGCAAAGAGAACATCTCCAACTCACACTGCTGCTTCTAAAAAGCCTGCAACTAAGTCGGACTCTAAACCTACCGCTTCGACCCGACAAGCTCGCCCAGCAAAGACCACCGCATTCGGCTCTACTATTTCTAAACCACCTCCAAAGAAGACCACAAATAGTGGACGGCCAGCTACTGCCCCCCCGGTTGGACCATCACAAGCGAAAGGAAGAACGGTGGCAGCCAAAGTTCAGTCGGGATTAAGCTCAGCACGACCCCACAGTGCAAAACCTTCAACTAGGCCGACGACCGCTGGTACCAAAGATGCAACAGATGGTGGCGCTACCAGCAAGGGGACTGGTAAACCGTCGAAAGACGTCAGCGCAACGAGAGAAACGTCGCCAACGAAACCTCCGTACCGTAAAACTCAAGTAAAAACTGTAACTACATTGAAGACGACTAAAGCGGGAACTGCAGGTGGACCCGAGGTTAAGTCTCAGACGATAAAGACTACAAAAACTGTGACTGAAGCGCACGGAAAGAAGACCACGAAAACCACAGTGAAGGAAGTAGCTGCGACCGGAAGAAAGCCCTTGCGCATGACGAATACGGAAACGACAGAAATTCGTGAAGCGCATGGAAAGAAAAAGGCCAACGGAAGCGCACAGCCAAAGACCGGTGGTCAAGCGGATAAACTTGGGCCGAAAAAGCCGGACACAAAAAGTAAAGTGGGTAGTGTTGGCAAAGTAGGCTCGAAAGGACCGAGCAAAAGTTCTGGAGGTCCGGGCACGAAGAAAACTACTACAAAAGCTGGGGTGAAAAGCGAGCAGAAGGTTAGCAGCCATCTTAAAGGGACGATGCCTCACCCAAAAACTGTGAAGGAATTTTCGAACGCGGTAGGTATTTCAAAACCAGCTGGTACATCGGAAGCTACAGCAGTAACTCCCGAAACTGAAGCTAAGCTTGACGAAGAACTAAAGACTGAGACCACATCCCAAGATGAGGTGAAGAACCTTGGCTCCGACAAAAAGTTAGTCTCCGAAACGGACGAGAACTCTGTTAAAGTTATTCATGAGGAGTTTGTAAAGAAGGAAGAAACCGGGGAAACACAAGACGAACTGATTGCGGAGAAATTCAGTGAAGAAACTGTGAATGAAAACGAACAAGCTGTCCCGGTAGAGGGTAATGTTAAAGAGGAAACTGGCAGCGAAGTTACTGAGGCTGAAGAATTCCAGAAAGACGAGATAAGTGAAGCAACAGATAAAGAAGAATTATTGGAAGAGGCGAATAAAGACGACAGTGGAGTGACGCCTGAAACAGTTCATACTATTGTAGGACTGGAATCGTCAAGTTGTGCAAATGGTATTGTCTCAACGGAGGAGAAAATTACTGAAGAAGTCATCGTGGATGTTTCAGAAAAAGCTTCGTTCCCAGAAACAGAGGATAAAGTTGCCGAAGAAACCGAGGCTGTGAAGCAAGGTAGCGTTGAACAACTTGAAGAAACACCGGAAGATAACACCGACCTCATTCAAGTTCCTCCTCAGGAGATTTCAACTACAGAAACCAAAATCGAGACTACTGAAGCTTGGCCAGCCATTGATGATGGAAGGGAACTGGTGCCGAACGAGGATTCTGGCGAGGAAAGCCGGGAAGAAATGGGCGTCATTGTAGGGAATAAAAGTTCCCCGGATGTTGTTGAGGACAAGTCATCAGAGGAATTACAAGAAGATATTTTAGAAAAACAGAAACCTGACGTCGATTCTTCGGATCGCGGTGAGAGCAAAGCAACCCAACCCAGTGTATCCCCTCCAATAAACATTGAGGCCCAGCGCGAAGATGAACAATCCGAAGTTGCTAGTTCCGAGGATAATAACAACACAGTAGAAATTTCTGAACAGAAGCAGTCGGATGAGAACCTACAGTCGGTCGGCGCCACTTCGGAGGATGAAGTCAACTTAAACCAAGATCCTCATTTGGCTACCCACGAAGCTACGTTTCCTGACACAACAATTGCTGACCAAGTCCATGAAGGCACTCCCAATGTAGGCGCTGGTGATGACAAAGCTAAGACGTTGTTTGGAGAGGTGATCCAAAGCGGTGAAGTAACTCACAAGGATTTCGCGGAATGGACCACTCCGGAAGGTTACAACAGTGTACCGAAAGAAGAAAATGGAGATGCACCATCTGCAACGGTTGACGATCTCTTGGCCTAGAACGCTGCAGAAACTGTACTGAATATGTGTTGACTTCCTTATGAAGAGTTATTTATTAGTAACAATGATTTATTAGTGAAAAAAATCCCCTCTTATTTTGTACAGATACCTTAACTCCTTGACTAACATTTTCGTACAGATCCAAGAAGATAGAAGGATATCGTTTAGATTATGAAGTACCTCGGATAAATTATATTCGGTTAGTCCCGTGGCATGAACACAAGGTAATAATGCAGCGGGATTGGTTCGTGATTTGCAAAGAGACGATTAGGAAAAGTTTGAGTTTTTGTTAGCGATATTTCAAGAAGGAAGTTAATTTGTGTTTAATTCGTACTTCGATAACGCCTGTCTCGAAATTACAGTGAACTTGTGAAACGTGGTTATTAATTTTGAATAGCGTATGATCGTACAGACCTAAACCTACAGTTGAAGCGTGGTAAAAATAACTCTTTCCTCACCACTTGGTATCTGATGCCCAGGGTAGTAAAGTGACTTGATTTTAGTCCCGACCATCATTTCCTCCGTTAGCTATTCTATTGGTGTGTAAATTGCAAGGGATATCTTCCTTTTGTTGTTGGTTTCTTGACATAATGTAAAAAACATATCTCAATCCTTTGATCAGGCGGACTTGGCCCGTTTTCGTGGGTGGTCTATCTCGTGCCTGGCTGTGATGGTTGATTTCGGATACATCCATAAAAACCTGTATAAACTGGTTTCTCTCCAGTAGTACTTCCACAGAATGTTTATTTGGAGAACCCTTGAGAACCCCATGGCGGTTAGGGTGAAGGCATCAATTGGAGAAGACAGGAACTCCTTATCGTTCTGTGTTACAACAGAAAGAAACTGAAATACACGGAGAAAACCTACGGTTCTTGGTATAGTCAAACTAGACAACCCCATCCGGGACAAGTGATCGAGGTAACTTTAATCGGATAACACGGAGCCGGAATGGAAAGCTATCTACAAGGTGAAAGACACGTGCGTTAGCATGTGTCTCCCACCTTCTGAATGCGTTGCACGTGCGCTAAAAGGTGACTTCTTCCGTCGCCATTGTTGCGCACTTTCCTGGTTTTTACCAATGAGTTTGGCAGTTTTTCCACGTGCCTGTGTCTCGTTTGTGGCTGTTTACAGTCATTCCAAGATTATGCTCCAATTTAAAAAAAGATCTAAAAGGTTTCCCCGTGGTTTTCTCTAACCATTGTTAACATAAATTTAAGTACAATTCTGAAGCTAATTAAAGCAAATGGGCGTAGAACTGGAATTCAGAAAAATTTATAAAGTTTAAAAACCTATGGAAAATAATCCATAGAAAAATCTATGGACACCTGTTACTAAGGTGGAACTCCAGGCAGGAGTGACTGTAATTAAAATTTATTGTGGAGTAATACTACCTGCAGGTTGTGAAATGACCAGTTTATTTTACTGCTTTACTTCATATTACTGCTGTTCTCGAAAAATTAGGATAACCATGAGTACGTAAACATAGCGTCTAAAAAAATGGCAATCTCAAAATCCTGAGTTATTTATGAACAATTATTATAATAATGACCACCTAATAGTCGCGCGTCTGATTGCGTCTAATAAAAGTGTGCGCTCCATGCGTGCGTCACGTGCAGTGTTTGTTCCCAGTTTCCTGTCCGTTACCCCTGTCATGTCATCATACAAGAAGGAGTGACACCAGTGATCTGAGCTCATTCAGGACTACATGTTGGTCGTTATTACTGTAAAAGCAGAGGAAGAAACTTTGCTGAAGTGTTATCCAGTTACCAGGCCATGGGAAGTCACCAGAGAGATTCTTCTCCGTTGTTAACTGCGTTTTTTCGTTACTTCGGAGCACTTTGTTCCCGGTGTCCAGTGGAAGTATTGGTGATATGGCTGACGACTTTCGCTTGTTTTCTCACGTTGGGTCTGTACGGCCATTCACTAATCCCAAACTTTAAAAACTTTGACTCAAGAGAGGTAGATATCTGAGAGAAGTACTCTTCTGTGATTTTTTTTTTTATAATGGTGAATTGTTGTTGAAGGAAGTGGAGGTGGTTATATGCAATAATTCTGTATAAAAAACATTAGTTTTATGATTTAAAAGACTATCAGAGAATAGAGACAACCAATGTATGTATTAAACAATAGGCAGGTAAAGTCTCTGGGAATTTTTATTTGTAATGCCAGATTATTTTTTATTTGACGGTGAAATTAGGTTCAAAATCCGTACAACTCTGTGACTGTCGCGATGTACTCCTATTTAAAGGTTGACCCCTGATGACCTCATTAAACCATTTCGGTCCAAGACGTCTCCTCTGGACGAGTAAAATTGATTGGCGTCAGCCAGAGTAAAATCAAAAAGTCGGGTATGGACCGAAATGAGAAAATATCAACTAAGTTGTGGTTTTGAATTTTCTTCAAACTTCGACACTACAATTCTTGTCCTTTTTTTATTATAAATCTTCAAATAATCCAATTTTGTCTTGGATGTCCCAGGGCTCTATGGTACAGACAGGAAATTTCACTCAACAGCTGTCTCTGTTTTGGATATCTTGGACATTATTCCATTCAACAAACCCCTGGCAAGGTTTTATATGAGGTCTCAATTAACTTTGAACAACAGATACTGATACATACTTTCTATGTATTTACCATGCAGGGGAAAGTCCAAAGGACTATTAGCATGGATCCAAGGTCACCAGCTAATCTAATGTTTTAGTTTGACAATTGCAGTTCAAATTTCATAGGATAATACCTTGGATCCATCCAACATCTGTTAACTCATTCCTGGCCAGATAGCATCCTTGGGCTAGTGAAATTGTCTGCTGTTAGCCAGAATGAAATTGAAAAAGACCTGCATGAACAGAAATGAGTTTAAAAGAACTGATCAATGTTTAAGCTAATATCGTGTCATGCACGTGAGCCCAAGGGATTTATTATCCATACAATTTGGAGCAATTGACAGGCTTAATGTGTGTTTTTGAAATAAAAGACTATGCATAGATGTTTTCTCATGAAGATTTTTTGAGTTTCCAGTTTGAGAGCATGAGAGTTTAAGTATATTATATATCATCATTTACTTTAACCAAAGAAACAGTCAAAAAAATCATGACCAAATATTGTGATGTATTTTTGCTAGGGAGAAAGACTCTACGATACCTTAACATTTGGTACTGCAAGCTACATTCTGGCTGTATCCTACCTGTATTTTAGATGTAAAAGGCTCTTAAATGAAGGTTCACGAGCCCTTGTTGGTGAGTTAATTGGTAGCTTGAACCCTGGTTTCTCTTTGCATACCAGGCCATAAATAGAGCAAGTGGCCACATTAGTTGTTGTATCTGCTGGTTGGTTCGTGCTTCTGCTCTTTGCTTTGATTGTACTGTTTTAATTTTGTTGGTTACAGTTGTTGAAACTGACTTTACTTCTGGTTTTTGAGAGTTAATACTGGTGGTGGCAATTGAGCTGGAAACAGACGGAACAGTTACAGATTATACTATGGATTCATTTTTTTGTTTAGGAATGACTGTACTACATATTGCTGTTTCATCCCTAATTTTCTTCTCAGCACTGTTAGCTTTATTTGGCAAGGACTGGACACACATCAGGTATTAAACTAGTAACCTAATGACATTAAAAGATGTTATTGTCATCAATGAAAACATGTATGTTTTATTTTAGGGAGGCTCTGCCATTTTGTCTTCTTTTAATTGACATAAAGAAAGTGAATGTGATTGAGAAGATGGCACTGTCATCATCCTGTCTGGTATGGTCTGACAATCTGTTTCATAGATTCTTCATTAGTTTAAATTAGACAATGCTACCATCTTCATATTGATTATAATGTCATCATCTTAGCTTGTCTGCCCCTCAAGCAACCTATTAGATTTTATCATAGCTAATGTCTGAAGATTTTATTTAGACCAAAGATGATGTCTGGGGACCAATGAGTTATTTAATTCAGTGATTTACCATGTTATACAATCACCCTAAACTATTGTTGTCATAGTCATGACTCTCATTAATCACTATAATCATGATCCACCTCCTTATCTTCAACATAATCATATAATTTATATCATCAGCATTATCACCACCATCACTTTCATTATTATCATCATCATCACCATCATGATTATCATCATCACCAACATCACCATGATCACCTACCTTCATAACTATTATGATTGTCATCACTCTCATCATCACTCTCATCATCACTCTCAACATCACTCTCATCATCACTCTCAACATCACTCTCAACATCACTCTCAACATCACCAATCATCATTCCATCATTTATAATTATTATCATCTGACATTTGTCATTACAGTTATTGTCATTACCCATTTTCAGGAAGAAGTCCATTCTCGGATTGCAGAAGGATCTGCCAGAATTGGACCTACTTTAACACTGAACACTCTGGTGGAGGCGCTAGTTATACAAATTGGAGCCCATTCAGGTACTTCTCTAGAAAAGATATCAAACAATATTTAAAATCAAAGCAAATTTCTGAAATGACAGTTAATGCTTTCATTCCTCACTGATTATTTGAAAACATTCTTGTATGAAACAAAAAGTGGAAAAGCCCAAAAGAACAATATTTCCTTACTGAACATGATCTTGAAATTTTAGTAGAAGATTGTGCTGTGATAAGCATCTAATCTGCCAGGGGGAGAAAAAAGATTTGGGAAACAGAACATAAAAATGACAGATTATTTTAGAGAGCCTCACAAAATTATGTTGTCCCTTCAGCCAAAGCTTTTTGCTTTACCAGTATTTTTCTAATTATGTGAGAGTCAAGGATGTTATCAGGTTTTACATCCACAAGTTCTCTAATGAGGACTGAAAAATTAAATAGGTTGATAGGAATTTTTTTAATCTTAGGTGTAAAGTCAATTGAAGTCTTATGCCTATTTGGAGTAGTTGCTGTTGTTGTGAATTATCTTGTTTCCATAAGTTTTGTGCCTGCAGCGCTGTCGTTGTATTTAGAGGTAAGCTGTTCATGTAGCTAGATGCATCAGTCCTTGATATGCCAAATCCCCAAAAATAACCCAATGTGTTGACATTATCACATCCTTAAGCTTAACCTTAAACCTGATAGTTAAGTTGTACATTCTAATGTATAAATAATGGTTGATTTCACCTTGAGTTCTACCAGTGATACTCAATTTGGTACCATTTTGGAAGTTTATATAAAACTTCACTTAAATAATATGTCAGCCATTTTGCAGAAACAGCACACCAGGTACTTGTGTATGTATGAGTGTTCACTGCAAGTGAACCCAGTTATTTTTTCAAATGTCTGAACTGCCTGAGTTAGCATCAAATTAAGATCTGGGAAAAAACACTGGAGTAAGGAGCAGTCCTCTAGTATACCCTAGGATATGAATATAACTAATTTTATGTTTTATTATGCAAATTTAGCTCCATCATGTCGATGGGATACCCAAGCCAAACCATGCAACAGATGCGACAGATGAAGCAGTCCATGTTCCAAATCCTGTTGTGCAGCAGGTGAAAATGATCATGGTAGGTTGTCCCAAGAGAATGCTGTCCACTGCTCTTGTCTTACCATGACCTGCAGCTCAACATTTTAGTTATAACTCAGGCCTGTCTTCATTTTCATGTGTTTTAGTCCATGGTTCTGGCAATGGTCCACGTGCACCTGGTGTTCATGAGACAAGTTACTAACTTACAGATAGGAAACCTCTCATCTGAGAATTCATTGGCCAGTTTGTTTGGGTATGTTACAGTATAAGATCTATTTTGCACTTTGCCGTGCAGAGGCACACTCAGCTGGTGATACCCCCGACCTCCATTGACATCTTGAAAAAATAAAAATGATGCCAGTGGCAGTATAATAATCAGGGAGGCAAAATTGTAATGGTCTTTGAAATATTTTCATGTCTTTTTACATACATATAAAATGTAACACTTTGACATACACTTATTGTGGCTTCCCCCATACTTTGGCCCCCAGGCACTCAACGCTACCGCACCGACTTTAGGAATTTGAAAACATTTTCACTATTTTCTTCTTTTTAGATTGCTTAATATGTCTACAGAACAGGTTTGTGTCTTCATTACGTTGGTTGTCACATCGACTCTGATGGTGTGTGTTTGAGTTTGAAGTTTCATGAGATATATATTTTTGAAATGTGGGAGCTTGAAGATATCTTGAATGATAGATGAACGTTCGTCAAACTCTATCCTTAGAAAAACGATTTCTGAGCTCCAGACGGGGATCAAACCCACAACCTTCTGATGACTGATGAGACGCTCTAACCATTGAGCTACCAAGACTCAACTGGTGAGCTTAAGGAGCAAGTTTGACATATGTCGAACATATTATCTCATCTGTCATTCAAGTTTGCAGTTTGTTTAGTCTTAGAGTGAAAATGAAATATAACAGAAACACTGAAAATTCTCACAGGTTAATCTTAATTAACTGAACCGTGGTTTTTCGCGCGGTAAAATCTCCACTTAGGCTCAAACGTTGCTTCAGCATATTGTATTTTGTGTGGCTGTTTCATAACGGTTGTTTTATTGCCTAGGTCATCACCGTCACCCTCGCTCTCATTCTTGCGGTGAAATATATTTTTGAGAGCGATCAGGGCAGGGCCAAGAGGAGTGCGACGGATGAGAGTGGAATGGTGAAAAATAGTGAGGTGATGAATGGTGCCATAAAGAATGGTGCATCAACGAATGGTGAACTACCCCAAGCACAGGTGGATGGTGGAAACAGCGCTCGTAAAATGTTGTTTCATATTGGGGAAGAAATTCAGGAGAAAGTGGCCGCCCTTGTGAACTCAGCAACTTCGGTCACCAAAACAACTTCAAGCAACAGCAACGTACGTATAACTATCAGTTTGCAGTCCAAAGTAAACGGAACTGATCTCTGACTCCTGAAGTTTATGTTTCTTATTGCTAAGGAGTGTCGGTGGTTTGTACATGACGAGATGGGTGATGTCATGGGCAGGCATGTTGGTGCAACTTAAAATTTTATCGACAGCTGTCAGTTGGTATGCGCGTGCTCTCTTACTCGAAAACGTCCTGCTAAGTAAGAACTGCGAGAGCTGCGCATTTCAAACATCAATATCAGGCGGTTCAGGCCACCAAGCTTACTCCAGTGAATTCCCATGGCATTGTCTATGTGCTCTAAAGGATAAGGAATAGTTAAGATCTTTTTTGGTGAGCTTGCGCTGTCTCTTTCCAGGCCAACCTAGATGATGATACCGACCAAGATATTCTCCACAAGATTGAGACCAAGGAGGTAGCGCTTCATCAACTGGAGAAGAAGTTAACCGACTTAACTCGAGCTGTGAAGCTAAGGTAAGCTCACAATATGGAAGTAAAGCAACTAAATTAAACGAACCTTCCAGTGAAGTGGTTGTCTTATTGTAAGGTCCTGATTTATAATTAAGGAAGGCTGACTTATTATTATAATTATTATTATGATCATTATCGTTAACGTTATCATTTACATATTCAGAACTCTTGCTGTCAAAGATTACTACTGCAGCGAATTATGCGCACATTTTATTACAAATATTTCCACAGCCAAAATTCAAATTCAATTTTGTTATAAGATCTGTTGAAGTGAAGTGGTGTTCTTCTCAGGCAAGGACTAGAGTGCGCTTCAACCGCTTAAAATTTTTTTCAGTTTTTAACGTGTCTTCCCAAAAGTGTTCTGTGGTGTTTGTGTGGATGTCTTTTTTATTTTTTTTCTCTTCACGACGAAAGCGTGTGTTCACTTGCTTATCCCTCACAGCTGGGATAAGGAACTGCCCGTTGGTGAGATTTACTGCGATACGAGACCCGCTCCATGTTTCTTTCAGGAAAGAAACAGTTGATGAGGTGTCTGCTTTACTTTGCACCTTCGTTCTTTTTAAATTCTTCAGTCGCTCATGTGTTTGACATGTATCCACGCACATTTTATGAGTTGTGATCATTACAGCGTTCATGTCCATCGCAAGTGAACCGTTCTGCCGTTGTAATTTTACCTCATTGTCCCTCCTTCGTATCATACCGTTAAAATAGGAGACAAGTCCTGGCGACAAAACTTAAAAATGACAGCACATTATCTGGTCTTCCTTACGAGTCTTACGATTACTCCAAGGTATGTTTTGTACTTACACCCCCCTTCCTTTGACTATCAAGACAACAGTGTTTCAGTGACCTTACTATGATTTCACTCTGTTCCAGGTGATTGGGGCGTGTTGTGAAAATGTCATCGGATACATGCCGATTCCGGTGGGCGTGGCTGGACCACTTCTACTTGATGGTCGTGTTTATTATGTTCCTATGGCAACTGTTGAAGGCTGCTTGGTGGCTAGCACCAACAGAGGCTGTAGAGCTTTAGTGGTGGGTGAAGGTTTGTGGTTTTGTAGTCTGTAGTCCAACCCAGATGATGTTAGTCGAGCAGTAATACTGAAATAGATTTATTAATGTATGGCAATGATTGAGTCATAAGATGTTATGTTTTTATGAGTACATTAGTTCTTACACAAGCCTTTATTAACGATTTCTACCAAGTAAAGATACAGCTCTGGTGTATATAAAGCCTTCAATAATCCATCACATGAGTTTCAAAAGTTGTATAAGGTTGCGGATTAGTTTCCTTTTTTAAGGGAATGATATATTCGGGAAACAAGTTTACTAAGTTGGTCTTTTGCTCCATTCTCATACATTGCGCAGTTTAAATATTGGTTTTCTTTAACGGGAAAGTTCACATCCCTGGCGCTTGCTGTATTCTGATGAGCTGAAAGATGGTTCTCTTAGTGAAAATTTGCGAAATTAAGAAACATGCACTCTAGAGCTGCCATAAAAATTTTACTGAACCGTGGATAACTCTCAATTCTAAAATCCTGATACTTGACAATAAACAAAACTTGAATAATCCCCATTTGAGATGGACATTGCGTTAATCATCTTTTATTTGGCTTTTATAGGCCAGCGATGGAGTACGAAGTCGCGTTCTTGCCGATGGAATGACTCGTGGTCCTGCCGTGAGGTTCCCATCAGCGTTGCAAGCAAGGTAATAAAGTGGATAATACACTACGACGATCGTAAAAAACTTAATGAAGGGGCAAGACGTGGAAATTTCTGGATATTAAGTATCAAAAAGCTCGCAAATGCACAACACTCTCGTGGAGAGGTACGGCATTTGTTGGATCTGCTGCCTGTTTGGTAGCCACAATTTCATATCAATATTAATGAGTAATTGAGTAAATGGCCAAGAAGGAGTGACCATGCAAGGTTGAGATTAAGACGTTTAAGCGTTCCTGTGATAGTTGCGGTTCAAAACATCTTTCTTGAACTAAATAATCTTGCTCAACTTGTGTAATGCATTTATTTTTGCAGCGACGTGAAAGAATGGCTCAGTGATCAAAATAACTTCGATGAGGTCAAGAAAGAGTTTGATTCCACCAGTCGGTGCGTTCCCTTTTTTGCTAACGTTTAGTTTTTAACTCAAACTTACAGTTAAAGATTACGGTTATCTTTGTTGTAGATTTGCACGGTTGCAAAGTATTCAATGTGCTGTCGCGGGTCGTTTGTTATTTCTTCGCTTTAAAGCCACCACAGGGGATGCTATGGGAATGAACATGATATCTAAGGTAAGAAACTTAACTGCGAGAAATTTTTGCACTTCTTTGTTTTCTTATACACCTTTTGCTGTTCATTACCAGAAAATATACTATCATTAACGCCAAAAATACATTCATTTTATTCAATCGACATTCATTAGCGTAGATACGCAACCATTTGTACCAAAGAGTATTCCATAGCGCTAACAGACGACCATTCTACTACAGTAGGGATAATAAAACTTCGATTAGACAAGATACTTTTCTTGCGTAATTGAAATTTCATTATCCCTAATGTGTAGTAGAATGGTGTTAATGGTCGTCTGTTGGCGCTGTGGAATGCTTTTTAATGCAAACGGTTGCGTATCTACGTTAATGAATGTCGATTGGATAAAATGAATGTATTTTCTGCGTTAATGAGTTTGAGGTTGGCGTTAGTGATTGTATATTTTCTGGTAATGAACAGCAAAAAGTGTAGTACCACAGTGAGTAATTATGTCGTTCGTTCGGTCAGTATCATGGGGAAATGATAAACCAAAATTTGCATGTTGTTACTAAAGTTTTATTACGATTTACTCTGATAAATTTCCAATATCTGTAGGTTTTAATTTTTTTTTTCAGGGGACAGAGCGTTCGCTTGCCTTCCTGCATGAACAGTTCCCAGAAATGGAAATCATCAGTATCAGTGGTAATTATTGCACTGACAAGAAAGCTGCCGCGGTGAACTGGATCGAAGGACGTGGGAAATCAGTTGTGTGTGAAGCTATCGTACCAGCTGATGTCGTCAGCAAGGTTATTAATACGTGTTTTATGGAGAAATTCTTAGGCACCCACTCATCGACTCATTTCCTTGTCCCCTCTATTTATTTTTCCACTCACCTATCCACCATGTCTATGCACTCATCCGTCCATCCACTCTTAAACCCACCAAGAAACTCTTCCACCCGTTCATCCGTCCACCCAGCCACATGATTGTGTGAACAGTAAATTAACCATCTATTTAGCTTTTCAGCCCTTTTGTTAATCTTTTAAGAAGTAAGAATCTGAAACATCAAATCGCCCATTGATTTTTCCTTTAGGTTCTCAAGACAACGGTATCCGCTCTAGTCGAGGTGAACGTCAATAAGAATTTAGTGGGTTCGGCAATTGCGGGATCTCTTGGTGGATTCAACGCTCATGCTTCAAATATCGTAACCGCAGTTTTCCTGGCCACGGGTCAAGTAAGTCAGTTTCTTATCCTGGATTGACTTAAAAGTTTACGTTTTCTTAACTTAACTTTGTTAACATTCATTTTACTCCATTAAAGGACGCAGCTCAAAATGTCGGCAGCAGTCAGTGTATGACTCTGATGGAGAAGTGCGGTCCAACTCAAGAAGACCTGTACATGAGGTAAACTTATACGCTTGGTGACATACTTCAAAATTTCCGTGAATAAGGTGTATAAAATTGTGCCATTGATTTATTTGTTTTTTCCAGTTGCACAATGCCATCCGTAGAAGTTGGCACAGTTGGTGGTGGAACAATTCTGGCTCCACAAGGGGAATGCCTCAAGGTATACACGTTGAAACCGGAAAGTTTTGTTATCGTTCCTCTTTTCTGTGTTTTTTCGTTCTATTTAACACTTTTCTAACGTTTTACTCAAGCGATCGTCTGTGTTTCGGTCTAATTGTGGTGATCATTATAATAATTGTAATAAATAGTTCTGATCATGATTGTAGTAATGATGGTCTTAATAATAATAATTGTAATGATTATAATAATCTTTATATAATCATGATAATTATTGCAACTATTATAGTAAATTAATCTTTATATGGAGAACCATAACGACAAAAAGACACAAAATATTTAAAACAACTTTACTAACGTTTCGTTGCGGACGTGCAACATCTTCCGAGTAATGAAACGTTAGTAAAGTTGTTTTACGTACTTTGCGTTTTTCTGTCGTTATAGTCCTCCATATAAAAATCCTGAGCTGGGCTCTCATCTTTATATTACGTCTACGTTTTCCGCCCGGAAAATGAATAGCCAGTAAAATTAATCATTTGAAGTATTACAATCTGTAAGTAAATAGCTCCCAACAATTACTATGGTATAGAATAAGAAGGTATATGAAGGCGTAGAGAGGTACTTGAAGCACAATATCAATGAAATGCGCACGGGGAAAAGGAGGTAAAAGTGTAAACTTTTATTCCTTGCAGATGTTAGGGATTGTTGGACCACACAACAGTAAACCTGGTGAAAATGCTGCTCAGTTGGCCAGAGTGATAGTGGCGACAGTTATGGCTGGTGAATTATCTCTCCTAAGTGCATTAGCGGCTGGCCACTTGGTTCAGAGTCACATGAAACACAACAGGTTGGCCTATTTTTAAGATATCTTTTCTCCTTGAGGTCGTTGATAACTGAATTGCGTTGGGCGTTTGTTTTCGCTAGAGTGCCAAAATTTTAATCGATCATCAAATGTACGTCATTGTCTTACAAATGTCAAGAGTGATGGCAAAGTTAATGCCATCATTTCGTTTTGTCTGTTTTGAGGTGTTTTTCTCAAGCAATATTTGACAACTGGTAATTGAGCAGACATGGCTTTTATGACAGTTGTTTTTAAAATCGTTCAAGCAATCTCATTTGAAACTTTTGGGTATCTGTTATGATCGCGTATTCACATCTAATGACAATTGAAAAATACACGATATTCTGAAAAATATGATCACATGCCAGATGTGTCCCTTGGTACACCTATCCTCAAGATTGCCAACACTCACTATTGCATGGTCAAATGCAAACTTCAGTGGGTCTTACATGAAATGTATGAATCTGATGTGGTCATTTGTACTTGTTACGTGAGAAGTGTCACGTAGAATTTTTATACTTGGTGTGGATGTAAAATTTTGAACGACTTCCAAGACAGGGGATCAAAACCCTGTGTGAATTGCGTCACTTATGTCCGACTTACTGTTTCTTCCAACAGATCCAACGTAGACCTGAAAAAGTTAGCGAAGTGCTGTCCTCTGCCTTAGCGGAAGCCACCGATGGTTCTAGCAGGAATATTAATTACGTGAACACCTGTTGGGTTTTCGGAGAGTGGGTCAGCAGACTTCCACGGTCCCCACGATGCAAGACCGGGTCGGAAGACGAAAGCGTGTTTCAAAATTGAGAAAAAAATATTGAAATGATTGAATGTTGTTTATCAATTATAGACCAAAGTTTTATACATTTTACATCAAAGTTAAATTTTATATAAAGAAAGAGGGTGGTCGATAATTCACTAATACGGTTGAAGTTCAGAAAGCGTGATACTTCTTTTCTATGCATGCATATCTAAAACTCACTGCTAATTCACAAAGAAATTTCCAAAACAAATGCTTAATCATCGTCTGCAAATATGAAGCAGAACTTATTAATAACACGTCATTCCTTTATCCTCTCTATTATTTCATTCCGGATAACACCAGACGACTTTACTCGTCAAGAGCAGACATTCTTACTGCCTGGTACATCTGGATTGGTGGTTCTTGACCTTGTTGGAGGTACTGAACCCCGCACGTTTCATCCGTGCATTCACCGAACCCTTCGTAATTGGAAAAATAAAATAGGAAATCACAAATGACGTACAATCACGACAGTCAAAAGTCGACTACTGCGCGCACCAAGTTCCTTGCAGCACAGGTATCAAGGCCAAGCGATGTGGCGTGATCAGCTGCAGCCGATGATGGCCAAGCGGAGCGTGGCGTCACGAATCATACGACCTCCGCCAAACCCCTGAGACTGACTCACCGAACCCCTGGGGTTCGATCGAACCCAGGTTAAGAACCACTGATCTGGATGGTACGTTTACTGTGCTTAAACGGTCATGGTTGAATGCGAAGTCGCCATCTCATTCGGTAGAGACTGATTTTTTTTCTGATTGAAGAGAAACGAACGCAACGAACCATTAGAAATAATGAAAACTTAATTAAAATATTCAGATACTTTGTAGTTTTTTTGCTGGTTACTACTGTTGTTTCTCCGCTTGGTACTTCAGTTGTTCAACCTCAGACTGAAGGGAGCTACCCGACAGCTTTCCGATGGCCAAAATGCGTTTAGTTTGCAGTCTAAAGAGCATTAAAATGACCAGTACGTTATTGAAAGCGCATGCGAGTTACCTTGCACAACGCACTGAGTCACCTGAAGCAACGATACTACGCAATTACACTGCCTTAAAAATGGGCCTATTTGTAATGAGCCAAGAACAAACGCAAGTTCATTTATCAGCAACTTTTTATTTGCCCTAAGTTGCGTCATTTACAAACTTATCATTTTTGGCTTTGGGATTCTCTTAAACTTGACTGCCGTCTTCTCTTGGCCAAGAGCTCCTGGCGTTTTTCTCTTGACTCCTTCGCACGTTTCATCAACAACTTTTGATACTCAGCTTGCTCCTCCCTGTTCTTCTGCACTCTCTTCTTTTTCTCGGCCATAAGACGCCGGCGACGCTGCAACCTCTGTGGCGTGACCAACCGCTGAATCTTGGGCGCCTTGGACTTGGGTTTCTGACCCTCCTTGACAGGAAGGGGGCGACGAATGACGTACTGTCTGACGTCATCTTCCTTACCAAGGTTAAACAACTTTCTGATCTTGTTGGCTCGCTTAGGTCCCAGTCTCCTGGGCACAACGCGGTCGGTGATGCCAGGGATTTCTTTATCACCTTTCTTGATGATGACAAGGTTAAGAACACTAAGTTGGGAATCCACAATACAGCCTCTTACTGATTTACGTTTCCTCTCACCAGTCCTTCGTGGACGATAGCACGAGTGACCCTTGGACAAGAGTAGTCGTACTCGGCCATTGGTCATGACACCTTGCTTCATGGGAAATCCCTGCTTGTCATTGCCACCACTTATTCGAACCACATAACCCTTTCAAAGAAAACCAATCACCTTTCAAACAAAAGTTTCTGATATGCAGTGTTCTCTTACTGAACTGGTAATGACCATGTTGAGCATGGAAATAAATCATCCTCAAAAAAATGAAGTAGTTACAAATAAATAGCTTTCTTAATTAAGGAATAGGAAATACATTAAATAGTTTGAAGATTGGTAACTGCCATGACTGATCGCAAAGAAATCTAACGTTACACTCCCTGACAAAGGGCCTTGTTTGAAACATCTGATTTCTTTGTGATTGATCAGTCACTGCAGTCACCAATCTTTGAACTTTTTACATAATTTAACACTGTCTGTGCAGCATCCGATTTTTATATCATTGACAGGAAATACTGTACCTGCATGCATTGACATGTCACCTACATATAAATGGTATTAAACACAAGAGAGCATTTGGATGAGCATTTGGAGATTTCATAAGTTTGTTCAAACTAGAGGCTCAGTTTCTGGTTTACAAGTGAACATTCCAGTTCTATTAAACATACATGAGTGTTATCACTCAGGCCATGCGAACACAACAGGAAGGCAACTATTTTCTACCTGTTTTATTCAGATAAGATGAAGAAATATGTGGCATTGTTACAATATTTATGTAGTATGGTGCATACATAACAACTGACCAATCACAGCTTATATAAAACTATGACAGGTAAAATTATCCTAGAAATAAACTGTGTTACATAACATTACCATCCATTCATCACCTAAACACCCTGCATCAACTTCCTGAGCCATTCTTTTATCATAAAAGCTGCGCCTAATGAAGTACAAACAATGGAAAGAAATAAAATCTTTGCCTAATGTTAACAGGATAAAATCCACTCTTCATATTGCTTTTGGAACATGAAATTATACTTGAGTTTTAATATAATTTTAAATATAATACACAATCAAAATTGACAACAGCCAAAAGACCAAGTCCTTACAACTTCCTCTCATCATCAACTTCAATGACTTTCTGGGCACCAGTTGCTGGATATGAAATATTCAGCTGAAAAGGTAAAAGAAATACAACCAGTTTATACAAAACTATTATCCTTCCATCCATTCCACCCACAGGAATCATTCTAAGTTGGAGCTGGCAAGTATGATTGACTTATTGATTCCTTTGCTAGGGCTTTTAAACCTGGTTCAAGTTAAGCATCTAACAACAGTTGTACAAAGCACGTATGGCAACTCTGGCAGATGATTCCTAACAGGTGCGCTACCTAAATGGGCTGTGAACAATATAACAGAAATTTTATCCAAGAAACAGTGCTCCAAACTGGACAACTAACAATTCAGCTAACAGAATTTAGAATCAGCTATTCAAAGCATTTACAGTACTTTTCAATGGTGATAGCTTATTTTCTTGATAAGCTATCTGTGTTGTATGCTGCCAACCTCAAACATAAAGATATTGAACTGTAAAGATGTCACAACAGGTACTCATGGTTTTTCATTCAAGCTATCTGACTGACTTTAATAAGTGAATTCATTCAAGTAAATACAAAATTTAATCGAAACAGTGTGGATTGCATGCTGTCATCAAACCTTAAAGTTTCTCTTTGCCTAAAAAACCAGACCTTCATAAATAATATGATGTTTTTTGAAGTGGGATTTGCAGCCCACTTGTAACTATTGTTTTGAAATACATAAGCAGCGAAATCGTTTAAGGCAAGCATATTTTTGTTAACTCAAATATTCTTTTGAAGCATATCAGTTCGAAATTTAGGGATTCGAGGATTATTCAGCAATATTTTATTTTATAAGAAACCCGCATAACCTTCAATATAAAGCCAAAATAGAAAGAAGTAGGCTTCTGAAGATATGTGTTACTAAGAATAACTGCAGTTATCTTGCAACCTCATGATCTTCATCCACCTGAATCTTCACTTTACAAATCCATCAAAACAATTATTTACCAGAACTTCAAAATATGAGGTATAAGTTATTTATTTTTTCCTTGATCAACGAGATAATATTTCCAGAAGCAATAATATTACCTTCATTTTGTCGCCGACAACAACAAATTTATCATAGAATCGGCATTAGAAAGAAAGGAAGAAAAGGACGATCCTAAGGCTTTATGGGTAAATCTTGGACATGCTCAGTTGGTCCTACCAATATGGCGGGGAAAACTGTGAAATGTTGTAAATTAGAAAAATGTCCTTTAAACTAGCCACAAAGAATGCTTCACGAGTTGCTAGTTGCTCTTTCCGGCGTAAGTGGAAGTATTTTTGTAGACAAGGAACTTCAGGGGTTTCAGGTTAGCTTTGAATTTGATTATAAAGATGAATGCCCCCACTGAAACTACGTTACGTTAGGGTATTCACTTCACCATCAGACAAAAATTATCTTTGATTTTTGTTTAGGTTGTTGCTAATCTACCTTTCCTCCATCCAAGCGAAGTAGAGATATTAAACCGTCTGTGCAAATTGGGATCATACTTCAAGCAGTTTGAGCTATTCATTAGAAGCTATAGTGTCTTATTACCTGGAAATTGTACAAATGATGACACTGGTATGGTTTTAATGCATACACGTTACCTGGCGTTTAAGTGAGACGTGTTAGTTAAACGGGGGACAAAAATGGAAGGCAGGCCCCTAAGAGAAAACTGCAAAATGTTTCATTAGTGAATAAAATTTGCTGTCTTTGGTGCTATGTTCCAGCTTTGTTTCCACCCATCATCCAGAAGCAGTTTTCAAATGAGTTTACCTTGTAAGTAAATGACAATACTAGCACAAAGCTGTTTTTCCCAATGAAGAAACCACCAGTTGCACTAGCAAGTTCTAATTCCCTGAAAGTATAAAAGTAGGTTTCTTATAAATGTGTAAAATGTCCATTATTTTTAGAACTTTTTATTTTAAAGGCCTTGTTTATTTACTCAAACCAATCTAGTTTCCAATTGTGGGCAGTACTTGACTTGGAATAGGGGTTATTTAGCCCTGGAAGGCTTGGTTCTCAACTTCCAGGGGCAGATAATACCCATTCAAGGTTCTGCACTGGAACATGTGAATGATGGTTAACTACTGGTCCGCAAATGTAAGATTCCTGAAAATTTTTGATATTTAGGCAATCTGGAAAATGTTATTTGTCCAAATTTTGAGCAAGTCAGAATCTTGATTCTTTACATGTAGCTAAAGAAACAAGAAGTTTTCTTATTACTTTACACCGTTCACCTGTCATTCAGATGTGTCTAGTTTGGTACCAGAGAGAACTGAAAGTCATAGCCCTCCTGGTACTGTATGCTGGTGGAACCCTGTCATTTTGCCTGGCAAGGTCCAAGGCAATATAGATTATGATGAATAATATGGTATTCTTATTAAGCATAATGTGAGAGCTAATAATTGATCACTGTTTTGAACAAAATGTTTTGAATGTTTTTAGGTCAGTGTATATTGTGATATCCAAAATATTATTTAAGTTATAATATTTTGTTTCCAGATGATTCTCAAAGTTTATCTGGTCTGTACTTGCAAGCATTATGTACAGGGCTAGACAATGCCTTGGATTCCTACAGAAACACTTTATTGGCTTTGGAACAAGAGGCAAGTCCCCATTTATAAACATATCGGTACTATGGAAACTGGAGTATAGTTTCTGTTTTGAAAGCAAACCTTATGTATTAGCAATTGACTATAGAATAAATGAAGTTGAAAGAAAACTCCAGACTTATGTCATGCAGGTATCAGTGCTTAATAAAATATATATCTAAGTAAAAACATACTACATTAAGCTTGATCTTGGGCAACTCCCCATATGTTATAATTACTCCTTTTTTCAAGCTAAAATTTGGAGAAAATTTTGATGTATTTCTACATTTTTCCTATGCCAGACAAAGATTAATGGTTCATCATGTTTTATTCAATTTAATTAGATTTTAAAGGACGTCCATATTCCTATTACAAGACTTCAACATAAACTTGAAGAGGTACTAGTTAATGTTTACTTAAGTCATTATTTGTATTGCACATTATATGTTTCTTTTTAACCCTTTGCCTGTCCCATGCATCACATATGACACACACTGGACGTCTGAGCGATAACATCAAACAAAGGCTAGACAGGCAAAGGGTTAAAAGTCGAAATATTACAGTCTCATGCACAAAGAAGAAATAATAAAGCCCAGCAAAAAACATGCAAAATAGGCATATTAACCTTTTGCCTGTCTAGCCTTTGTTTGATGTTATCACTCAGACATTTAGTGTGTATTATATGTGATGCATGGGACAGGCAAAGGGTTAAGAATTGGTCATAAACCCATTCCAAAAAGTGATAATTCAGAATACAATTGAGGTTCAAGGTACAGTAGCTTAACAGAAATTTTTTCATGATAATCTGACACTGTCAAAGTCAACTGAAAAATATTGACTTGAATGGGATTTGAACTCACACCTTCAGGTTACCGGTCTGCTGCTCTGCTTGTTGAGCTGTCAAGTCCACAGGGATTGGAGATTGAGTTTTATCCAATTTAAGTGGATGAGACATTCTCACGACAACTTAATGCTTATCCATGAGAGGATATGCAGTGTTTCAATTCTATTTCAGAATCATCCTCAGAGGTATACATGAAGAGAAATATTTTCATGGTAATCTGACACTGCCAAAGTCAACTGAAAAATGTTGACTGGAATGGGATTTGAACTCACAGTTCGAGTCAACTTGTTTATTTTCAAGAAAATGTGTTTACCATTTGTAGAATTTTTGTTTCATGCTTATCATTGCATGTAAACAATTCCTATAGATTTTAATCATTTGATTTAACTTTTTAAATTTATTTTATCTTTATAAGCATTTAATTTAACTGAATTTAACTTTTTACCCTGGCAGTATTTATTGTATGTATAGTGCTGATGTACATTTGAAAATTATTTCTTTACGCTGTTGCTGTGGCAATGAGTATTCACATTTGAGATAACTGAAGAGTTTAATACTACCCTAAGTCACCAACAACACCTCAAAAATATTATAGATAATAAAAATATTGATACAATGTTCACAAGATTTTTAAATCATTAAAATCAAATTTTTGGCTTCCTTTGTGGGCCTTCCAAAGACCCACCAAAGAAGCCAAAATGTTTGATCTCAACACCTTTAAAATTTTACAAACATTGTTATCACTGTTTTGGTGGTATTGCTGTCATTTTAGACCAGTTTTAACTCTTTAGTGAGCATAAACTATTTCTTCAACTCTTCACTTTCTTCTGTAGTACCAACTGCTCTTCCCAGCACTGGCAAGTATGCTGGAGGAAATAAAGATGAAAAAGGTAGGACATGGTATGATTCCTTTGTTGTGAACTCAGCATGTAAACATTTCTTGAATTAAGAATGTTCTTCAATGGCACAGTTAATAGTTAAGGGGCAGCCCATCTTTTGGCTTATTTGTGTTTAATCCTTGGCCTGGGGTGCTGGTGGTACAGTGGTGGTACACATGTCTCTCACCACTGTGGCTTGGAATGAATTCCAAGTCCATGCAGCAACCAGATTAATGTCATCTTGGTCACATGTGAGAAGAGTGTTGTCCAGTTTTACTCTACTGATTGCAGGTTTTCTCTGGGTACTCTGGTGTCCTTCTGTAGTAACACTGGACCCATGACTAGCCACCTGATAGGGGTGATCCAGTATAAATAAAGACACTTTACACATTCTTCCTAAGAAAAGGCACATTTCTTTCTAGGCTAAAGGATGTCTTATTCTGGAAATCCTTCACAAACACTGCTCAAACGGTATCCCTGTTGTGAAAGAAGCCTTCCTGAGGTACTTTGGTGATTAAAATCAATGAACCATTGATTCTCCTTTCCATCTGTTCTCATGCAAAATATCCAGGGACCATTTGTGTCCCAGAAACATTTTGTGGTTAATTTCACACAACCTTAACTAAATGCTTTATGGTCAAATTCATACTAGTTGAAATTTGGAAACACGTTGAAAAATGAGAATTGTATTTCCTGTAGTGTTGTCTTGACTTGAGCGGCCGCGACACATATTTTTACAACTTTCTTGGTTTTATTCTCTAGTATTTTACATGTTTGTCACGGTGTGATGTACAAGCAACTGAGCGCTTGGTTGTTGCATGGTCTGCTGTTGGACTATTACGACGAGTTCTTTATCACATTGAAAAATCCAGTGCAGATCTTTCCTAGTGCAATTGAAGTTGACTCCTCACGTGAAGACGCCAAGAGTGGCACTGAAATTCAGCAGGACCAGGTTTGTACTGTGCGTGGCTGCACAAGAAGATGTATGAGGGATGATTCTAAGTTTTCCAAACAACTATATGTGACGTTAAGCGAGAAAAAAGGATAGAACTCCCAGAAAGTCAAAAAATACCTAACCTTTTTCCAGCAGGATGTTACCCCTTGAGGAGTAAAATCGTCTGGCGTTAGCCAGAGTAAAATAACGGAAGACCGACTTCCCTGGGAGAGAGTTCAGTCGTGTCCGAAACGTCATCGGAGATACATAAGTATAACTTAAGTAGTTTTTGACTTTCCGTAAGTACGCTCTTTTTCTCTCGTTTGCCCGTTGCACAGAAATATCCCGTTGAAAAAATGGAATGAAAAGTAATCCATTGCAACCTGTCCACATTGTGTAAAACTTTATATCCTAATGTTGCGTCTTCGTTAGCTCCTAGTTTACGTTGACTTACGTCACATCAGGAACGTACTGGACGTATGAGCGTGTGACGAACTTGAATGCAATTTTCCTTCAAATTACGTTCTCGTTTAGCAGCTAAACAAGCCCTCGCAAGTTATAGTAGTTGTCATAGAGGCTTAAGTACTTGCATAACATTCAAGAAGACCTCAGCCAAAACGCACAATTAGAGACAAGCACTGGCATAAGACATAAATTATGTTCTCATTTGGTAAGCCTTAGGGCGGGTAAAACACAAGTTAATGCAGGTTTACTGGCGAGGAATGGAGGTCAAACTTATCTGTTTTATTTTTAGCAAGAGAATGGCCAAGGGATTCAAAAGACTGCAGAAAATCACTTCTGTCTTAATGCTGATATGCTTCCATCATATATATCAACTAGCGTTGCCGAAAAGGTTCGTCTGTTGCCAATCTTTCTCTGTTTTTCTTATCAAAATATTCACCAGTTTTCCTCAACCTTTGCTGTGGCTTGGTTAACAGATTTTATTTGTCGGAGAGTCAGTGAAAATGCTGGAAAGTGCAATGAGTAGATCAGCTGATAATAGACGTGGTATGGACACTTCAATTTAAGAATAAAGTATAAAAGTTTTATCCTGCTTATTTTCTGTTTGCTAAGTTTTCCTATGAGCTTGTTAATAGTCTTGGATTATTTTATTTAAATCAAATATTTACTTCATGTTTATAGATGCTGTTATGAAAAAAAGCGAAGTGGAGCTTGGACTGTCTTTGCACAAACTACAGCAAGAACCAGTTTTTCACTTACCATCGTTTGAAAAAGAAATCGATCGTATTAAAGCTCGTATTGCCGAGGTAATTACATGCCGATCGAAGAGCAGACACCAAGCTTTCTGTATGATAGGCTGGGTTTTAAATACGTAACCTTCCGTTTAACGGAGTCTGGTGTTCTGCCATTTGAGTTACTTGGCTGAGCCAGAAGGAGGCCAGCGAGAATTACTGATATTTGATGCTTATAAAATCATGTCTTGTTTATTTGGTGTCAAAATGTGTTCCAGTTGTAATCAAGTTCGTCACTCTAAATAATGTTAGCCCTCTCTTCATACTATTAGATCTCTTATTTCAGTATTTCACTCTTGAGTTTACTGCTCTACTTCATAATGTCGGACGATATCATTTTTTTTGTAGCATTTGTGGTTTCTTGTCGTCGAAGAAGGGCAATTACTGAAACATTTAAAGGTTGTTTGAAATTTATTGTCTATGATTTTTAATGTTGTGTTATTTTGTTTCGCGAGCGTTGAGCTGTATTGTGTCGCTTTACGTTACATTGCATTGTGTTCGGCTGCGTTGCCTTGTGATGTGCTGTGTTCCGTTGTGTTATCTTGTGTTGTTTTGTAGTGTCTTGTACTGCACTGCATTTTGCAGTCATCCTACAAAAACATTCTCTCTGATTGAACTGTGCGGAGAACTTCACAAGAATACTCATTCTTTTCATTTCAGTTTTCAGTATAATCTTGTGACCAATGCGTATGTCTTTAAAACTGTGCAATAAATGTTGATTGTTTGTTGACTGCAGTTGCTGAAGGACTTCTATCTCTTGGGCCGTGGCGAAATATTTCGATCTTTGATCGAGAAGTCTAAAGATTTACTAAGGGCTCCGCCAAATGCCAACACAAGTCATAGTAAGAAATTTGTATTTTCGTTCGTTAGGTTTGGTGTTTTGTCAGTTAGTGGAGGTGTAAGACTCCTTCTACACCAGAGGATTGTCGCATACGGTTTCTCATCCAGACGTATGTAATTTACTGTTAACAGCACATTTCCTGCGAACTGTTCCCGCTCGCAAATGTTGCGAGAGGTCCCGAACACTCTTGACTAACTCTTATACATCAGAATGAACAATCGTATATACGACAGTCTTACGGTGTTGATGAGGCCAAAGAGAGACACACTAAGGTTTTTCACACTTTCGTGAAATAATTTTTTTTCTTTCTTTCTTTCTTTCTTTCTTTCTTTCTTTCTTTCTTCCTTTCTTTCTTTCTTTCTTTCTTTACTCTCTTCTCTTTTTTGCTTTGTTCTTTCATTTGTTCTATTGTTGTAGTTTGCTGTTGTGCGACAACTGCGTACAGGAAAGGGTTAAAGTTCCTGTCAATCAGTCATGTCAATGTACCTCCATGATTTTGGCCTTAGTCTGTTCAGACAGAAGAAAATCAAACACTTTTTGGCTTGTTTGCTTTGTCTGTCTGTGTGTTTGCCTGTTTGTTTGTTTGTCTGTCTGTCTGTTTATTTTATTGTTTGTTTGCTGTTTGTTTGTCTTGAGAGGTAGTTCCTTCATCTAAAGTTTTCTTGTTTCTCCCTTATCCCGCTTTTTTCCATTCGGCTACTTCCATTTGTTCATTTAAATGTGTTTTACCATTTCCATTGTCAAGTAAAAAAACCAACTTTTTACTTTTTTCTCTTTTTATTCGATTTAGATATGAAAGTTATTTTTAATGAAATTATAGGAAAGGTACTGAAGGTTGATAACATATATGTTTCAAAGTCATTATGCTTCCTGTCAATTCGAATGTTATGGTTTTAAAAGGGGGAAAAACCCTTTTTTAGTTACTTCCAGATGAAGAGGAGGATACGTCACATTTCACCCCCTCGGTGGACATGCCTAAAAGTAAACCGACGAAAGGTGAAGGTAATGTAACTGCTTTGTGTTCGTTAGTTCTCGTCGCACTTTGTCAACCTGTGTCCCAGTCTACAGACGAACGAGTGTAACGCCCGACTTTCCGTCCATGGGTCTGTTGATCTGTCCGTAAGTCAGTCTGCCAGATCGTACTGTATGTCTGTGCGTTTGTAAGTCTGTCGGTCCGTATTTATGTCTGGTGGCCTATCCGTAACTCTCTTGGTCGGTACGTCAAGTCAGTCCGTTAGTCCGTACATAAGTGCGTCAGTCCGTAAATCTGTCTCATTCCATTGGTACGTTTGTGAGTCGGTCCGTCCGTAAGTCAGTCTGGATCCGTTCATAAGTCAGTCCATCACAAATCTCTCTACTGATCCGTTCGTAAGCCCGTTAGTCCGTAAGTCTATCGATCCATCCGTACGTCTGTTTATTGGTTCATCAGTAAGACTGTCCGTTGGTCCGTCCGTTCTTAAGTCGTTCGTCTGTTCGTCCGTCTGTTTGTCCGTTCATATGTCCATCCATCAACCAGTCTTTCCATTTCAGGCCCGATGTACTCTTCCGTTCTGTCTTCTCACTTTGAGTTCTTTGTTTATTTAGAAACCAACGTTATTACTGGATGGAACTCGATCCAGTTAGAATACAACGTTCAGTGGCCATTACACATTGTTTTTACGCCGCATTTTCTGGAAAAGTTAGTACAACTTTGATAAAAACTTAGGAAATATTTACGGAAGTATTTCAACTTAATGAAGATTAACTCTGCGACGATAAACTTCCTCGCATGTTCAGAATTATCTTCTGATCTTTCCTTGTTGGTCCCATAACGATAAAATGGCACTCTTCGCTATTCCTGAAATATTTCTCGTTTAATTAGATTTAGCAGTCTGTTCCGATTTTTGTTGAACGTTCGACGAACTCAAATGGAACTTCAAAATGTTTGGGTCATGTATAAGGGACGTAAAGCAGCACAGAAAGGTATTTCTAAGAAAATCTGGCTTCTCAGAATGGAGATGACCTTCCTGGTCGATAACCTACAGTACTACTTGCAGGTCAGGGAATGAAGCTATTCGTGTAAAATGATTTTTCAAAATATTTGACCTATGATTTCCGTACTGTTTTGTAATTACCTCTCATTCCTTTTTGTGTTTCCTTTTTGTGCTTTGCTTGGGCACGAGCGTTTGCGTGTGTGTTCAGATGCGTTTTTATTCAAAGTGACTTCGTAGACATTCGATCGTGCGTTCGTCGATCTATATATGTTCATGTATATGGGTGACCATGTTGATACATATGTGTGATCTCGAGTATCCCATGACATGCGAGTGTGCACTGTCATTCGCACTAATTAAAATTTCTATAATTTTCTGGAGTTTATTTAATGAATTGTTGCTGTCGTAGGTAGATGTCCTTGAAGCACAATACTCGATACTGCAAGAGAAAATTAACGGCACAAAAGATTTTGAAACACTAAGACTTGCCCATGATCACTTTATAACAACACTTCTGGCTCAGTCATTTCTTTTGACGAGGCAGGTAAGTGAAAGCGAACAGTACATTGTTTCTCGAAAACATTTTGATGATGTCGTACACGATAAGACCTTAAACGACATGAAGATTTTTAAACTAGCTACGCGGCCTCGCATATTCTTCAACGTTCACATTGTACTGAAGGAATATTGCAAACGATATTTCAAAGACGTTGAGGGATATTGCTGTTTCATTGTTGTTATTTTGAACATTCTTTAGCATGTTTGTTAAGGCAGGTGACGTTTGACTCTAACTTAACGTCCTCTTTCCTAGGTTTCTCATTGCTTGAATGAGATCATGGACTTATGTTTGTCTTTTTGCACGCTGGTGTCGCAGGCTCAGTCGAAATTATCGGAAAGGGAACTCGCTCAGATCCAAAACATTCGAAAGGTTTGCAGCCTGTCCGATTGTCTTTCATCTTTAATCTTTAATTAAAAATATTTGAACACGGTAGCCTATTCAGCAAAGCTGTTTTCAAAGGCCCGTGATTAGTAATATTTACAGCATGAGCGGCCGCGCTGTGTCGAATATACAGTCACGACCCGAGGGCGAGTGAGTGTATATTTCATATGTCGTAAACATCTTATAAAACAGATGTATGCAAACATTCATGTTCGTCAAAAATGGCGAAGATTTCAACGATTTTAGTTGAGAAAATAGCACGAAAATTTCATTAAAAGCAGTGTGATCCAACCACTAATGCTTGTATCACATTTACAACAACTTATTAAACTGTTTACGTAATATCCTAACACTGTGAATGAAGCGACATTGTAAGCTCTAGTTTGCATTTAAGTAATGTAGCCGACATCGTTAAATTATTCGTTAGTTCACTAGGTATGTTTGTATGTCAGTCTGTCTGTCCGTTAATCCGTCTCTCGGTCCCTCTATTCCTCCGTGTGTCTTTATGCCTGAGAAAATTTTTTCACATTTTTGATTCGTTCTTCTCCGTTGTCTTTCTACAGAGTTATTCTCGTCAGTCTTCGTTACTTTTGAAACTCTTTTCTGGAGTCAGAAGTCATCAGGCCAGTCCACATCTTGCACAGTTCCTATTACGAATCGACTTCAACAAATATTTCTCCTCTTCTACACAGATGGGTTCACTGTAATGTAATAGTCTGTTGGGTGTAATAGCTAATTTAGTAAAAAGTCAAGCTATTGTATCCTACAAAGTAATGAAATCTCTTATCTCCTTCTTGTTATTATTATCTTATTTACTCTTTTTTTTTTTCACCGAAAGAAACTGTAAATGGTCAACTCCTCGTAGGTAAACACATTAAATTTCATTTTTTCCACGAAGGTGGTCGGGTAATCGGATCACCGGAGTTGTGTACCCTCCTGGCGGCAACGAGAGAATTTTGACCGGTGCATTTGTAGGCGCCTATTTATTTCGAGAATATTTTGACGGCAGACTTTAAAGATGGCGGCTGCGTTTTGGCTCAAAAGTCGAATGGTTGTACCAACGTTTTCAGTACGATTGGTTTTGAAAACGTTTTGTGTCGCCACTGCAAGTGTCAAGAAGGCTAGCACGGATGTCCAAGCTCAGAAGAAAGAGAAGAAAAAGGATTTAGCAAAGATGGAAGAATATGAAGAATACCGGTTTGGAGTACAACGTTTGAGGGAAGCTTTTAAAGAAGAATACAATGCAAAAATAGCCAAGGAAAGGCGAAGGTTGGAAGAAATAAACCGAGGTAGTTATTCTCCTTACGAACAACACAAGAAAGCTGTACAAGACATGATGAAGTACAACGAAGAAAAATCAACCATGAGGTTTGTGCAGACAGTTGTCAGACTGTCAAACTACAATGTTTTCCCTAAATTTACCTCCCCCCCTTCTTAACATCCAAACTATAAAATCCGTGCAACTAGGGTGTTGTCCTTGCTAATTTCGTCGAAGTGTAAAACATCGTAGTCGCTAAGCTGCCGAATGAAAATTTACAACTGAATAGTTATCACCTCATGGGGAGGCAACCTTGTACCCATGGACATTCGTTTCTTCCTGAAGTTGGTAAATGGTAATGACGTTATTGAGTAATTATAGAGTTCCTTTTTGGGGTTGAGACAAGCTAAACAAAAGAACGTGTTTCGTGGACAAGATACTGAATATGTGATCACAATGAATGAATGTGGATGAGTGATAGAGACCAAGAGTCACTGATAGTAAGTTTTGCCTGGCTTCATGTTGCCCAAATTCCCAGTAAACCCAGTGATTTTTTCCTTAGACAAACTGTGCAGTATTTTTTATCAGAAAAAATAAAGAAGAACAAAGAGAAAGAAGATTGAAAGCTCACAGGGAGAGGGAGAAGGAAGCTTCTGATACCAAACGACTTGAAAAGAATAGAGAATTCGTTCTTGAAGTCATAGTAAGTGGGAGCGTATTATTTAAAAACACTTCAGATAGCACTTATCTGAAGTTTTTATGGTGGTATAAATCTTAGTGAATAAGGTCAACCCTTTGCCAATAGAAAGAATTCAGCATCCCTTGAATGAAGTTCATTAAATATATGTACAGGGGTGGTGCCAGGAATTCCCCAATGCAGGGACTAAGGTCCCCGACAGAGGCTAAACCTTGGGGACCATGACCATGCCTCCTTTACAATTTTGCTATTTGAAGGTCAAAAACATCACATTTTTGGTAAGAATAATTGAAACAACTGACTAGAAACAATTTACTTTTAGATTTCACATGAAGACAAGAGTCCATTATTTTTCTTGGCTAAATCAATAACAACTGCTCATAGTTTGTACAGTATATAAATGGGTTCATTAGTGAAAATTCCCTGACGGATTGTTAATTTTTCCCTGACAGGAGGGCTAAGGTTTCCTGATGCTGGGGCTGTAGCCCCCTCTGGCACCACCCCTGTATATATATAGCATGGTTGACTTATACAATTCAGGTTTTTGTTTTATAACATTTGCCAGACCACTACAGTTCAAGTTATTTTAGATTATAAAACTTGGCCTTTGCAGAACTCTACTTTTATAATAGTGCCAGTGTAATACTGTTTCATGAATATAATTATGCAGTGCTTAACCTCATTAACTTAGTGATGATTTTGTAGGAAGAAAGTAAGTCATTTGTGACCATGGAAAATTTGGAGGAAAAAATTCAAGAAGTATTGTCCAATGAAACAAACCATAACTTTGCATTAACCTCTGATGGGTCAAAGATAATATCACAAGAACCTCCTAGCAACCTTGGAATTCAAGGACCAGGTCCTGTTGCATATCAAGGTGCTGGAGTGAAATTTTACAACAGGGATCAGAAGACACTTTGGAAAACTAGAGACAGATTAGCAGATGTTAATGAAATGGATGAAAGTGATTCCAGTGAATCAAGTGACAGTGATAGTGAATCTAGTGATGATGATTTAGTGAAAGATCCTGACAGATGACAGACTGGTTTTGTGTGTATCTGGGTAAATATATTTTGCACTAGTAGTAACTAACATTATAAATGTGATGATTATAATAGGCAATTCACATACAACATATCCCTCCTTGTTGTAATTATGGTCCTGTGACAATCATTCAGAATTTCATTCAGTGTATTTCTGCATTAGCGATTAACCCTTTTGAAGAAGGAAGGCTCTTCCCTTCACCAGTAAAATAACCTTGCATTGGTCAGAGCAAAATAATTGAAGACTGATCCAGCTTGGTAGAGTCACCATAATGTTGGATGCAAGAGTTTTCTCCCTGATGAAACAGAATCAGCCAGAATGAAGGTTGACCTTGGCATTGTAGCGGTAGTGTGAGGCTGGGATCTGGAGGCTACAGCCCCCAAAGGATTGGTGTGTTTATACAAATCCTAGTCAAGATATCTGAGATCCTCTGTTTTAAATCTGATCTTACCAGTTTACTATTGCTTGGGTCTTCCCTGACTCCTGCCACCCAAAATTAACTAACTTCCAGATGCATTTCCTGTACCAGGAATGTCTATCGTTAATTTACATATTTTTTACAAACCAAAAGATTCCTCACCAATGGAGAACTTCAGCAATTGCACTCCAAATGGCAGCATTCAACATCATCAGCAATTGCACCACAGAGAGAGGTTGGGGAGCATTTGCCCGAATTTTACTCTCCCATATTCATCATGAAAGTGCTGGTAATTATTTCTTTAAATTAGATGTTTAAATCATGATTTATGGATTTTCATTCACATTGCAATCCATGTTCATTTAATGATAGTACTGCAGCAGTCTCTGAATACAAATTAGTGGTTTGCTATTTAGCACAACTGTACTTCTTCCTGAGAAGATTCTCGACATTTGTAATCTCTAATGCAAAAATAAGATAGTTTGTATCAATTTGCTGCAGGCGGTAATGAAGTTATTGGTTGAACCATCAATGTTAGAATACATTGTTTTTATTAATTCAATATCATCATCCATTATGAGACATCCTTCACAGACTCAAGGAGTCGTACAGAGTTTGTTATTGAGGTAGTTGCAATGACAATTTTCCAGCCTAAAAGTGAAATGAAAGTATTTAAAAATGCTTGCAAAATTGATCAAACTTTGACATTGAAAATCAATTATCAACCACATTATGTTTGTCATCAGCACCTCTGGAAATTTATTAAATTTTTTTGGCCACTTTTTGACATTGCAATATTCTAACATAGGTGACTTAGTTAAGTCCTACCATGTTTCATACCAAAGCTTGATCAAATTACTTTTCAGTCATGCATGTTTCAAAGAATCATGGTGGGTACCTCTTTGTTTTCCAAGAAATCTTAGTGATGTGATTTCTGAATATGTGCATCCACCAAGGAAGAACACAACAATGACTTTCTTTCTCCTTTCTGCACGTGCATCACTGGAGGCTGAAACAAGTTGGGGAAAAGAGAATGCCATTCTTTTGAGAGAAAGTAACCCTAGACTAAAATAACCAGTAAACACTGATATAAACAGCCCCTCAGGTTGTTCAGAGACAAAATAAGCTGTGGATAATTTAAGTCAAGAAAATGCTTGCCTAACTACACTGTACCCATCTTATTTACTCTAGTATTAATGGTTCCTCCATACCCTTGTCTGTTAATTCTTTAATTAAATTTCTTTAGACATGGTAGCCTTTTCAGCATCTTGGTTTTCAAAGGGCCATGTTAACACAAGTAAAAATTTAAAACAAACCTATATATCTAACTTCATACATATGCTAAATAAAATACAACTTAATTCCTGTTCATTCAGTTCAGCATTAGAAACTTCTTTGAAGAAACTTAATTGCAACCCATTGAATGGCAGCCAGTTCTATTTAAATTGGACCTTAAAATTTTATTTTTAAATTGCCTGTAAGATAATATTCTTTTTCATTTGTAGCAACCAAACTCTCAGAAACATCTCAATACATGACACAACTTACCTCTGGCTGATCTTCCTCGTTTAGTAGTAAATGTTTCACCCAAAAGTTTTGTGACTTCTTCAAGGCCAACAAAACCAGAGTGGTTACAGACCTAACAGACAAATATTATCTGAAATGAAGACATTTTTTTACTTTTGTTCCTGAAATTGCTGATCCAATTTAAAGGCAGATCAATTATAAGTGAACTTATAATTGATCTGCCAAGACAAGGTTTATGCAATACTGATATGATCAGGAAATGGAATGAACCTGACTCAGATCTCCTGAATTAAAAGTGTTCATTAGAAGATACCCACATCATTTGAAGAGAATTAATGACAGTGAATACTGAAGTGAGTTTTCTGTGACAAACAATCAAGACTTGTTCAGTAAATTCTAACTTCCTAATGCTGATGTCACATGTGGCATTTTTCTCACTGCATCTACCTTGCCTCTTCCTCTCATCATTTTCTGTTTCCTTCTACTCTGCCCTTTCGTCTCCCCCAACTCCTTCTCCAGATCTACTTCTATCTCCATCTCCCCTTTCACCTCTCCTTTCCCCTCCTGACTACTCTTCTCCATTCTTCTATTTATACATGCACATCTACCTGCATTCTGTGTAACCAAGCATATATGTAGACTATGTATATTGATGTCAATACATCATGACATGATGTCTTTGTTCATTACCAGACAATATTTTTCCTTTAACTAAACGTAAAAGCTCCTTACATACTCCATATTTATTAAGTGTTTCAATCTTCTACCTGTTCAACCAACTTGCAGCCCAACGGCGCATACGCACCACCAAAGACGTACGCCATATCAGTAGGAATATTTAAATCCACTTTGTCTCCAGCTTTAGGAACCTGATGAGAAAAGACAAGTCTTACAGGGAAAAGAGTTTGCGTACGAAAGGTTACTAATCACTGAGCAGGTGCCTAACAGGCTCTTCTAAGAGTTTATAATTTTAAAGTTCTCTTGCACCAGCCAGTAGGACACCACATGGGCTCACGGACCTCTCGCAACCTGTCCTTTTCAGCACTGAGATCTCAAGCGTTGTGAGATGGGAGAGAAATTGCACAAAATGCAATTTATGTAAAGCTAGTGTGAGAGATAATCGTCCAAGTTATTGGTTAAACACACGTTCTTCACGGTTGCTTAGAGGCGTGGATGATTTCACTGCAAACTGTGAACAACCTAAAGTTCTAAAGATTGGAGTGTACTTACCAAATTGAGCTTTTTAGTTAGAGTTCGAAAAGTATTTCTTTTCTAAGAAGAAAATAAAAACAACCCCTTATACAAACTTTCCAAGTTGTTTGCTAAAGTTCTTAAACTAACAAGTGCAGACTCTTCCTATCAGTGGAAAAACAGCACTGATTAAATTCCGTACATCAGTTACCATGAAAGATCATTTAAACTTCATGCGATCGCAGTTTGGAAGAATTTTGGGTGTCTTTAGTGGCCAGTTTAGGTAAAGGTTTCCATTCATTAATTCCTTCATTCCTAAGTTGTCCTCCCCGCAACATTCTCGCTAATAAGCCTCTATTCGAGCAAAAACTCACCTCATTTTCCGTATATAAAATATATATTCACTATATATACGGAATATATAAAAGCTTATAAATAACTTACAAAAAACTTATACATAAAAACTCACGTCATTTTCCGTATATATTCCGAGCTTTTTCAGATTAAAAAGGTTAACCAAATGCTGGTGGCCGTACGTCTGCAAAAATATTAAACGTTAATTCTTTTTCTCAAATCCGACAAATCTTGAACAAAGTTTTAAACATTAACAAAGATCAAACCTGTAAATATTGCTGCCTGAGGGATTTGTACAGTTTGCTCTCCAGTCCTTCGAAAAAGCAACAGAATTTTCAATTAGAGAAACAGTTTTACTTTTAAAAGTATACTACGAGTTAAGTTGGGAAAAATCTCTTCCCAATGATCTTTAATTTCAGGCAAATGGCTCTTGGAAGTGGGTTTGTTTTCGTGTTTTTTTTCTCCGAATTTTTGTATAACCGTTGACCGATTTTGTTTTCTTTTGGTATAAAAAAATTTAACAATTTCGACTTACCATTACGAGAGACAGATAACAAACACATCAACTGCAAACTCCTATAAAATGGAAGCTGACGAAGTCTGTGTTACAACAAGCGCTTTTTAATAATAAAATGGTATTGCTAAAAGATCTTGCCAAAAGACCTAGCGGAACATCTACCTGTCTAAGAATCAACTCTTCAATAAACCCAATGGTCTCTTTGTCTTCTACTCCTTCCAGGATATCTAGGAACGGGAAAACTAGTTATAGCAAATTCACCGTTTGTTCCGAAGAAGTGTAAAATTGAGAAATAGAATGCTACAACGTTAAACGCTAAAATAAGAATTCTAATCTATGATGTAGCGGAATAAGGATCAAAATTTCAAAAGTCATTCCTCTGTTCACTTTCTGGACTGATTTTTTTCTAATCAAAATTAAACCGAACTGAGATATTTCAAAAGATCAAAATCATACAAACTCCAACATACCGTGCTCCGTTCTTAACTGATTCTCAAAGTGTTCTTGTTTTTTTAATTTAAGAATAGATTCGCAGGCTCCGATATCTAAAAAAAAATAATAGAAACTTGAAATACTCATTAATAATTCGTAAGGAAAACACAAAAGCAATTAGCCTCTACATTAGTATACTGTAAATTGGATACAGAATTGTCCACATTTACATAAACTCTTCCTTCAATTTTCTATGTTAAAATTTCGTTAAAGTTCAAAATAGCCGGTAAGCATGGCCATTTCAATGTACTCGCATTTATTCTTCCTCGTGTGGACCACATTTACTCCTACCATAAGCGGCGATCATATACTACTTTCTGTGTGTATGTATAGTTATGGTATGCAGCGGGACCACGTACTAAATTCTGCCATGTGTGAGAGTCATACAACAAATTGTTTTCAAGGACGTTGTCTTACGGGTTGCTAAAGACTTGTGTTGCTGCTTGAGATTTCGGAGTTCCGTTGAGACAAACTGCTTCATGTCACCAACTGACGTCAAGTTATTACGTTTCTAAATATAAAGAAATGATGACGACGTTTTATTTAGACTAGTACTGTGTTATAATAATATCAAGAAAATTTCAATATGTCTGGGCGCTATGCTAAGAGACATCACAATACTCCAGCATTATGCTTATGAGAACAGTTTGGCTGTTTCAAACTTACATCATATCCAATTTGTAGTTCTTTGGCCTTTAAACTGAGGTAACCAAACACATTTGTAAAGTGTCGGTCTCTGATTTCCTTGTACACCTTTAAAAAAATTATGAGTTTCTGAGATCTAGCAGACTGGAATTGGATGATAGCCTGTCAGCGTAATTACTACTCCCCTCCCAAATATTTGACCGATATTTCACAACTTTTAATATTTACTTCTTTATTTACTATTTGTTTGCTTCTTTGTTTATTTGTTCAGTTAGATGTTTAATTATTCAATTATTTATTTATTTAATTTTCCTAAAACGTTTTGCTTCGCCAAAAAATCCGGAAAAAATATAGATTATTATACGGTTGTGGCAGCGAACGATTCGAATACGGAAATCCTCCAATTTGATTGGTTCATAAGCGGTCGGATATTTCCCGTATTGCCCGCTCAGGGGAGGGAAATTTAAAAATTCCTTGCTTATGTTGAGTAAAAATTAAAATTTTTGACAATGTATGAAGTGAAAATGTATTAAGAACGAACAATCAGAAAAGGAAAAGCAACCATGCAGAGTGAAGTTGGTGAAGAAATTCTATATGAAACGACGACAGAATTGTGTTTATTTGACATTCTCTAACTTTGCACTTGTCGATTATATTTATAAACTACTGCTTGACCTCGCTTGTTCGGTCTGTACTAGTGAAATGTCGGAAACATCGGTCCGATATTTCACTAGTCGGTCGATAAGTAGTAAATACACTTACGGCATCTTCTGAACTCAATAACATTGTCAAGTTTTTATCTGTCCCCGTGACACTTTTGTCGAAGACCACAAAACCTGAAGAAATCGAATCAAATAAATCGGCAAGATCGTGACCTAGCTTGGTGCGACATGACAGAGAGAGACAAAGCAACTGCTTGGAAGATCAACAAACAAACTCAATGAAATAACATAATTACTTTTTTATTTACAGACCTTTGCAGTAAAATAACTAAACAACATGTTCTCTTGTGCTTGAATCATAAGTGTCCCATATTGTCATGCTTGTTTAACGGTATTCCCTTGGTTCAAGTCATTTCCAACAGCCTAGTCCCTTTACTACTGCACGCTCACTCTTATGCTCACGTGAGTACTGCAGTGAGTACACGCTCACACGTGTACTCACTGCAGTACAGTTTTTTCCAAGGTAGTCATAGGGTTAGGGACACAGTCTTTAAACTTTTAATGACCAGACGTCTCACCTTGACAGGCGAGATCATTTGGCGTAAGCCAGAGTGGAGCAGTACAGCCCTTCCACAGTAGGGAAAGAGTAAGGGTCAAAATCTAACATTTTAAACACTACATGTTTCACCTTGACAGACCAAATCGTCCAAGGTCTGCTAGAGGGAAATTATAACGCTAAAATTATTCCGCCGATGATAAGGAAAGGGCCAGGGAGTTAATGTAAAGTGATATTTTTTTTACCTGTTTTGATCTGAAAAATGTCATCTATTAAGCCTTCATATGTCACTTGAGAACACAGTGGAGTGATGTAATCCACATCTGTAAAACACAAATGAAGTTAGAGATGGATGGATGCTAACTTGGATTAAATTTAAATAAGAGTGTTTTACCTCGGTCGATGAGAAACAACGTGTCTATTTCTGGTCCGTCTGGAGGGGCGAATGTTCCTTTATCTTCAACCATTATGTTCAACATGTTGTTGACCAACTAAAATATGACATTTTATAAAGCACATTTTTTGTTTGTCTTTATAAATGAATATTTAGTATTCTCAATAATTGAAAATAACGTCAATTTAGTTGGGATTGAAGACACCGGGACACACAATGATTAATATCTAACGTTTGATCCTTAATAAAATTTGAAATACAAAACAAAATGCGTTCGCTTTTTTATTTGACATAACTTTGCAGACTTTCGTTAATGCCTTACCTTTGCACATTTACCTACTCCATAAATATTAGGAATGGTTCCAAATATGGTCTGTAATGTCATTATAGCATGAGATATTGTGCTCAGCCAATGATGATCGCCTTCCTGTTTCACGTGCGAACAAAAAAGTTTATTAAAACCATGCAACGTAATTCGCTCTCACAAAATGCAACACTCCTATGCAGCAACTAGTTCTTGCTGTCTTGTCCATACTACTTTGCAAACTCTAAGATATTGTGATGACGGAGATCTTTTAATATCAATTAGTATTAACAGCCGTACTTAGGTTGTAATTCGCTCGGGACAAGTTCTGTTGAAGGTGCCCCCTTAGCCCTCTTTAACCCACCCCAAGCTCCTTATATTTTAATAATTGTATACCAGTGGCACCGACATACAACTAAACAAGGTATTTCTGTAAAAAGTAGCGCTTTTATGCTTTTTATTTTTTATTTCTCAAAAGTTAAAACGTAATTGAAATGCTTCCGAGCCTTGACAGGTGCAAAGTCGTCATATAACGATGAGAAATGCAGACATTGATTTAACGTCTTTTGAGTTTGAAAAATAGCTTTAAATGTTGAAAAAACGATCAAAAAAGTCAAATTTTTATTTTTGAGGATGTCGCCCCATAAAATTTTGCGCCCAGGGCAAGCGTCCCAGTGCCCCCCTCCTGGTACGGCAATTAGTATTAACATTACCAGAAAATAATCCCGAAAGAAATCGGGTATTTCCATTGAGAGAACATCGTTATCCATTGGAATGAAATCAAGAATTAGTTCATCCATTGTGACGTCTAAAATACCATTAGTACAAAATGTTAACACAGCAAAACTTTCATGACAAACGTCCTACCAAACTAATATTTCAATCTGTACCTCCGTAGACTCCTTCTTGCTCAAGAATCATTTCACAAACGTAGAACTGTTAAAAAAAGTTTTAAATTTAATTCTTCTTTACAACTATGATGAAAAGTATCCACATGTACTTAGATTAAATAAGTATTTCTACTTTTTGTGGCTGAACAATTAATCTGTTTACCTTTTTTGGAACAAAAACAAGTTTATACTTCCGATTTCTCCCACTGGCTTTATCAGCATTTATATGGTCTAAAAAAGGTTATTTGTTTTCATTTACATCAGTGAGAAGATTAAAAAGTTATGTCCTTTTGACTTTATTTTCCATTTACCTTTTAATAAAAAAGCATTTTCATGTACTAGTGATAAGTTTCAAAACTTAATAGCAAGTACAAGGAACAAAAGATTCCAGAGATAAAATAGCTTAATGAATTAGTCATATCTGTTATCCAAACAGTGAAATAATTAAAACACATTAATACATCACCTTACAGGTGATTACAAGTTGCTGATTGCTGAATCAGATTTGGCACATTTTGTACATGGTTTACAAGAAAAATAAATGCTCACCAGCAATGTACTTTACTTGCTCCATCTTGGGACGAACTATATACATTTGGCTTAAATAAAAAAAAAAAACAAAAAAAAAAACACAATACAAATACAATTAGGAGAAATGTAATCCTTGAACTGCAAAAAAAAAAATTGTGCAAAAAAACCATAATCATGAAGATTAAAGTTGCTGTAAAGGCCCATCCATATAAACATACAATTATTGAATATGGTTCTTTGCCTCAGCATATGCAATTATAACTCTAAAGCTCAATTCCTGCTGATGATTATTTGGCTAACTTTGCAAGGCACCTTGATGGCTATTGTACCTGTATTGTATATGTCAGCATGGATGGTTGTACATGACAATACTACTGTACTTTATATATCAGCCTAGATACAACAGAACACTTTTCCAAGAGGTACTGACAGTAAGTTTCATAATCATTTGGTTGCTCTAAGCCTTCTAGACAATGAAACTTAACTTGTCAAATTTTAGTTTTTATTAGTGTATTAATCAAAAATAACCTGGCACAACAAGCATCTGGCTTCACATGTTCAAGTTTGAAGATTTTATCAATTCCATGTTCCTGTATAAGGTACAATGAGAAAAAGAATCAGATTGTTGTAATTGTTATTGCATTTGAATTTTAGTTATTTGTGTCAGGACCTTTCTGAAAATCACATTTGGTGAGAAAGTTTTCCTGACCTTAAATGAAGATTCTACTCATTCATTCATTCATTCATTCATTCAAAAAAGAGTGACATTTGCAAACTTTCACTTGTTGCTAAATACTTAACTATGGTAGTTTATTCATCTGTTGCAGGGGGTACAAGTAGGAATTTCAAAGAGCAGGGCTCAGGTGGTAGTATCAAGGCACCATTATGGTGATTTTGACCATTTTGAGTGAAGTAGATCTACATGGCTTTGGGAAATGGGAGTAAAAACCTGTAACCAAAAGGGCACATAAACAATTTCCCACAAAAAGGGTGAGAGTTGAGATCCCCCAACCCTCCCCCCACCCTTTAGTTGTGCCCCTGTGCTGAAAACCACTGGAAACAAAATGACCTCCAAAGCTGAAAAGCCTGAATAATAACTTTTTCTAATTCATAGACTGGCTTTGTTAATATATAACTTTCTGAACTATCATGCACAATAACTAAAATTTCCTTGATTAACCATTAAGAAAGAGACTATCTGCTTAGACTGATAAAATCCTTGGACATTAGGCTGAATAAAATTCTAAAGGATATCAATGCAGCTCATTGGGTTAACTGGCTACCACTATGTAGGGAGAAATTCTTCTTGACAGTTTTAGTGTCTAATATCATCATTAACTTATGGATTTTATTGCTTTCTGGTACATATGTGTGGGATGCTAGTAGCAGTAGCAGTGCATGTGTCTCTCACCAGTGTGATTAGGGTTCAATTCCGGCTCTATGCAATTATCTGATTAAAGTTACCTTTGTCACAAGTGAGAAAAGTGTTATCCAGTCTGATTCTACTAAGTATTACAGGTTCTTTCTGGGTACTCCAGTTTCTTCCTGTAGTAAATCTGGACCCATGAGGGGTGGTCCTTACTGGACCTCTAGGGAGAACAGCTCAAGTAGCTGATAGGGTTATCTAGTATAAACAAAGGTACTTTACCTTTAGTTTGACAGTTTTGGTCACAACAGGGGATGTGAACACCCCACCCTCCCTTCACCATACCACTGACCACTGGCCAAATGCTATTATTGTATCAATTGACATAATTGACATAGCCTGCTAATACTAGTCAATTTCCAATTTTTGTTTAATATTCAAAATTTAACAGTTATGCTCTTTTTTAATTCAGTCATGATATCCCTACATATCCCCATTGCATACCTAGGTCCACTATAAGTCAACTGTTTTTAACATTAAAGCTGGTGATTAGATGTGACAAATGGTACATGTGAGTATTAGTAATCTTGTGGCAAATTTCAAAAAATTTTTTTTACAAATTGAAAAATATTCATATTGCCTAGATCTCACCTTTTTCCAAATGCCAGATCAATAAAACTATCATTCCCTCTCAACCTTCCTTGTCCTGGCCCACGTTGTTGCCAAAACTTAGGAAATTATCAACTATAAAAAGACCTTACTTTTAAATAACTTTTGTACCTTCAAAAATGTTGCCCCAGCAATACGATCCAAGGGTTTCATTAAAAATTGATCAATTACGAGATCTTGCTTTTCTGGATTCTATTAAATAAATCAAACTTTATTAACCAATATTCACGTATTAATATTACGTCTCTTTGATGCCTGTTTTTTTTTTAGTTTGTGGCTACCCTGAAATGATTACAGCAGGGCTTTGATATTATCGTGTCTCACAATCAGAAAGATGCCCAATTATTCTAAAGACTTAATAGTGGAATGTACAGTATTTTGAGCAAAATGCGTTTTAACCCCCATTTTCTGGTTAAAATGCAGTTTGCACGCTTCTACTAAAATTCGCTGCAAATTTTGCCATGAAACTCACAGTTTCAAGGATATTAATTAGCTGATCTCTCGCAAAACGACGAAGAAATTGTAAATCAGGTGAATCCTTCGCTGCGTCCGCCATCTTGGATTACTGAATTCCTTGACATTGGCATGATCTTTGAGGGAGGGGATACTCGAATAAACAGGAATAAAGAGCAAGAGAAGTTCCCAACTTATTGTCAATTTTCCTTCTCCTTTTTTGAAGCAAAAACCTCTATTAAATTTCTGGGAAGAGTGGAAAGAAGTTGCATCTTGAAAGCACAGAAATTTGGACCATATCAGGCTGGAGCTTGGTACATTCGGTACGCGAACTTCACATAGCGTCAGTATTTTGGCATAGTTATTTCGAGGTGGTAAGTTGAGATAATAGTGCTTTTAATATTGTAATGAAATGTATGTTTGCATCTACAGGGGTTTTCTCTATTGCTCTAAATGTTAATTGGTGACATTGAATTAATTAAGGTAGCAAGAACGAAAACTGAAAATAATTCTGTTTTGTTTAATTTAAAATGTAATTTGATTGCATGTCCACAACGTGAACTTCATGCTCCAACATTGATTTTTTTTACGAAATATCTGAAAATCTATAGCCACTTTCAAAAGTGTTAATGAGTGGTACTTTTACTAAGCACTATAAGGTTCTAATAAAACTATTAGAACGAAATGTTGTAAAAATGAAAATATTGCTACAAATGGACAGGCCTGGGACGATTTTACCAAGATTGTAAGGTTTGACAAGAAGTAAAGAACATCTGAGGCTCAAAAAACTTGGTTATGTTGAGTTTTTCTTAATATAACTCCTGAAAATGTTCCTCTGAGCAATTTGTATCAAAACTTTTGCTCAAGCTGAGTTTCCAACATTTCATTTTGTCACTTTGAACCGGGATGGTGCTGGGAGAGGGGCCTGGGTAGTTCAGCCTTCCAGAATTTCAGTGTCTCCCTTAAGGGATATGCAAACCAGAATTTAGGAGCATTAAAGGAAATGTTTGCAGATTAGTTTTGTTTATTTTTATGTGTTTTATAAGTGCAGTGGCTCAGTAATACACCAGAAGCCTTTGATCCACTTCTGTTTTAGTGGATGAAATGAAGGTTCAAGATTAAGAAACAGTAGTTACACTGGAGTTTTGAAGGAGAATGGGAACACAAATGGAAATTGATGATTCACTTTATAGGTATGAACTTTGTAAGCTATTAATGGTACTATGGTCAGACTAATTGTACAAACTGTAATATTGCACCATTTAAATAAACACTATTCTGTCCTGCAAACATCTTGTCATGGCTGGTTTTTAGTCGTCAAAGGTATGTCCTTGGAGATGGTGCTATGGAAAAGATGGCTGTTTCTAGTGTATTGGTTAGTGGACTTGGAGGTCTGGGAGTTGAGATTGGTACGTCATAATTATTTTTGATTTGTTAACCTATGTATAGACCAGATTTAAGTTAATTACCTGTCTTATCTCAAATTCTTTATTATCTTTTCTCTTTTTGATATACTAATTTAGCAAAAGATGTTATTCTTGCTGGCATTAAGGTAACATTTTTACAACAAACATAGAATTATAATTTTTATAATATATTATTTATTACCAGTTTGTTCTCAGATCTGATTTCTAAGAAATGATTGAGAAGTGAGTTGGTTTTGTTGTTTCTTTGTTATTCAAACTGTGATACATTTTCAAGACTCAGAAAACTGTGGGCTCCAGACACGACTTTAACCCATGACTTTAACCCATGAGAGCTGGCTCAACATGGTTCAAGCACCTAGCTAGCATTGAGAAGGTTCTGCATTGGCATCCTTTCTGGACCTCATAGTTTTGTGAGTCTCAAGAATTTAACTACTTGAATACTGAATAGCAAAGAGACAAAGCTTTATGTGTATCTTAGATGTAATTTCTAACAATTAGAAATGTGTTTTGTTGTATTTCAGAGTATAACATTGCATGACACATCACCAGCCAAGACCTATGATCTAGGGAGTCAGTTCTTTTTGAGCAATAAAGATGTACAACAGAAAATAGATAGGTGAATAAATTATTAATTTTGTTACTGAATCAATAGCAACAATAAAGTTTTCGATTGTTACCACAGCTGTTATTCATTTTTCAAGTTTCTGCATGGTCAAATACCATAACAGTGAATAACCCACTAATTTAGCTAACTAAAGATAATTTCTGATGGTGTGCACTGAAGCAGTTATTTCAAAATTTGTTTATGTCCTGTGTAGAGCTGAAGCTAGTGCACCTAAACTCAGTGAACTTAATCCCTATGTTGATGTTAAAACAAGCAACAAAACATTAGAAGAAGGGAATTTCAATTTCTTAAAAGAATTCCAGGTAAAGTTAAAACAAATACTGATAAATCACTTAATTCAGTAATTGACAACTTTATTCCAGGACCATTTTAGCAAATGTTCCTCCTCAGAAGCAAAATACTATGGGTGTAGGTTTGTTATATGTTAAATATTAAAGTGAAATTCCCATTAAGCAGACTGGAAGGCTGAATTGTTAATTTGAATTGGAATATTTTAGTAACTTACTTTTCTTTAGTTTATTTAATTCCCATTATACTTATGGGTTTCTTATCTTTCTTGTTTTCACACTTTTCATCTTTTAGTGTGTTGTTCTCACTGAAGCTCCCCTAAAACTGTTACTTCAAGTTGATAAATTTTGCCGACAACAAAATCCCCCGATAAAGGTGAATTTATTGCTTGCTGAAAATCATAGTTTTTATATGGCTGGATTATAGCACATAGATCTCAATAAATTAATAGAATTAAAAGAGTTAATAATCTGTTTGGGTAATCATGAAACAATGAGTTTAATTTTTTCTTTAGCAAACTGGCATTTTAGAATTACCTCTGATTTATGGCATGTGATTTATTTAGCCAAGGGAAAGATATCTGGAGTTTAGGGGAATAAATTGTGAAAAAGTTTGTTCTTTTTTTATCATTGCTTATTTCAGTTTATAGCCTCTGATGTTCTGGGTCTGTTTTCTTACACTTTCTGTGATTTTGGAGATGAATTTGAAGTCCTTGATCCAACTGGAGAAGAACCTAAAGAATTTTTCATATCAGATATATCAAAGGTATGTCCAGCTCAAATTAAATACCTCACTAGCAATGTCAAAACTATGGTATATAGTAACTACCCTAGATACAAAGTTTCAAATGAAAACACTTCAACAGATGCTTCAATCAGTTGTGTCTCCTTGTTATTTATGATTGTGATGACTGGGTAAATAAATCAACAAATAAATCAATAAATAAATCAATAAATAAGTTAATCAAGGATTATGAACAGTGATATTGCAGAATAGTTAAAACTGGTCTAGCTTGGGAGTGTATTTCTTTTTAGTATTTTTAAATTGCCTTTATACTTTTTATGCATACATGACTATTTTTTATCATATTTATATGTGATTTTGGTTGTATAATGTGTTCAAATTTTTATCTTTTCTAAATCGTGACTTGCATCAGTTCCAGTAAAAAATATTACTTTCAAAAAGCTTTTTTTATGGCTGTCTTCTTCTTTAGGACAACCCTGGAATGATTTTGACTTTAGATAATCAGATGCATGGTTTGGAGGATGGAGATAGAATTGAATTTCGTGAAGTTGTAGGAATGACTTCACTAAATGGAACTACCCAACCTGTCAAAGGTAATATTAAGTTAATTAAGATGTACATTTGTGACTTCTGGGAGTTGGGGAAGTAGTAGTTTTTTCAGGTGAATTAGTCATTTGTCTTAAGTGAATTATTGAGGTGGCATATTATTTATTATGCAGTGATGACTGCTGAAGAATTTGCCACTAGAAATTGCCTAATCTGGAGGTGTGTTGTTCAGTTGATCCTAAGATGCTCTTCATGAACACCATAAGTCTGTCAACCATCAGAGAACATTTGGTCTAATTCAAACTTAGGCAGTCTAGGCCCCCATAACTAAGAGGTGAGAGTAGTTCAGTAGTTATCAAAAGGTCACAGCTTCTGTGCAAGTCTGATTCATTCATTATTTATCATTATTGCACACTGCTTGAACAGTCAGACAGTCCCTCAGGCTATCAAAAGGCTACTAGTTGTGTACGTCAAAGTTGGATTTAGCACCTCAGTTCTGCAATGGTAATCACATACCTACAGTTTCAGCAGGTTTAAAATTAGTTTCCCGAAGCCAACATGTCAAACAACTCGTTAGAAAAGTTGACTGCATTGTTTATTTTTACTGTTTTATTTTTTAAGTCGTGTCCCCATTTGCTGTGACTATTTGTGACACATCTTCGGACCACTTTAAACCTTACCAATATGGAGGTATTGCGCGGCAAGTAAAGTCATCGAAAATTAATTACTTTGTAAGTGGGAATTTTAAATTTAGGTGGTTTGATTTATTCTCCGTCAATTGGCTTTTCAAACACATGTTTTCAAATATGTTTGCCCGCTCATGTCCTTCCGCCTACCGCTCGTCCACTCGTCTAAACGTCCGTTGTCTACACGTGTACCCGTCCATCCTCTGTCCACTTGACTGTTCACCCGCTCACCTATCGTCTACCCGCCCGTTCTCCACTCGCACACCCGACGTTCCGACTGTATGTCTTCTTTCTACCCGCCATTCCTCCGTCCATCCTTCAACTACCCGTTCGTCCGTCGACAGGCGTAGTATGTCCGTTCATCTGCTCGCCAATCTGTCAATCTGCCCGTCCGAATGCCTGATCGTACCACCGTCTGTATACCCGACCATCCTTCGAATCTGTCATCCTCTTTTATTTACTGATTTAATTTTATCTAAAAACGTTAACTCTTCAAAGCTCCAAAGCGTTTGATTGTGAAAGGGCAGTTATGACTAACTATAATCAACTAGAATTAACACATATTAGACATCTCCCGTTCGATCGTACATTTCAACTCCTCATTCATTACCTCCAACTCTCTGTCCGCCGCCGCTTCCGTTCATTCTTTTCACTTTAGTTCATTTGTTTATCCTTTCATTTCAACCATTCTGCCTCTGTGTATGTTTAAGACTAACCTTTAATACCAAACGATCAATGCGAAACTCAGGTTCTTGCTTTTCCAGGAATCTCTGGAGAAACAGCTTGTGGAACCTAACATATTGTTGGTAGATCTTTGCAAAATGGAGGTAAGAAGTACTCTATTCAGATTGATTGATTGATTGCATGCCAGAAGAATGTGCATATTAGCGCACCGTGTTGATAAAAATACCATCATTTTATACCGTTTAAATTTTTGTACATATCCTGCTAATTCCCATTTTCTATATTGAAATATTTCCCAGTCGGCTGCTCAAATCCATTTGGGAATATTGTCAGTAAACGTCTTTCAAGACCAACACGAACGTCTTCCTCGCATCAGGCAAGTTTACTAGAAACCGACCTGTATAAGATGGCAGGCTTGGAAGTTGTAAACACGAGACTCATTTTATCGGCAAAGCATGTCAAACACCATTTGTCCTGTTTTTACTTAATTTTGTTGGCTAATCATTTGCATCACGTGTGGTGGTCATATTTCATAGAAATTCTGAAGATGCCAAAGAATTATGTAGAATTGCGAAAAATTTAAATGATGAACAAATGAAATCGAAGGTACATAAACAAAGAATGTAATACCATACTGTATTTTTAATTATGAAAAGTCTGTTGTCACGTCCACAACGACTGTAGTATGAATTTCTCTCTCAACCATTGTCCTTCCCGTTCTTCGTTGTTGTTGCTAGGTCGACAAAATTGACGCAGAACTTATCACTGCACTCTCCTTCACCTGCCGTGGTTTACTGCCGCCTCTAGCAGCTGCTGTCGGTGGAACGGTTGCCCAAGAGGTTTTGAAAGCACTCACTGGGAAATTTAGTCCCCTGAAACAATGGGTAAGTTGAAGGAAGCGACAAATATTTGTATATAGCCACCGCTCTCGTCAGAGGCCATCTCCGGTAAGCAGACCCATCTCAAAGGAACACATTTCTCATAAGCAGATTGACAGACTACCAACCAGCACATAATCTTCGCCCACAAGAACCTCGTATGAGGTCCGCTTTGACCAGCAGGTATCTCCCACAAGCGGGGAGTTGTCGCAGATCAATCCTTACAATCAAACTTCTTTCGTGAGTACAAAACCTCTTGCTGCCAAGACCATTTCATAAGACGAACTTTGCCTTCACAGAAGTGATAAAACATGTGTACAACTGACATTATTTGGAAACACTGTCACCGTTCGAGAACTTTAACTATGTGTCTTAATTCTATTTTTACAGCTGTATTTAGATGCCACTGAACTTTTGAAAGGAAATATCGACCCAAAAGATGTTGAATTTCTTCCCAAGTAAGTTGGTCTTTGTAATTGTTAAACTAAGCGAGTTAGACGACTTACGTTCTGAGAATATTGTCTTGATTCTGCTTTTATCGTCATGATATGATCATTCAGATCTTTTTCTTAATTCTAATGAAGTCTTGAATTGTTACTCCAAATATAATCTTATTTTTTTAGGAGTGACAGATATGACGGTTTACGGATATGTATTGGGGAACGTCTTTTTCAAAAACTACGGAATATACAGCTGTTTATGGTAAGTTATGTTGTGTCATGAGCTGCATGCAAACGGATTGTAAATAACTTGATTGAATTAGACATGTTTACACATCAGTGAAAAAAAAAAATTCTCTTAAAATGAGTAGAGCAGGTTAAGCATATGCCAATTTTTTTTTTAAACGACCATTAAACCATACTTGAAGAAAATATTTTGACACTCATTTTTATGACTTTTTTGTTGTTCTGCTCCGTTAATATGTTCACACAGTCCTTGGAATTAATTATTACGCTGACTTTATAATATCTGAAAGTTCTCCTCGTGTTTTAGGTCGGGTGTGGGGCCATTGGTTGTGAGATGTTAAAAAACTATGCTATGATAGGTGTTGGCACTGGACCTAAAGGCAAGGTATGTTTTCATTCGGCTTCTCTACCTTCCGCACTTCTGAACGCTTGAAGTATTTATATTTTAGCAGCTCATGGTAACTTTACCAATTATTATTTTTTCGCGCATTGGTATACATGCCTTCCAAGTTCTTGGGCTTATTTTCATGTTTAATTTAAGGTGACAATAACCGACAATGATTTGATTGAAAAGTCAAACCTAAATCGTCAGTTCTTGTTTCGTCCACAAGATATTCAAGTAAGGAAATGAGTTAATTTATATTTTATTCTAAGCAAACTTGATTCGTTAACTGCAATATTTTGTTATTTTTTATCCTCTTTGTATTTCTACTCCCTTATCGTGGTTTGCTTTGTTTCTTTCTAAGAAATCAAAGTCACTGACAGCAGCAAAAGCCATTCTAGGAATTAACTCAGAAATTAAAATTGAACCCCACCAACACAAAGGTAGAATTTGAACTTACCCGATTATCCCTGTTACCTTAAGATGAACAAGTGACTCTGCATGTGCCAACGTGGTGTTTGTAAGTGATAAGTGAGCATACCTCTCAAGATCAATTACGTATGCAATGTCACCGTAATGTAGCCGTCTCTGTACTATCTGTAACTCAGTGCTTCTTGCAGGCAACCAAGCTTAAGATGCATTCCGACTTTAAATATGTCTCATCTCATTTTTTTTTATTCTGTTATATTTTCCCCTTTCTCCTACAGTTTCTCCGGAAACAGAGCAAGTGATATACAACGACGATTTCTTTCGAAGTAAAGATGTTATTGTCAATGCGTTAGATAATGTTGAAGCCAGACGTTATGTTGATAGGTAAGTACGGCAGCACACGGTTTCAGCATTACGTTGATAGGTAAAAAGTTACTATTTGTTCACCTTCTTCACGACATTTCTAAGTGCCAACCTTCGTTGGTACACTTCACAGCTTACCTGAGTTACCTCCTACTTTTTGTTTGCATATGTATTTCAGCAAAACTACATCAAGCCTATGTTTTTATTTACTTTTGTCTAAACATCTAGATTAACTTTGCTCACTGCGTAGAACATTTGAACTAATTATAACTGGTATCTCTTTCTGCTTTTACAGCCGATGTGTTACCAACCAAGTGGCGTTGTTAGAATCTGGTACAATGGGACCCAAAGGACACATCCAGGTATGACCTTGATATTCTCACACTTACAACTAAATGGTATAACTTGTCACTAGTTAGTAATTATAAATGCAAATTACATATTTATGAATGCACATGCCCTCTGTCGAGTAAACTTTCATATGTTTGCAAGCAGTGAGGAAGATTTATCGCAATCTTGTATGTCTCTGCTCATCATTTTTGTGGAGAAACATTGAATGTGAATAACCCGATTGTGTTCATGCTTTTTATCTTTTAGTGTGTGGTTCCACATCTCACCGAATCGTATGCCAGTCAGGTAAATCTGTCTCTTGTGCATGCATGTAATGTCTTAAACTTTGGTTGACGACAGTGTACGTCGCTGCTCTCAAGATCACATTAACTTATATTTTACCTCAATAACATGAAGTTAGTGTAGCAAGAGGTTTACACCTTGTAAGTAGGAGGATAACCTAAACTGGCTCAATCCGATGTTTCCCGAAATGAAATCCATTACGACTCAACCGTTGAATTTTAACTTGAATTCTTTGAAAGTTTGCCAGGCGATATAGATCTAAATAGTGCTATTTGCTGCAATCAGCTGAGGAAATACAAGAAAGTTATCTGGTATATATAGCATTTAGTTCAACTTTCCCTACCACAGTTGATGATGTCGTTGATGGAATGTTTACGTATGTCAGAATACTGCTGTCAACCGCATGCCCTTGTAGTATCATAAGCGATATATCAACGGCTTATTTCAGGAATATGTTGGGGAACCAAACTTAAGATGACAACGAAAAAAGCTTAATAGAAGTACGAATGTAAGATTATTACTCAAAATCTTCAAATTTCAGACATACATTGTTCTTCCAATAAAAAGAGTTAGCTCAAAGAGCTAGCAACAAACGCCGTCACTCATTATTACTATGGCATGAGGAAAATCAAAGTTACTGTAGAGTGTAAACAAGACCCAAGAGTAATCTTGCTCTTACATTCTAACGTATTTTAAATCTCGAAAAGTAACGTTCCTTTGATTGTTTTCCAGCGTGATCCTGAAGACCATGATGTTCCTTACTGTACCTTGAAGTCCTTCCCCGCTTCCATCGACCACACCATCCAGTGGGCAAGAAATAAGGTTCGCTTTCTACGTAGCTCCAATGTTCATGCAACATTTGCACATTTTTAAACAGTATCTATTGAACAGTTTTGTTTGTTTTTAACAAACAGTACAATGTAGTTAAGACTGTGTGAAATTTTATTTTTGTTAACTTAAAAATATAGAGGAAGCACAGTCATTATCAAGTGATATTATATTATATACGTCCTCATAGTCTTAAAACTTTTTTACTTAATCAATTGCATGAACTTTGTTTGCGCCAGGCTATTCAATATTATAATGATGATTGATATTATTGTAACATCAGCGATGTACTTTAAACCGTGATTAATTATTTTTAGTTCGAAAGTTCGTTTGGTCACAAACCGAATTTATACAATAAGTTCTGGACGACCAATGGTTCGATTTCCGAACTACTGCGGGTAGGAATTGGATTAATATTTATTTACCAAAATGTCTTGTATTATTTCTTATAAATGATAACTTTGCTCACTAGTTTTTTGTTGTTTTTTTTTCCACTTCTGGAAATTGTGATATGCTTTACAGTTATTATAAGAAGTACACCAATTAGTCCTATTAAGTTAAAACATACTCAGTTAATTTAAGTTCATATAATCACACCAAGCGCTTGTTTATGTAAGTAACGATATTTTCAGTTTCTTCTCACATTTTTTACAAATCCAGGATTTATCGAGAACTGTTTAAGCAGTCTAGGGCTGGTTCTCCGATGTTGTCATCCTCGTTCAACGGCAGGAAAGACAGTCTTGCTTTACGTGTATAAATCGGTCTGGGTTTTCTATTAACAGTCTAGTTATTTCAATGTAAACTAACCAGTTCACATCACTCTTACGTCAATTCGGTAATTTTTTAGAAACTCAGTAATGGAGAAAAACCGGACAATGTTGTCTTGGTAGCGAAACGTTTAAAATGTTGGCCGAAGAACTGGCATGATTGTGTAGCCTATGCCAGGTTGCAGTTTGAAAAATACTACAATCACAAGGTTTGTTTTGGTGATATTGATGATTAATATTTACTGCTGATCACAAGGTACAGTGTGAGCAATTAACGAGATGCCTGAAGTTGAGATAGATGCTATATGATTTAAAAACCATCATTATAAGTTGTTGTCGGTAGTGGGGCCTTGGTAATGATTTATTTAAAAGTATTTAAACGTGGTAACCACATCTCTGCATCTAAGGGTTGCATCTCATGGGCCCGACTTCTTTTCTTGTTATCTTTTTTATTTTGTTTCTTGTTTTCTTTCCTTTCTTTCTTTCCTTTCTTCTTTTCTTTTGTTTGTTTGTTTCCTTTTTTCTTTCTTTCTCTCTTTTTTCCATCCTTTCTTTCTTTCCCTCTTTTTTCCCCCTTTCTTCCTTCCTTTCTTTCTTACCTTCTTCATTCTTCCTTCCTTTCTTCCTTCCTTTCTTTGTTTCTTTGTATGTTTGTTTCTTGTTTTCTTTCTCTCTTTCAGTTCCTTACTTCTCTCGTTTCTTTCACTTCTTCATTCATCGTTTGTTTGTTTGTTTTTATTTAACATTTGGTTTGTTCGGTGATATTGGTAATCAATATGTACTGCTGATTTATCTGACGTCGGTCTTCAAAGCTTCGACATTTAGTAGAAATAATCAGAAAACTTGTATTATTTATTTTTCTCTCCAAGGCGAAGCAATTGCTCTACGCCTTCCCACGAGATACACGGCTAAACGATGGAAGTGAGTAAAATAATAATGATAATGATAGTGATATTAATAATGATAATAATAATTGGTCTCCCAACTGAAGAATAGACTACCAAGAGGACAGAAGAACCAAACTAACTTAGAACTATCATCTTGCTCCCACACTTGAAAAAACTTAGTAATTCAGCAGCGTTCGCTTTCTGTGTCTTTTATCGTTCGTTCTTTTCCTTGTATCTACAGCACTATTTTGGCAATCCCCGAAAAGACCGCCCACAGCTTTGAAATTTGAAATCGACGATAAATTGTAAGTTTATTATTACTGTTGCTGTCACTGTTGTTTTTGTTCTTGTTATTGGTATTCTGTCGATAAATACACGAATACGGTTAGTACTTTAGTCGAGAATTTAGTTAGTTAATGACATAGTGAAGAAAGGTTTTGACCTTTCCAAAAGTAGTTTTTTATCGTGCAGTAGGTGCTCCTATTGTTATTGTTGATGTTGCTGTTGTTAACTTCTTGTAGTTGTTGTTGTTGTTATCGATGTGGTTGTGGTTGTGTTTGTTGTTGTTGTTGTTATTATTGTCGTTGTTGTTGTTGTTGGTGTTGTCGTTGTGGTTGTTGTTGCTGTTATTGTTGCTGTTATTGTTGTTGTTGTCGTTGCGGTCGTGGTTGTTGTTATTGCTGTTGTTGTTGGCGTTGTTGTTGTTGTTGCTGCTGTTGTTGTTGTTTTTGCTCTTGTTGTTAGTGCTAGTAATGGTGATGGTGGGGATTGCGATAGTTTTGATTGTTTTTTGTTAATTTGGGAGTTTTAGTAATGGCTTTTATGGTTATTTTCCCAGACATTTTTCGTTCGTGGAAAGTGCGTCTAGATTATATGCAGCAGTTCATAACATCCGTTTCAAATCCGAGGTAAGACGTCGAAATAACGCCCTCTAACCCATTTTGAAAATAATCCATACCGTTGCTCCGGTTCGTTTTGACGCAGTCGCTGAAGTTTATTCATAAAAAGTTGCATAAAAATTTCATAGGATCTGACCAAGGAGAAATTAGAGCAAATTCTTGGAAATGTCCCAGTTCCCGCCTTCACACCGTCAAACAAGGTTGGTATTATATCTTCAAATTCTACGCAAAACGCTAAAAGAGCGTAGAAAGAAATTGACAACCTCTGAAAAAAAGCACGCTAGTTCAACAGCGTGCTTTTCGGTGTACTGACTCGTTGACTTTTCAGATTTTGTATCCAGAAGAACTACGATCATTGACAATTTAGCTGAAACAGTTTAAAAAATTTCCGTGTAGTTGCATGAAAACTGAGCGTGGTCAATTTGACCCCCGCTCTCCCCTCTCTCAATGTTGTTCCCACATGTTAGAACATGGTAAGCGATTTGCAAGTGAGGCTGCAGACATCCTTTTCTTGCAGTAGAGCATTGACTGGGGGGATTGGGGGATAGTGATATGTGTACATTTGTTTTGTTCCAGCTAATTTGTCAATGATTGTAGAAAGATTTAAAAGATTGAAATAACGTTACAATTCGACCATAAGTCGATGATGACTGATGGTGACTTGAGTGGAAAACCTGACCTATAGTTGACAACGTTTAGTAATTTTATTTCAGTCGTATAAACCTTTCAGCATTTTCGCCTGTATACATCTGACTAAAATGTACGATTTTTCAATTTTTAGACAATCGACGTGGATGAAAATGAAAAGAAAGAGACGAAGACAGTCGAAGATGACGACGTCGTATTACAGGCGTGTCAGTTCTTAATTAATCAACTGAGTTCACGAGACTTTGATAAGAGTGAGTGCAATGTAATTATTCTTACATTCATTTTACAAGTTCAGAATATTACTGCAGTCAAATATAACTTTTATAAGAGTTTTATTAACACCCAAAGGGATTTCGTAAAGGTGGTTTAATTGTCAGTTTTTGAGGGGTTGTTTCCTACTCGTGGTGGCAGTTGACCTGACCGAAGCAATGTTGAATGGTTACCATGGATATGGCGTATGCTTTCTGTTTTTCTTTTGTACTTTTTCAGATATGTTAAAAATGACTCCATTAGAATTTGAAAAAGACGATGATACCAATGGACACATCGACTATATTACTGCTACCTCAGTAAGTAAAACATTACTTACGGTTTTTATTGTCATATTTGTTGTTATTGTTATTGTAACGTGTAGGTCAAGCCCTTACATAGCCTTGTCTTGCATGAGGCACCAACTGAACCATTTGAACAAATATGACTCGTACGTCTTGTCTAAGGTAAAATATATTCCGAAGAATAACATCATCTTGAAAACTCAAGATATGAGTAAGTTTCAAGACGAAACTTTGGTTGAAACTGTACTATTTTGACTTTATTTCAAAGTGATCCTCAATCATCATTTTTAAAGTTGTCGGCTGGTCATGGTTTTCGTCTTGTCTAAATATCGGAACTTTTTTTGGACTCGATTTTAACTTTAGGAAACCATGTACTTTTGAAAAGCCTTCCATGTTAATGTAGCCTTATTACGTGGCTTGTGTACGGCTTCATGTACAAGATACGATGGTTGCATACAGTTATTCACCCAGGCGTTTGTAATTCAGTCGTAAGTGCACAATTCCTGCTTTCGATAAGCGCAGGAACGTTTCAACGCTTCCTGAAGACGCTGGTGACTGAATCGGATACATCAAGAGTAACCGTATGCAACAAGCATATCGTTAACTTTTTCATCACGAGATTTATGGTGAGGTGTAAAGGCAAATGTATTCTTTACTCTAGAATTTACGAGCCACCATGTACAGCATCGAAACCGCTGACCGTTTTAAGACGAAGAAAATAGCTGGAAGAATAGTTCCCGCCATTGCTACGACGACAGCTGCCGTCTCTGGTCTGGTAAGACATGTCATTTTCAAACTTACTAAAGTTTTATAGCGCGCGTTTTTAAGGGTGGCAAATACCACAAGTTTTATGCTAAAGTTTATGACCTTCGTTTCGAGTTTTCCCAGCATCCGTTGTCTTCTTGTAAAAAGTTTAAAGGTAGGTAATTGCCCTGACTGATCTCAAAAAATTGCAACGTTTTGAGCAAAGGCTTTTTGTCAGAGAAAAAGAGGGCTCTGACGAAGAGCCTTTGCTGGAAACGTTGGAATTCTCAGAGATCAGTCACGGCAATTACCAACCTTTAAACTTTTTACTTTATTTAACAATGTCTACACAGTGTTCTATTTTTATATTACTGTTGTCCTCTTGTTTTGCTGTACGAGCCAATTACAAAAGAGGCGACCGATTACTACAGTAGAACCTGTATATAACGGCCACCCTAGGGGCTTCAGAAACTGGCCGCTTAATACAGGATCACTAAAACTACTCACTGGGCGTGGTCAAATGTCAATTTTAATAGCGTACATACAACAACACTTCATTCAAGCAAACAGTAAGACAATCAACGCTCTTTCAGGTGACCTTTACTTTCAACAAAGTTGCTAACTTTTAAATGTAGCCGTGCAATAAACATAAAGTTATGTAAAGGTACAATCAATTGTCTTCTCCTCTACTATGCAGTATTTCTATGACGAAGTACATCTCATTCCGTCATTTCATAGTTCTTAAGATCAACGTGCAGATAAAACGGAAATTTTGCTGAAGTAGCACTACAGAAAATAAAATTCATAAAGGTCCAATACTGTAAAATATCGGACCGTTCAGCAACCAATCAGCTTGTGTAATTTTGCATACGAAGCGAAAAACAAGTTGCGCCGTAGAATAAATTTATTTCTACGTTTCGGGATTCAGCCCCTTCATCAAGACACTTTAATTTACAAGTCTTGTATGGAGCTTATATAGACGCTGAGTATATTGTTGTGCCTTCAACTTTTATGTTTTTGCTTTGTTGCGTTTGAAGAAAGAGAGCGCAAACCTATTCTTGTGTTTGTGGGTTTCCAGGAAAAATCGCGGGGTTTATCATGTCGCCCCCAGGCGTATATTTTCATTGTCCAGTTGAGGTCAAATTTCGCGGCATAAAACATTGCCGAATCCTTTCAAAGTCTGTCGAAGAAAGTTTCAACTTTCTCAAGCAAATCTTCTTAGGATTGTCGGCGAAAATTTCATGACTTGTGAGCTGCTTTTGAGCATTTTCTATAACAGACTATTGGTGGATTCAGAAGGGTTTTATGTCTAATGATTTGAGTTTAACTGGTCGACCAAACTAAACGAATCTAATACAAGATATTAAACGAACTGATCCAACCTTCGGTCCATTGGCCGTTGGCTTTACTCATCACAGGATTTTTTAAATCGTTTTCTGTTTTGTTTAAACTGCAGGTTGCCATTGAGCTGATCAAACTGATCAAAAACAGTCCCTTGGATGACTATAGAAATTGTTTCCTCAATCTCGCTTTGCCAGTTTTCGTATTTTCGCAACCCGCGCCTGCTGTGAAAACTGTTATTAGGTAAGTGTCGTTGCTACAGACTATTGATGTTCTATATGTAACTGATATTTAAAGTGCCTATGAAGCGAAATTTAAGTTTGTCTTTGATTTAAAGTAGTCAACCAAAACATGCAGTAGTAATATGAGATAATTACTGAGACTTATTAAGTTATTTAAATGATATTGAACTCTCCCGAGGTTTTAGGAATATCCGTTTCGCTAGTTAATCACAGTGTTTCGTTTCCGTTTCGACAGAAAAGGTATGTCGTTCACTCTTTGGGATAGATGGGAAGTACATGGGAGTAAAACGTTTACTCTCAAAAGTTTTATCAACCATTTTAAGGTAAACTGTTCTTATTAATTCTGTTTCTGTTAAACAATATCACGATTTTTTGAAAGATCACTTTCTACCTTTACACAGAAAACAAATTTAATGATAAAAACGAACTTTTACTTAAAACTTACAGTACCTTGAATTGTAAAAGACCTGTTTTTACTTAAAAGTGTTACAAATTCTCACTATGGCTAAGCCTTAAAGCTGTTCTTTTTTTATCAGGACAAATACAACTTCGAAGTTACTCTGGTTGCCGTTGGAGTGAAGATGCTTTATATACCAATACTTCCTGGCCATATGAAACGACTTAATCAAACGTACGTTCGAATAACTTTTTTTGATAAAGTTTGGAGAGTAAATGAAGATACTTTTTGCTGTGATAAATAAGAGTGTATTTATTATAAAAATGAGGAATCGCTCTTTTCTGCTATGGATACAAATTAGTCACCAACGGTTGCCTTTCGTTAGCATGCACATTTAAGACTTCTGCGAAGCATCCATATAAGTCTATGCGAGAGTCTAAATTTTAATTTGTAGTTTCAATAAGTTTAAAGTGGGTGGTTCTGCCTGAAAATAAATGAGAACGTGCCTGTAGTACGATTTTCTGAATTTGCGAGGGAAAATTTGTTTTCCAAAGGTGCAGAAGAGAATCCTATCTTTCCTCACCGATAGATGTGCAGCCAGTGATAAACTAGGACTAGAAATCTGTCAGGTGTTTACCACACACTGACCTAAAAACAAGCTGTAAGCACTTTGCTACTAAATCTTACGATGTCGGTGCTTGTCCACCAACATCTATTGCATTTCTTGCGACAACTGTTGACCTGTAGATAGGTCTTGCTGACTGACGTTTCTTCGACAGGTTTCCCAAACATCCTCACTTCCTTAGGAGCAGGAATGTTGACAAACCCGTCCCTCGAAATTTCAATCTCCCCTAACGTTCGGTTTCAGCCATGAAAGGCTGTGCAAAAGCAACTGAAATCTTCGGACTCTCATGCATGCGCAAAGGATTGGCGGTGGTGGTGGTGGTGTTCGTGGTCGTAATAGTAAAATTTTTAGAACTGTAAATGCTTAAAACAATTTTCGTAGATATTCTTGAAACGTTACAAAAGTTATCAGGAATTATGCATTCTTGGGTATTTTTTTAAAATAACCGCGTTCTTAATCAACCCCTTGAATTTGGAATGCAAAAATGTTAACCTTAGCAATGATGTTCGTTTCATTTTCCTCTTTCATTTTAGGATGCTGAAACTTGTGAATCCAGCACCTGAATCAAAATACGTCGACCTCATTGTCTCCTTTGAAGGCGAAGACGAAGATGATCTTCCAGGACCTCCCGTCCGCTATTATTTTGGCAATTGAAAGCAAAAGAACAAACCGTAACCCCTTCTTCCTGCCTGCAACATGACCCAAGCCTCCTGCCCTACAAGTTCTGATTGGTAAATTCATTGACAACTCTCAATCTCTTCTCCAATCTTTTAATTAATGCAAGGTGGTAGTAAATTTACGGACTCAGACAATGTTCAGTTTGCAGGGTTTAGTAATTTTCTGTGGTTTAATAATGATCATAAGAGTGATAATTGCGACGATTTCTTTCCATTTCGAATTTGAAACCCAAGCTTTAGCCTTAATCTTGGATTTTGCCACATTTTCTTTCTTTGTCACTTCCTTTCTCCCCAAGAACTAGATGCTAAGCCAAGATGACAACCCAAGAGGATTGAGTGATTTCTTTCCTTCCTTTCTTTTCTCTTTTTTTTTTTTGGCCTGAATGGGTTTTTACTTGGGATATTTTGCTCCTTGTCGTGCATACATGTCCCAGCTCAATGTCTGTCCACAATTTTCACTACTTACCAAGATGGTTCCGTAGTTTTGCGATGCACTCTCATACCTTTGGCTCCTCTGGCAAGGCGGCTTCGTTTATTCAAAAGAATTTTCTTCCTTAACTTAAACAAAAAACGGGACACCATCTTGTTTTGCTTGGAGGTGAATAGTGCAGGATATTCCGAGATAGAGGAACCAATCGGATTGCGCAAGAAAAACACTATCCACCTGCGAGGTATATGTTAAAAATTAATATACATACATTCTCACATGTAATTAGCACATGTACATGAATAAGTAAACATATACAGACATACATAAGGCAAATAACCATTTCAGTATCCATATGTAAATACATATGTTTACGTATGAGTTATAGTGCATGGGCGTTGTCACGAGCACCGACCCCCATAATGGAAATTTGGGGCATAGCCTGCCGTTCCCTACCAACTACCTACCAATTGTATGAAAAATTTCTGACCAGTTCCTTATCTAAAGGACCGAAGGCGATCGTACTGTAATTTCAGAGTTTTTTTTTCAGGATCCACAGTTTTTGCCCCCCTCCGACGAAAATTTATCGCTTCCAATGGCATGCACGAGTAGGTGTTACCAGGGGGAGCCGGAGAAGAAGTGAAGCGTCCTACCACGTGTATACGTGTATGTGAATATATGTATGTTTGTTTGTGAATATATGTATCTAGGCATAGATATGTGATCAGCAGAAAGAAAATGGCCAGCCTGATATTACATCAACCGTTGTAGAGACACATTAAGTGATTTAAATCCAAGAAAACTCCTCATGAAAATACGAGACCTGATTGGCGAGTGCGCGGTTATCGTATATCTCAGTATGGAAAATGTCTCTAATGTTCACTAATCTTTCAATATACCATGGTATATGGGAAAGGTGTTCCTTATCTCTATGAGAGAAAGAAAACAGGTTTACGTCCTTGTTGTCAAGGCGATTAACGCTAGGTGAGTAAGTAACATACAATGAGGACAGATCTTCAGCTTTTTAAATTCTCGTTGATTTGAAGGTAACGAAACTTTGTAGCGAAACATTGTAAGTTCACAACCTGTATTTGTTTTAAGCCGTGCATAGCTGACATCGCGCGTCCCAACGGAAGCTTCTTTAAAATGGCCATAATTACGGATAGTCAGTCATTGAGAGTGCTCAGATTTTAAGAGCGCAGAGATATAGACGAATTGCATAATTGTTTTTTACAAACACAATGAAAGACTTTGTCGATCTAAATTATTTCCTGAAAGGTACTTGTAGAGGTAAATTATGGCTGAAAGCACATCGCGTGTTCTTTTACCCAAGCATTCACTTTAATTAATATTCCGGCAAATATCAGCAGGTAGTCCCATAAATTTATTTTTACTTCCGTAAGCAAAATCTGAGTTCAAGTTACAGGATTAACTACTTCGGCTGCGTTTTAATCTTGTAGTTTTATAGTAATATGGCGCTGGACACTTCGAGTGATGCTTATGAGAAGGTTTACGACTCGTCTGGCTTGGAAAATCAGGGAAAATACTATGAAGGGTATGTCGAAAAGAAAGAGAAATTTAAGGTATGTGTCACGGTTTGACAAATAATGATGCACGGATTCTGTGGTTCCCGTAAAGTACCGATTTGCAAAGTCAAACATCGTTTGCCTTGGCTTATTTTTGTACTACAATTGATTACTGTTACAATGTTTCATCTACTGGCCAAAGCTGAACTTCCAGCAGGTCCCAAATGAAACTTGTCAGTTTGCCGAATAATTGTGTCACCTTCACCGAAACACGCTCTCCATGTCTTGTTAGTGTCTCATGGTTCTACGTTATTTTTGTCCTTGTTCTCTGATAAACAGTTTCCTTGTAAACTTCCTAAGGTGGACGTTTAACAAAGTTATCTGAGATTGCAATGGAGCTAGATAATAAGTTTCAAACTGGGGAACACTTGAAAGAGCACGCTTTGTTAGTGAAACTAAGGAATTTTGCGGTTTCGTTTGCGGTATTCAAGATCTGTTGCTGCAAAGTGGTCGTAGTATCTGTTTGCAGTCTCGTCACTATTTCAATCACATGGACGTGCAAATGTTTCTGATGCATTTATGTTATGTCACCAGGTGGAACTTTTGAAGTGTGGGTTTGTCGGTGTACTAAGTCTGTTGGTTACTTTAAACGCAGCATGTGAAGAAAACTGATTTCAACATTAGTCTGTATTGTATGACCTATCTTAAAGATCCTGAACTTTATACATCTTCATGTTACATTATTGACATATGGCCTAGAAAAAAAAGTTCCTCTATGACAGTCCTCATGCAACTGTTTAGCCATACAGGGATAGTGGAATAACTGATAGCCCTCCCAAATTGGAGAGCAGCAACAACTGTGGTTGATTTTAATTGTTAAAACACAATGTTTCCATGATACACTGGCATTATCTATAGTCACAATTATGTTTAAAACATTTTTTTCAGTGGATTCGGTACTGGTGTGTATTAAAACACCAGAACATACATTTCTTTAAAGATGTCAACACCCAAATTAAGGAAAATGTAAGTATCCAAAAATTCCTATCTCTTTTCATCGAATGAACATTGAATGAACATTGAATGAACATTGAACATTGATCGAATGAACATTGTCATTTCTTGTCTTATTTGGGCCCAGAACAATGTTAGCCTCTGATTTTATGAAATCATTCAGTCCACTAATAGTTCACTCTCATTTTATTGTAATTTATTGCTGTGACATTAATACAAAACATAATCATGATTTCTAAACAGGGAATTCAGGTGAAGTATCCGTATGATAGCTAGGGATATCCATAGTACTGGCACATTGATTATCACAAGTCTCTGTAGATGTTGTTGACATTCTTTGAGTAAACTGTAGCAGTGTACAGCATAAAATATCAAATAAACTCATAATGAAATGAAAAATATTAACATAAATGTTTATTTGTGTTACATAACATGTATCACAGGACAGTTTGCAATTAGTAATTAAAAAGTTTCACATTATGTATTGTCAAGACCTGAAAAAGAAGCAAGAACTATGTGAGCTGATTGTAAAATATTTCAAAAATTTCATAGAGTTGCCTTTTTGTAGCTCACATGACAGTTTCAAGTTGCAGCCTTTCCTCAAAATGTTGTCATCAAGTCACCTGAAGTTTACCCTCAAATTGGGTTGACTCCCTAGATTGTTAAGCCTTGAGTAAAGTTAAATAATTTTTTAGCCATGTCAATTCAAGCCATTCATTTAGCTCAAGTAAAGTCAAGTCAATGTTTAGTGTCACACAAGTTTAAAGCCTTCCTTGAGGCAAGGGAACTCAGATAATTTTTTACTCCTTTAGACAAGCTGAGGGATTATCATCATGTTTTTGTTTGTTAATTTTGTTTTCGTTTTGTTTTTTGTTTTGTTTTTTTTTTTAATTGAGGTTCTTGCAACATGTATAATCAGGTCAAAATTATCACTCAGTTAAAGTCAAGTCCCCCAAAAGTGTGAATTCAGTGAGACAGTAGACTCAAGTCAAGTTATTGACTGGAGTCATTATGACACTGTCATGTAAAAGATGAACAGCAGAGCCCAGCAAAAAATACGAATTAAAGGCATATTTAAAAAGTTTTTGTTGTTTCTAACATTTTGTTGCATTGTGCAATGTCATCAGAGAAGGAATTGTTTTCTAATTGGCTATTTCATGTTTCCAGTATGTAGGGTACTTACATTTGGAACAGCCAACAAATGTGGACATTATTAAGTCTAAAGATGGAAAATATGATTGGTGTATAAAAACAAAAAGAGGCAAAATAACTCTCAGGGTTAGTAACTTTTTGTAAAGTATCATAATTATGATTTCTGGTGATATAACAACTATATCACTCCACTTTATCTTTGAAACTGTTTGTTATGATTAAAAATTAGTTTTCTCATTATTGCAGCTTTTAATATTTTCTAATTTTTTGTTATTACAATATGTATTTGTCTCTATGAATAGTTTTCCTTTTTATGGTGAAATAAAAACCTGCCATAGCTTATGTGGAAGGGAAATTATTTTTCTGCCAGGCAGCTAGGCTACATTTCACAGATGCACTATTTAAATACCAAAATGAAATTAAGTATGTAATTATGTAATTATGTGTCATCTTATCAGTACAATTAAATACTTTCTTACATTGATACTTACAGACAAATGTGCACTCCCTGAGAGATGATTGGATTACCTCCATGGAAAAATCATTAAAGGTGAAAAAACATTTGCATACCAAAGTGTTGATATTTCTAAACATTAATTTTGGAAGCATTAACTTTCCATTCAAAATTATGTTAGATTAATTTGATCATTTGATAGACACAAATAACCATGTTAGTTGGATTAATTTACTAGAAACATCACTTCAGATGGTAATAGTACACATGATTATCTTAGGAAAAGGATGCTATTGCCAAAAATGTGATCAATGACAGTTTTAAATATGAAAAAATTTTTGATTTTTCATTAATTGATATTTCAGCATGAACCACCCAGCACTGAAAGTTACATCTTACAGGGCAGTGGACCAGTGAGCCCTAAACATAAGGGTGAGTGAAGTTCAATTTTGCTTTTTATAATAAGAATATTGTTTTTTCACTAATTTCAACAAGATGCTAGATCTCATTAGAGGGGAGTTTCAGTCAAAGATCAGTTGATGCAATATTTTGTATATTGTTGTATACAACAACTTCAGTACCAATTTGACACAATTTTGTGCACTAGCTGAGTTTAACTGTACTTGTCAGTTTATAATATAATCAACTCCCCCTTGTTTAGATACTGATGTGTGAGATTTTCTCTTTCAATTTCATTTCAAAATTGTCACAGTAATTAGTTCAAGTTTTTACTACAAATATAGGCTCTTCCTCACCCAAGCATTCTCCTTCTCGTAAAGCAAGCTTACAAAATTATATAGTATGTCCAGAACAGGTTAGTATGCTTATAAACAGGTGTTATTTTGAGCTATTATGGTGTTGTCTGAGGATGCAGAGAAGGATGATCAGGAATGTATCCTTGACCATACTTAACTATTTCAATTCATGACAGATTCAGACTAAGCTGAATTGCCCATGTAAGCAATACCAATTATTTTACCATTTTAGAGTAGTGCTTAACTAATTCCTGTCTTAATTGACCTTTTAGCATTTTATTCTGGCTTAGGATAAATGACTTAGTTTATGCAGGTTAGGATGGAATGGTTAGATATTCCTTCCAGAAAGTTGAAAACGTGCTTGTTTGGGTTGTGCATATTAGTAATCTTTTTTCAATAGCTGAGTTACCATTGACTGGATAGTTTTAACAGTCATGTTGAGTAAAAATTATTTCAACTTCTACTGAGATAAACATGATGACTGGATTTTAAAATCCCAGGTGGCCACTTGGAGAGAATTTTCCCATGAAGTTGAGGCAATGGTGGAACTTACTGACCAGGAGTTGGGGATTCAAGATGCATTATTGAGTGATGATAAAGGGTGAGGTTCAGGATTAATTTTTAACACACCTGATTTAATAGATTAGTTTCTGGTACCACAGATAAGAATGGTACATGGCTTCAGCTGCATCATGTCATAGCTCTGTTATGATGAAGGTAGTCATGGATAAGTAAGGAACTGTCCAGGCATTAGTATTGTTGATTATTTTGACGTTTGTTTTAGATCAGTGATTTCTTGAAAAAAGTCAAGGCCCCCAAGTTGTACTATGCCCTGGTAGTGGTAGTTGTTTTCTGCAGGTAGTCACAGTGGTAATGGTAGGTGTACTAGGAGTGGGAGTGACAGTGGCAGTAGAAATGGTGAGGGTAGAGGGCAGAGGCAGTGGTACTTGCTATGACTGTGGTAGTGATGGTGGTGTGATAGCAAATGTGACAGCAACAGTAGCAATGGTAATGGAAGTGGTAGTGGCAGTGACAATGGTAACAAGTAGTGGTAGTGCCATTGGTAGTGGCAATGGAAATTGTATATGCACTGGTTATGGTACTCGGCATTGTGTTGGCCGCAATAGCAGTAATGGTAGTGGAAGTAGTACTGACAATGCCAGGGTCAGGGACAGTGACAGTGGTAATGGTAGTGATAGTGGTATTGGCAGTTGCAGTGGTAGTGGTAGTAAATGTCACAGTGACATTGGTAGTTGTAGTGGTAGTGGTCGTACTTGTGGTGGTGATAGTGGCAGTGGTACTGACATTGCCAGGGCCAGGAACAGTGATAGTGGTAGTGGTAGTGAATGTCACAGTGACATTGGTAATTGTAGTGGTAGTGGTGGAACTAGTGGAGGTGATAGTCACAGTGGTACTGACATTGCCAGGGCCAGGAACAGTGATAGTGGTAGTGGTAGTGACAGTGACAGTGGAAGTAGTAGATGTAGTGAATGTCAGAGTGACATTGGTAACGGTAGTGGTGGTGGTACTAGTGGCAGTGGTACTGACAGTGCCAGGGCCAGTAACAGTGGTACTGGTGGTGGTGAAAATGGCGGTGACTGTAGCATTAGAAGTGGCAAAGGTTGTGGTAGTGGCAGAAGCAGGGGTAGTAGTTGTGGTAGTGGTTGAGGTTGTGATAGAGACAATTGCAATGGTACTGGTAGAAGTAGACGGTGAGGTAGTGGCAATGATAGTGGTAATGACATGCTGCGGCAATGGTTATGGTCGTGGCTGCAGCAATATTAGTACTACTGAAATGATTGGGTGTAGTCGTCATATTTGTGATAGCGATGATGACTGTAGTAGTCATAAGTATTGTAGTAGAGGAAGTCTTTGCTTACGGTTATCCAAGAAACATTGGTTTCTGGGTGGCTCCAACCACGTAGCCAGACTACAAAATCAGGGGGGAAATCTTATCTTTTTTGGGGGGCAAGTATGGTTGTACATACTTATAAGTGTACACAAACAGATCATTGACAATTTCAGTGCAGATGGACGACGGATAGAACCTTTATTCAATGTAATAGTAATACAAAAGGCAAAGTTACTTTACAAAGTTACATCGGCCAGTGGAGGTCCGTCAGTGCAATTCATCAACTTGGAATGTTTCATTTACAGGTGGTACCAAGCTTCATTACGCCGAGAAGATGTGGAGAAAATTCTGAGCAATGAAAATAACGGTGTCTTTATTGTAAGGGACTATATCGACAACCGAACAGGCAAAAATATGGGCTACGTTATCTCTTTGAAGTAAGAAATGACAGTATGGCCCGATTCCCAAATGTAACAATTGTTGATTTATTTCTATTTTGCCGCGTTTTCCAGGGATGAGACAAGTTTACCGCGTCATCACAGGATTCAAGAAGTCCAAGGAGGATTTGTCCTCAAAGGTTATGAGGTATGAATGGCAGGAATTGTCAAGTAAGCATTGTTGCTGTTGCTTCTGATGTTGTTGTTCTCGATGTTATTTCTGTTGTTATATTTGTTGTTGTTGTCGTTGGTGTTGTTGTTGTCGTTGGTGTTGTTGTTGTCGTTGTTGTTGTTGTCGTTGTTGTTGTTGTCGTTGTCGGTGTTGTTGTTGTCGGTGTTGTTGTTGTCGGTGTTGTTGTTGTCGGTGTTGTTGTTGTTGGTGGTGGTGTTGGTGTTAGTGTTGTTTATGATGATGATGCTGTGGTTGGTTTTGTCGTTGTTTTTGTGGTTGATGTTATATATAATTGTTGTTATTGTTCGTGGTGTTGTTGCTATTCCCATCTCCGTTTTGGTTATCATTGTTGTTGAAGTTGTTGCTTTCGTTGTTTGCTCCTGCTGTTGCATCATGGGCATAACAAAGTATGTTTGCCATGTTTTGTTTGTAGGGGAGATGTTTTGATTCTCTCTACAACCTTCTAAGGTTCTTTATACTTTCTCAAAGAAAGAAAATAACACTCGTTCCTTTTGATCCGAAAAAACGCAGTAAGTATCACTTAAAGGGAAACTTAAAATTACAAAATCGCTATTCTGTTCTAAGAAACCAAGTCACTTGTCTACCTAATTTTTTTTATTTCTCGTGCCAGATCAGTTGAATTCAGGATATGAGAACATGGGTGAGTGCTGTGGAATTGTTAACGCTTTAACGCCCAGTATCCTAATATGTGAGACAGTTCTGGAACAAAGAACAAATGAACGGACAAAGGAAAAGCAAAGGGAAAAGAATAAACAAAATGGAAAAAATAGAAACGTTAAAGAGTTTATATTTTGTAATTACTGGTGTGGTCAAGGTTTGCTGCAGTTGCCAAGATGAAAATTCAAAAATAAGTCCCAATTTATGCCGTATATCTTCATAAAGCTAAAGATGTCATTTTGATGAACTTCGACAATTAAATTTAGATATTTCTGGTTAATTTCATTCATTTACTAAAGTTTTTACTCTCTTTATTTTTCAAGATCCCCGAAGGCCTAACGCCATGTCACCGACCACACCAGTGAAACGTAAGTAACGAACGCTTTACATCCATGTTGAAACTTGAAATGTCAACTTTTGAAAGGACTGAGCTCCAGTAGTCAGAGGGGAGCTTGACTTCTATGAAATGTATTCACGCTTGTTGAACTGCTTTTTTAGTGCCGACGAGAAACTATTTGGGCTTACCTTTCCCATTGTGATGCTTGGCACTACTAATCCTGATGTGAAGATGTTTGAATCTTCAATCAGTAGACTAAGATACAAATAAACTGAAGTATCTGTCTTCGCCGGTAACGATGTAACTCTGCTAGTGATGTAAACAAATCGAGCACCCTTCGTTCACACCCCGGATTTTTATTACGTTGGGCTTATGTAATCTTAAAGTTACTATTTTTTGAACACTTGAAGCTGCCACTCTAGATGGAACCGACACAACATTAATCCTGTTGACGTCTAAATGAGTCATTTTGACCCGAAGATTGGATTTCTTTTATAATCTCTAAGGCATATTTAAAAAGAACTGAGTTGGAGGGCTTTATGGATGTCAAACATAAAGCGGCAGACGAGTTTAGTTATATCGAGGTCTTGAGAGCAGAGACGATATTGCGAAGCAATTTTTCATGCTTCATTCTTGGGCATTTTTCATTTGCACATTTTGTCATCGCTGGTGTTTTCTTTAGCGAACGCTTTTTTCCCTTCTTTAGCTCGTTCTCGATCTTTTCAAGACCGTAGTCTTCCTACTCCTCCTCCCCTCGAAGGTAAGTTGGTTACTTCTTGTCCAGTTTTTAAATAACTTCATAAAAGCGTTTCCACTGACGTTGATTTACTGTCGACCTGTTCCCTCTGTTAACACAAAACTAATTGCACTTGATTGCCGACTTGGAAGGGAAATAGCCGTGGTAATCTCCCCAAAGGATCAGTAACATGGAAATATTGGAATAGACATGTGTCCTTTTCTGATCTGGGACACATTTATGTCCACAGCAGGGTCCATAGTCGCTCTCCACTGTTCTGAACTGTAGTCTGGCTGCATTAATCCACCGAAGTTGTCTTGGTAAACTGTTCTGACGGCGCTTGTTGAACATGTATACGACACAAACAATAGCGCCTCTTTCTGTTATTTTGTATATTTTGTAGATGCCCAGGGCCCTTGCCGGAATGGTTATGAGGAAATGATGTGTAAGTAAGAGAACTTTCTAGCAATTATCCTTCGCTCTTTCCAGCTGGAAGGACTAACTTTGGTACAAATTACTCAATCACACCCCACCGAAACTGTTCTATTTTTATCTCTTCCAGCTCCTTCCAGATCTTTCAAGAGTCGTCCTCTCCCTTGTCCACCTCCTCTAGACGACCGTCAGTTCACCACGAGTTCAGGTGAGTGAGTCAGAGGATCGAGGCCAAACGGGGACTGGAATCTAAAATCTTTCATACGGATGGGTTGCATGTGACGTCATGACGGCCATGTTGGTGGTACTTCACCAAAAAAATGTCATTGGTCATTTTTCTTTTGAATTTCAAGTTGGTTGTAAGTGATCTAAAACTGTCCTACCTTTCAATCTTCGTGTTTGTATCGGCAATATATTTTATAACGAAACCGAACATTCTCTCAAAATGAAATATTTAATCTTTGAACAAAAAACCCATGATCCGCAGATGAATTCAAAAAAAATAAAAACAAACAAAAAAGTGACATATATAGTTCAGGAGTGAATTGCTTGAGAAAATTTTTAAAGTTATTTAATTTGAAAATTACGATGTTATACACTGTGTTATATTTGTGTATAACATTCCTGTCGTTCATTAACATATCAAGGCTGCTGCATGGGCAGTACTTATGTGACAAACCTAAACCTTAGATCACCCGTTAGCTCAATGGTTACAGCGTCACACCAGTCACCAGAACATTGAGGGTTCGGTCTCTTCTGGTCTAAGCAAGCGTTTTTCTAAGGAGTGAGTATGACGAATGTCCACGCATCATTTTTAATTTGAGAAAGCAGTGAGAAACAGTAATTTTAATATACTTTGTCAATGAATCACGTTTATTTTTGCCCCTAATCTTGATCTTTTTATAGTTTCTCAAAGACCATTGCCAGTTCCACCACCAGATGACCGTAGTTACACCAATATGCAGCCACCAGTGAGAATGAACTCGAGATATGAAAATGTACCTGCCAGTAAGTGGTGTAAAAGTGAGTTTGATGCGCACGCAATGTTCACGCGGTATACACGTGCAAGATGTCACGTGGATGTGAACAATGGAACGACAATACTACTCCAAAATCAGACAAGCAGGATTTCCCTACTACCATGCCGGAGTTAAGATTAACCTTTAGTCAAACAAGAAATTAAGTTGTGATAACTTAACGTTGAGACCATGAACAAACGAGAACAGAAGTCGAAGTAATTCAACTTACCCCGACCTACGATAACTTACGTTTAGGACATGGACAATTAGAACTTAAATCGAAATAATTCAACTTATATTAACCGGCGGGAACTCATATCGAAGCCGGGGACAAACGAGAACGTAAATCGATGCAAGTCAAAGGAAACTTTTCAAACTTACATTCAGATTTCAACGCTTAACTTGCTGTAAGTCTTGGAAAGTTGCTAAAAGCAGATGCAAGTTGGTTGCCAAACAGCATGCAAGTTAAGGCTTACAACAACATCAATTCTAGTTAGGCCAAAGCTATAGAGTTTAGATTAAATGTGTGTCTGTCTTTGTCTCTCCTTCTATTTTTGCTTCTGTGTCTGTATCTCTTTATGTGAATATGTTATTAAATGAAATTGAAGCTTACCTTAATCCTACATGTATATCAGATTTAGAGAATATTTCTAAGTTTATGTCTTTTCTCACTTTCAAGGTAAATACGAAAATATTGGCGTAGGTAGGCAGACGTTTTCGAAATACATGACTTTTCTGAAGTTTCTAAGATTTCTAAAACAAGTTCTTGTGGTCTACCCAAATATTTAATTCACTGATTTGCTTTACAGGGCTAAACCAGGACGAACCAGTTCCTGCTCTACCTCCCAAAAAACGTGTCATGTCTCTGAAAGAGGAAAGACCGTATGTTAATTATCCGCGTAAGTACTGAGTTTGTTTAGCCTTCGCAGCAGCTTCACAAAAAAATGGTGAGGACAACAAGAATAAGACGGTGATGACGAGTAAGAAAAATAATCTAGTTACAAAAAAGACAAAAAGTGTGAATAACGAAAGAAGAAAGATATGGAAGAAGACGTGAGACCGTGTAACTGCAAGGAAGAAAAGCATAAGATAGTATCAGGTGGGGCGAGGTTGAACGGGGTGTGGTGTGGTAGGATGCGATGGGATTAGGTGGGACGAGAAGGGATGCTATGGGATGGGATGGCATGGAAATCATGGAATTGGATGAAGACAGAGGAAGCATGTAAGAAAATTCTTAAGTTAAAGAATTGGAAGTGAGTGCAATTATCGATTTATTAATATCCAATTTCTCTTTTTCTGTCTTAGGTAGCGACATGCCGGAAAGAACTACCCGACAGAAATCCCACACACTCACATTGTAATGGTCATTACATTCTGCAGTAAGCAGCAGTTTTACAGACTTCTCATGTGACAGACTAACTGCTGGAGAGCCAAATCCATGACATCATGGTGTCGTTTGAGATACGAATCGTTTAAGAATACCTTATTTTAACGGTATTTTTTTCTAATTTCTGGCGATAAACAGGCACAACGATGTGCCTTCCGTCTTTGCAATGTGTTTTTGTTTTTCAACCAAAAGTTATCTTCAAATTCCTGGAATTCGGGCAGAGTATGTTCTCATAAGTTGATAGCACCTTTTTTAGCAATCTGAGGTCGGACATAGCTCATTTTTAGTAGAAATATTTAATACTGATATTTTTCAATAAGGCTTCTTTAATGTAGAAGACATGACCTGCGTTATTGCGGGAAACAGTATTGTAATATGGGGATTTTGTCGGTCAGAGTTTGACAAGTCTCTAGTTGTTTAGCAATGGTAGAGTAGAGTATGTACAGAAACTAATCTTCGAGACAGTATTTGTCATTCATTCTTATTTTTATAGATCAGTTAGCCGACAGTCTAACTGTTCAACGAAATACCGCCAGCAATTTAACATGATTAACTAAATTAGTGTACATATTTATGATAATTTGGTCAAATTTCAGAAGACATAGCCACCATGTTGATTGTATTTTTCTAACCAATTTACAACAAAGAAACAAATGTTAAAAAGAAAAACGTTTAAGAGTGGATATCTTTCAATGCGATTAATCCGGATCGCTATGTGGGAAATTTTCACGTAAATCGCTGCCTTGGCCCATGCTTCATTGCGGGCTTCAAATATGCTGACGTCATAATAGGTAAGGTACAATTTAAACCGCCTTCTGCTTAATTCCCAAACCCCGTACAGTTTTAACACCTATCTGGTTATCTGCTAGGTTTCCAAGACAGAAGAATGTTTCAGTTGTTAAAGGTTCCACAAGTTTTCTCCGTCGAAATCAGCCATGCAGTTGTAAATTACAACTATACAAGTTAATCTTGACGTACGTATGGCCATCGGCGTCACCCAGCGGAGCTAAATCGCTAAATATTTTCAGCAAACGCTCCAATCAAAAATTATCTTGGTGGCGTCACGCCATCGATGTTGGACCAATACGACAAAAACCCGAAAGACGAGAAATTAAAAGACAAGAAGTTAAAAGACAAGCCAGGGAGGGAAGTGGATTCTTCAGGCGGTGGTAGTGAGAACATCAATGGAAACATCAATTCAGTACCGTCAAGTAATGGCTCAGGAAGCCACTTATCTGAAGCTGATGATCTTTTTTTTTGTAATGGTTGATGGAACTTTCCAAGGGTTTAAAATCCTCACGTGAAGTGTCTTTATTTAGGATAAAAAGAATGCTTTCTGTACAAATGCAAAGGCAACAATTGGTGAAAGTGATGTATTTTCCATTTCGGTTTGGTACATCTAAGGATTGCCATCTTTACTTGCCACTTTTTCGCGTCGCAGTGGATTTCAATACCTCATGTCAAAATGATGTGGCGCGACGTACTAACCCGTCATCTTCACATGCGTTCTTGCAGGATATGTACATTTGTTCTACCGCTTTACTTCACCATTTTTCAATCATCCACTCTCACTGAATGACCCTCATTAGGTCGAGGTTTAACAGCTAATGTACGGTACTTCCATTAGGAATGACCCCTCCTTTGACTTGACGCCAAACAACGTCTGGAAATGTTTTTGGAAGTGCTGAAGAAGGTAGTCATTAGCTCAGTATTTATTAAAACTTTGTTTTTAAACAAGTCTGTCTTAAGAATACAAATCCATAGAAGTAACGTTGCCTCCTCTTGAACTAAGGACAAGAACGAGATCTGACATACAGTATGTTATAATCTAAATGTTAAACTAGACTCACGATTGTATTTTAATTCACGATCGTACTCTGTCCTCTAGAAAACTCTATAAAGTCTTCGGAAGAGGACTTAGGGCCTGTTCCAGAAGTAATTAACAAAAATCGCGTCTTTTCTGTATCGGGATATAAAAGCACTTGGCTGCGCCTCGTATCTTTTCATCCCGATACTGCTAGGCATTTTGTAAATAGTTAATGTTATTTTAAAATTTATATGGAAAAAGATCCTCACTACATCACAGTTTGTCTCTCCCTTACTTTGGCGCCCCGGGGTCAAGTGACCATTGCTCCATGTCCCACAGACCAAGCGTGAGGAGATTCAAAACCTGTGACGGCTTTCATTCTAGTTTGACATCGGATAAACACAAGATTTATATCGATAAGTCAGCAAACGAAAAAAGACTTTTGGGAATGTCACGGCTAACAACGGAAAACTTTCGTGCTATTTTGTAGAGACTCTCGTTCTTTTAGCCCAGGAGAAGTTGGCTCCATAAGATTTCATTTTCATCGGTGAAACGTGCTTCTCATCGACTTCGTAATCCCATCCTGTAAGATTAGCACACAAAAAGAGAAACTTACTTTACTAAGATTGTTATATAATGATGTCACTGATCATCTTAAAACAACGCTTGCAATTCCTCTCACCAAGTTTGAACGTGAAGCCATTTTTAACCCGTAGTATGCCATGTTTTTCGTCGAATCAGGAATGTGAAACGACTTTTCTCACGCTTTTTAATTGTTAAAGTCTCAATTGTCGTTAGATATTAAATAAACGAATTTTTAGGTGCTAACTTAATCTGCTTTTCCCCTCTTCTCTTAATGTTTACTGTCCTGTATTCCTGCCCCAATCAGTTAATTTAAACTGGTCCATTGCCAGTAGCGGGGCAGGGCTAAAACTTTAGTTGCTAAACAGAGAATTGAAATCGCATCACTTTTGTCACTGGTTATGACCGCTTAAAGTTAGAACGTCATAATGAAGTTCCAAACAGAAAATTTTAAACTTTTCAATTAACCTCAGTCAAGGACAATAATGACCTAGCAAACTTTAGTCACAATTTTGCACCTTGGTACAGTCTAAAGTGAAGAATTATAGAACTATAGCCAATGTCTTGTGAATATGGTAGACAGTTCACCTTGCCGTTCCACATAACGAATGGCATCTTCTCTTGATCCAAATTCAATTGACATGTTGGACAGTGGGTCAGCACTACAAACAAACAGGTGAGAACTTGAAAATTTAATCCAAAAAAAAAAAAAGGAAACGAATGATTGTTGACAAACACCACACTGAGTCTGACAGTGGATTTAATGCTGGAAATTGTGCAGAGTGCTGAACTCATCTAAATGTCCCAAATTGTTATAAGCTAAAGGTTGCTATTTACAGCCTGTTTTTTATTGTGCAAATATGATACTTGGCTCACTGGTTTCTACATTGAAATGTTGATGGACAGTCCAATAACAGAGTCAAGGTTATATAACAGGGGATGCTGGTGACACAGTGGTAGTGCACATGTCTCTCACCACTGTGACTAGGGGTCAATTCCAACTCCATGCAGTTATCTAAATAATATAAAGTTGGTCATATGTGAAAAGAGTGTTATCCAGTTTGACTCTACCAAACATTGCCAGTTTCCTCCTGTAGTAACACTGGACCCACAAGGAGTAGCCTTTACAGGACCTCTAGGGATAACAGCTTAGCAAGGACACAATGACCCAATGGTTATCCCATATAAATCAAGACACTAATAAACTTCAACAATTATACTGCTATGTCAATTACCTTGATGCCCAGCCCATCAAAGGATTTTCCCAGCGATCTTGGGTATCATACTCTAAATTCCATAATCGTGTATTGAAGGAACCAGATTGCATAGCATTTTGAGTTGGAGAAAAGATCCGTACTTTTCGTGTTTTAAGTTGCTCCTCTGGGACTCCAGAAATAACAGCTAATTGGAGCTGAGAATTATTGATGAAATAGAAGTTTACTTTGTAAACACTGAAAAATATCATCACCACTACCATCACAATTATCTTTCTCATCGAATGAGCATCAACTTTAACATCAAAATCATCATCATCATCAATTTTATCAATATTATCTTTTCTGTCACCATTATCATCATCATATTATCATCTTTATCAACAACAATATCATTAATTGAAAAAACTGAGGAGGTATGATAAGGATAAAACATAACCACAATAATTAAAAACCTAATCATTAATTAATTATTATCATTATAAGTATTATTGCTTTAATGAGCATTATTATCATCAGAAATATTACCATTATAATTATCAGTCGTTATTATCATTATTATTACCACCACATCATTATCACAAATTTCACAATCATCACCATTACCATTAATATTATCATTATTACTACCATTATTACTTTTGTCAACATTATAATTTTTATAATTTATTCAGTTATTATTGTAATGAGCGTTGTCTTCCTTGTTGGCTTTAAGCAATTTATTTTGTTAATTAACACTAACAAAGATGGAGATATACACATTACAAGTATTCCACAACTGACAAAAGATTTGAACAAAACCATTTATTCATTTATAAAACAATGCTTTTTCATCATATTTTTTTCCCCCCAAAAATCAGGATCGTACTTACGTCTTCTTCCTCATAAACAACCTTTAACTCTTTATCCTTAACCTTCTCGACATCAGTCTTAGCATCGCTGGAAAAGCTACATAACGCCGGGCTTGAACATTTTCTGGCAGTATTTACGACCAAACGACTCAAAACGAACCGACCCTTTAAAACGGTAGCCATCTTAGTCGTTTTTATCAATTGGTGCCCGCAGTACTTATGCCCAGATTAGTAGTTTTATGTTAAGGTAAAAGGTGGCTATTTTTCATTGGTAAAACGTAGCACAGAACGACAGTAGAATCGTAAAGTGGGTGTTTTGGCCAGTCTAAGTTCGGGAAACCAGCAAAAAATTACTGTTTTCTAGATGTGTTGTCCCTACTTTTTTCTCTTCGTTACCTTATCCAGTCCCGATAATAGGGTAGTCCTTGGAGGTATTGCCTCTTTATTGGCACAAGGAGAGCTTTGAAACATATATGTGACACACAATTGAGGTGTTTATTATTTAATAAGTCACTGGTTTAATACGTTATTACAAAAAAAAAAATCCTGAATTAAAATTACCACGAAATAATTTAGTCATAAAAAAAAAAAAATTAAAAAAATAACAAAGACCAGAAACAACTTGAGATTTAACGTACGGCGAAGATCTTGAAAATATGCAGAACATATCTTCTCTGGAGCAAAAACATTTCTATAGTTTTTTAATTTTTTTTACTCCAGGTTACTGATAAATATTCCATCAGTTAAAGTAGTCTAATGTGTAGTTCCACATTACTGTTTAATTTCATAGAGACATATAAATGACAGCAACCATGGTGCTGATTAGTCCATAGTTTTCTCTTGGTTTCTTGGCACCATTTGTTGCACTAGATCTAGCCCCATCATTCTCCATTAATGATATGGCCGATTCGGGGTCATCCATTGGTACTGGGGCGAGTGCAGCCAAGGCCTCTGTGACATTATGAAGTGAGAAAACTGAAGAGATGAATGACACTAGTAAAAGAGCGACAAGCAAGATGGCTCCTCTCATCTGGTCCAGAATACCTTCAGCTTCTACATCAACAAATGAAGATGTTTTACTAACCTATAATGGAAACATATCAGAAGATGTTAGAAGAACATGAGTGTCAGCGAGATTTTCTTAGGGGTGGTGGAAAACAGCTTTTCAAACTTAATGGCCTTGGCCTCTGAAGGACCAAATGGTTTCAAACGTCGGTCTCGGTCATCTCTGAAATCGCAAAATGTTTGAACGGAACCATCCTCCGCTCGTATATGTCCTTCCCTAAATGTTTGTCAATCTCGCTGTTCTAATAATCCCGAAGATTTTTCCATCACATAAAAAAAAAAATTGATTTAATTTTTTATGCCTGAACGTCTTTAATCAAGACTTAAGAAATTAATCAGACATAAAGTTTTATTTTATTCACTGTACAATACAATGTAGAGAGCGATCGATGAACGTAATTCAGATTCATAATATTTTCCAATACATGACATGGAATAATCCTGAGATGTTACAATGCTTCACCAATTTCCTCCGGGAATTTTGTGATCCGCACCATCGCATTCCGTCACCACCTGCAGGACGCGATTGTTTGATAGACTGGTTATCAACTGAACGCACTAGAAAGTTGTATTCAAATGTTTTAAAAGCAGAACGAAGCTTGTCAAACTTGTCCTTCCAAAAGAATGTCAAACTTTTAGCGCTTCTTTTAATTGTCTGTTATTTGAACAATTCAAAATTCACTAGTGAAAGCTTAAAAAGATAAGAAAACCCCCAATAAATTACAAGTAATTCTAGATTGTGGCAATACCACATTATCTGCTGAGATAATTTACCTACTTTACAACTGTGTTTCTCCTCAGTTCAATTAGTTGCAATTCACATCTGCTAACCAGCTACCCTAAAGAGCATTTGTTATATTCCACGTTCTGATTCTGACGCAGGTTTCCCAGTTTCAAAGTTACCATCGATGTGAGCGAAATTTCTGAACAGTCTGGCGTGTCCAAGCTGATAGTCAAAGCTACGAAGCGTTTTGTGAATGACATCACTTGAGCTAAATTTGCTGCTTGGGAAATTAGATCAGCTTGGTGCACTAGTGGCAAAATTTACTTCAACGTACAAATTAAGAAGGTCGTTTCAATTCTGGAACACAGCCAGTCACCGAAAGGAAGGATGGATTTATCAGAGTTACATAATGAACGAAAAAGTTGAGCAGAAGATGTATGGTTTTAAGACTAAGGTTATTGTTCAAAAATTTTTAATTATTTGATAGATTGTGCAGCAGAGCAACGACTACGCCATGGTGAATTTTACATTGTGGATCAAGCGAGGCAAGTTTTCTATATACTCCTTCGTGAGAGTAATATTTAGAGTTTACACTGCAGTTGTAGTTTAAACTTTGTATGTCTCGTACGTGTTTTTACATACTTTAGAATTGCACGAAATTTGTTTTTCTTTGCGAGATATATGCACCAGAACTTTGGATAGATGGTTTATATAGCTATTAGGTCTTTTGGGAACAGTAATTTATAATTACTAGGTACATGTTTACCTTTGTAAGAGACATTCTCATCACTACCATAAACCCATTACGAGGGCCATTCCATCCCATGGCGTCTTATTTAAAAAAAGATATCGTAAATGAAAAAACGTCTTTCAGATTACATTGCGGCATGTGTTGTTTGTCGTCAGTAATCTTCATTTTATAAGGTTCAAATAAGAATGAAGATAATTAAAACACTGGCTGTGGTAGCACGTTGCTTGATGTTATTATGGAAGATTTTAACCACGTACTTCTGTACCCCAGTAAACATACCCTAAAAAATGACCAGGTTTAATTCGACGATCGGCTTCACAGACGTCGTAATCGACCTTTGTACACTCAGATTGAATCTTTGTTGTGAGCGAAGATGTCGTGTCTTACTTTGATTTTGATAGATAGATGGGCTTGGTTACAGTGATGGATTCAAAATTTGGAATAAGATGGACTAGGTATCCATTTCTAGCAGTTATTTGTTAACGCTAGGAAGGGATGCCGGAACTGCTTATTTCACTGACCAATTACTCTATTTCCAAGCCTCCACCCTTTCTCGTAATAATGGTACTCAGCTGTGGAATGGACCAGAAAGTTAAACACAAGCAATGTCAACATCGTGCTCTGGATCTTTTCCTTGTTGGTTTAAACTTCTAAGTGATCATAGATGATCTAGTAACCTTGTATTTAGAAATAACCACCACATCATTTGTATTAGTAATATTCATAAACTACATACTTCTTCTAGAGCGTACTTATAATTCCGCAAATTTCGTCGCATTGCATATTGTGTTTACAAATAGCGCTGCTGAAAATCAGTTAAAAATTTAGTCAGCAAAGTTGTCGTGGGTTTATAACCATAATGACTAAGTTTTCGGACCACCAATCTACCGATTGATTGACTGAAATTTTGGAGGTGACTTTCGCATTGTTTTGCACCCATCAAAGTTGAAAAACATTGTTTCTTATATGGCCAGATAGACAGACAGATAGACAGACAGATAGATAGACAGATAGACAGATATGTAGATGGATAGATTGGTAGATAGGTAAATAGGTAAATAGATTGGTAGATAAATGGATAGATAGGTAAATAGTTATATTGAATATAGATCCAAAAATATGTATATATAGTTACCTTCACAATCAGTTACAAGCAATTTCTGTGTCAATAGATTAAGACGATTTAGATTGCATGTACCTTTTCTGCTCAAACACGAAAATTTTGGTGCTTTGATAAGTCCAAATGATTTCTTGATAACGCGAAGCTTGGTGGAAGTCACCCCAAAAGGCACGCAAAACTCAATCGTTTCAAATGAAAACTATAATCCGTCTATAATCGAGATCTTTTGTAGCTTGACTGGCACCGTTATTGTTCATATAGTCCGTAACAAAACGAGTCAAACCGCCCACCAGTTCTATTTACCTGTAGAATATCGATTAAACAAAAGGAGATACACTTGAAATAAATAATGAAACGTTTCCTGTCACTATGAGTTTTATATTAAGCATCAACTGTTTGTGTAAATTAAGTGGGGAAACAGAAAAAGCAATTGATTGTTCCTGGTTTTAGAATCGAGAAATTGCTTCTTATTCATGTATTTCAGACGTTGAATCATCTGTTTTTCCGCATCGTAGACTTGGTGCTTATCTTTTTACATGTACTACAGTGAAATATTTTTGAAATTCACTTACTTTAATGTCAGCTCTTGAATTTCTGCTGGTTGTCTCACTAACCCTGCTGGTAAAAAGGACAGCCATCGAAGTTAGTTCAGCTACGTTGTCTTCATCTAGCGTCAGAGGAACGGGAGATAGTTCCAGTGATGCTGCTGACAGTGTTAATATGGTTGTTGTTGACCATGTTGGAGAAACAAAGGAAAGTAAAGACGACGGAAAAAGCACAAAATACACTGAAGGGACGAAAGGCGAACGGAATTATGTAACTCATAAAAAAAAAAAAAAGGACAGGGGAAGACTTCTTATATCAACTTAAATCAACCTATTCAGATTGTCAAATCAATGACTTAGAAATTCTGAAAGAAAAAGTTATGAGCAATAATTTAATAATGGTCTAAATGACGTACAAGTGACGTGTACAAGGCAATATTTTGGCGGAAACCGACTGAACGCTATCAGTATTTCGTTGTAATTGAGTATGCCATAGTATATTTTACTTGAATCACTGTTATTTCTGGTATTATTGCATCATTATGTGACACGTCTAAACACAGTTTTATTTTTTGATGAATATTTTTGTGGAATAAACAGTTTTAAGGTTTAAAAACTTTGTTCGGCATTGAACATAGCTTTCAGTGTTTATTTATACTTTTTTTATACGAAATTTTTAGGGTGGAGCGGGAAATCATAAAAGGGTTTCTCCTGGAAACATTAACTCTTTGTTCAATATTTTTGCCAGTAAACCAGGCTAGTTTTATTTTATATGTAAAACATTCGACCTCATTTTCAAGCTTTCTGACGACTTTCAAGTGATACCGAATGGATGTTTGTCTGGGAAGCTGTTATGATCTCTGGATCTTTATCGTTTGGCAACATTAGAAAGCATAAATACTTTTTTTTCTTTTCAGTTCCAAGATTTGCTTATCAAATTGATCAATGTCGAAACGTTCCGAAATTCCCTGATCATCAGAAACTTGAAACTACGCTTCATGTGCGGGAAAAATTATTCGTCCAATCAGGAACGTGCGTGATACGGCTATTTCAAACTTTTTTCATCGACGAACGAAAGCGGAGAACGCACAAACGAATCTTGGTTTGAGAAGTTGCTTTTGTACAATATCAATGCACTCTTCCCTTCAGTTAAAGAAAAATATCTTTTTTGCAAAATTGCCTTCAGGATTTGAATTGAATGCTAAAGTTTGGGTAATTGTCAGGATTAGTGAATCAGGATTAGCCATTTGTCGACGTTAAGCCGAGGCTAATCCAATTTGACGAAGTGTTTTTTCATCGTACACTTTCAGTTCGCTATTTCTCAAATGTATTCATAAGGACAGCCATGTTGGAATCTGTGTTCGCTTATTCCATCTGGCTATGACCTACGGCTTTCATTGTTTGCAAAATAATGCCAACAAACATCAGAAACATGTAATAACGTCAAAATATGACCATTATTACCAACCATAGTTGTTAGATTTAAAGTCCATTTCCTGTCTCTCCCCAGTACTTTGTAAGTGTTTTATTTCCGCGCGAAATCAACCACGTGATAAGTTTGTCTTTTCGACATATTTGCTTTCATGGTTTGTGGAACTGGGTTTATTAGAAGGATTTCCCATCCACCTTTTCCTTTTATTGGTAAGTGGAGATATTAATGCTTGTTCTTTTGAAAACATGGCCCCTTGTCGTACCTTAACTTATGTTAAAACCGCAAGATTTATTTATTCCGTTTTCTGTTTCCATTCGAGAAACGGAATGTTAAAAGGACGGAATGTTTATTGGTAGACTGGCTTTCTTGCACGACCTTGTTTCTTATGTAGTACAAACAATCGATAGCCAGAATATCAATGGAATTATAGATACAACTATAACTTGGGTCTTTTACTAAGGTAAAATAATTTCGGATTTCGAGTGAAATGTTCACGTAAATTCGTTTTCCGTTCTGTCTACGAATTCTTGCATTTGATTCTCGAACAAACGAAGTATACCCACTATTTTATTTGGTTTATATTAGGTCAATATTCGGAAAATTTCAAAGGTTTTTCGTGTTAACTATTTTCTTTGATCTGTGAGTAAAATCTTTCCCACGGTATGGTATTATGGTACATGTGCTGTAGGTGATTTTATCAATCACAGGGCCTTAAGACACCATAATTACCTCGTTTGCTGCGAAAACCATATTCAAGGTCTGTTTCATAACTTGTCTGCCACTTGTGATTAGCTTTTGCTGGCTTATTGGCTTACCATAAAATCGTTTAAAGTTTTTCATTTGTTTTCCGGAAATAAGTTGTTGTACCATTGTTGGGATAGACTCGACTTCCTCCCTCAGAACTTACGACACCTGTCAAAACTTCGGCACAAAATTCCGGTAAAAAGGCGACAATTTCTGGGAGGAGTTCATTAAATAATTACTGAAGAAAACCTGCTTAATACTGTTAAAGAACAGGAAGAACAGAAACCTGGTTTAGTTCGGTCCGTAAGTTGTTGAAACCGGTCATAACTTGTGTTGACAATTTCGTAGCTTTGTTTGCTATTTGTTGTACCAGTGTCGTCCCAAAACCGTTGTGTTTTTACATAGGAAGAAATGTCGTTTCTTGTTTCGAACATATGATTGAAAGTAATTCAGTTATTGAAGAAAAAAATTCAATTAAATATCGTTTCAAACTTACAAATTGTGTTGTACAGTACCTTATAGATTCTTGTAAACAATGGGGAACGATAATTTTGAATGGTTATTGAGACATCAGTTGGCCTGTGTGGACTGAAATCTAACATCAGTTACTGTACTCATGCAAACTGCAAGCTAAAATTGTATGAATCAGGCATCTGTCTATCAGATTGTTTGTTGTATAATAGTCACAAAGACAGTCACCAGATATTTGTTCAATGAAGATGTTTATGTGGCTAAAAATATACTTTTATTAGAAAACATCTGAAAAAACACTCTCCTAGTTTCGGTAAAAGAAGGCTGTGGGTACAACCAAAGCATGGTGACATCAATTTTTTTTAATATATATTTGATAAAATTATATTTTTAATCAGAAAGATATTATAACTTTAAAGATATGGCATTACCTGACCATGGAGGTAATATTTTATTAACTATCTGGTAATTACAGTACAATGCTTAAGCGAGAAAAATACTATAATCCAGGGGTGGTCAAACTTGCTTAATGTAAGAGCCACATATGATAAAATTCAGATGTATGAGAACCTCAAGACGTGAACAAAATTTACACATGTTTTTATTGTTACATGCACATTTTGTTACAAAAATTTTATATAAATATTGAGAAATACATGTGTACAATAATATGTATTCATGTATGTAGTTTTTTAAACTGTTAATTTGTATTAGTTTCAGTAATCACAAAGTACACATATATACCAAAATTCTTTCTTATTTACTTTTTATATTAACTATGATGAAAAAAGGGGCTCAGCCAATATATTTCTATGAGCTGCATGTTAAATTCCCAAAAGCCACATGTGGCTCAACCCCTGCTGTAATCTTTTCAAGTGCAACAAAGGCCTCTAATAATCAAAGGAAAAATATAAAAGCCCAGCAAAATACTCAAAGTAAAGCCATATATGCAATACATTTCTCCTTTGATTATGATTTCTGCCTGGTTTCTCCCTTGTAACAAGACTTCTAATAGTATTAGGTGCATTTAAGACACCAGTCTTATAAAAACTGATCTAATTGTTCAGGTCCAAAAATCTGTAACAATTTCAAGTTAATTGGAATGCAACACTCTACTGTGGGGATCATTACCAGGTCTCTCACATTCAAAATTTGGCATGAGTGGTCTATCGTGCAGGCAGATTACATTGTGTGTGCAATTAATTAACAACAAATTGGAGGGGATTGTCAAAAAAATAAAAAAAATTTTCAATTTTCTTGTAATGACATCAATTTAATTTCAATATGAATACAATGTCATATCAATGTTTTTTATAACAAAAGAAGGAACAGAAATGTTAAGATATTACTTCAGTCCGAGTCGCTTTCAAATTCCTCTTGGAAAAGTTCAAATTCACTGTCCTCACTACTGCTTTGGTCTTGGTCAAGTGTTGCGTGGACCTCGTCAACAATGTTAATGGTGTTTCTCACTGACGTAATTTGATTTGGTTGAGAGACCTTTTTCCGTCTGTTTGATGTCATATATATTTCAACAGCACACTCTATTATGGCCTCTTTCTCTTCTCTGTTCCAAAGCGGGTTGTTTCCGTCGGCGATAAGGCTTTCATTCAAAGTGTTGTGGGCCATTGACAAGCACCTATCCAAGAGGATGCTCGTGACGGTACTGAACGTTCTCTCTACTTGAGAGTTTGAGCCAGAAGGACAGGAGCGTTTTGAAAACAAAACAGTTTGACAGGCGAGCTGAAATTAACATTTGTGCGTGTGATCATTCACGCATGTAACATTAGTGGGGCATGTGCCTGCGTGATCGAGCGCGTCCCATTGAGAGGCCTGCATTATAATATTATGTTAGTCATTATTAGAATTGCAGGTACAACTCATTAAAACAAAACCCCATGTCCAAACCTAACCCTAACCTAGACTAAACCTAACTAAACTTTACTAGTCAACAACTTAGGTTGAAATATATACAAAACCCCAACTTTAACCTAATCCTGACCCTTACCTTAACCTTGAAAGGTCAGTGGTTTGTTAACATCTGCCAAACAGCACTCTAGTCCATTATTGTTTTTATTTTTTTATTATCTTCACGTATTGTTCTGTTTCAGTGTTTTTTTGGGGTTTTTTTATGCCTACTTAAGTACACAGTAAGAGGTACTTCCACATTATACAGTAATAAACCCTTTATCATCTTAACTTTTTTTCTTTTGTTATTTGCCCTGGTTTTTTTTTGTTGTTGTTTTTTGGGGTTTTGATTTTTTCCTCTCACTGATTCTTTTGTTTTATAGTGGTTTTATTTAGTATTTTATGATTACTGAAGCACAAAGGTTAACTTTAAAGAGTAACATATTCCATTCAAAAAATAAAAGAAATAAAAGATTTGTTAAATTAAAGTATTACTTTAGTAACTTATCTTGTTCCTTAAATGTTAATGGTGGTGAATGAGAAACATTCTTCTAGACTGACCAAGGATTTTATATCTCCTTTAGAAACCTTGTATATAGTCTGTAATTATACTGTATATTTTGGGGATGAAAGGTGGAACATCTAGCAGTATTCAGGGCCGACAAACACCATTCAAGACAGAGAAACAACCAACACATGGAAAATTTCAGGTATATATAATCTGCTTTGCGCATTTATGCTTGTTTGTTATCCTTTAATTTAGTGACAGTTGGTTTACCAAAAATATCTTTGCTTGTCGATTTTAAACCATTTGTTAAAAACAGCTCAATGTATAAATGAAAAAGAAATCTGGAAAACACAAACAAAAGTATTCAACTATTATCTGGTTGAAATTGCATGAAAAATATTTCTGTTGCAATACAGAGACATAATTGTTTTGTGAAATTATGAATGTTTCATCCTGACTGGAAACCAGCCAGGTGAAGTAGCATAAAGCTACCATAACTTACACACTGAATGCAAAACTTTAATTTCAGCCTACGGCAGAGCAGGTTCGTTATGCTCATCTACTTAACAGTGAAGACCCTCCCTGGCTAAAAGAAAAAATTCATCAAGTATGTTCTTTGATAAGTATCTTTGAATTTAATAAGTGTAAAGTTTTTGTTTTGTTTGCTTGTTAAGTAATTAGATTTCTGTTTTTATTTTTATTGAAATAATCAGAATCAGTTTTCTTGTTTTGTTTGTTTGTTTTTTTAAATCATCTGTTTTACAATATGTTATATTTGAAATAGGTTGTTGATTTAACTAAGAAACCTCAAGATGAGGTGGCCATTGCTCTTCATGACTGTGACTATAGCGTCAGCTCAGCAGTTATAAACCTTCTTGAGGGAAAATATGATCAGGTAATATAAACTGAATTGTGCATTTACAATTTATTAAAACACTTGTTAACATTGTTACACCCATTATCCCCAATGGGAAGTCAGGGTGCCCAAAAGAATGGTGAAGTATGAGACAAAACATCTTCAGCAGCTTCACTCAATCACCATTAATTTATGATCCCTGAAGCTGGCCTTTTTATATTTCTGTGGATTACTCAGACAAACTTAATCCTTTAGAGATTCTTGGGCAATTTTGAAGATAGAGAAATACCAGTAATCTGATGAAGGGTTAATTATAATAACATTTTTAGTAAATAACAGAGAAATTACCAGCCTGATCCATTTGTTGCAATGCAATCTTGAAATAGATTAAATTCACAATGTTAAATAACTGCAGGCTGTGGTGGCTAGTCAACTGATGTTTCTAAGAATACCAGGTTTATAAATATGATTACATTGAGGCCAATTTTCATTGTGATCAGTTCAGGAATTAAAATAAGGAATTTTTACCAGGACACACTTTGCCTTCAGGGGCAGCAATCACTTGGAACTTGAACATGTGGAACACAGATTTCAGCGCTTTCGTCAAGCCTGGTTTTCACTAGCTGTAAATGTAAGCGTAAGCATCACTGATTTGTTGGCACAAGCATAAACGCTACCATAAAATGGAAGCTTACGCTTATGCTTGCGTTGTAGCGAAAACCAGGTTTTGAAGTTGTCATAAACAGAAAAACTAAGAAAACAATAAACTATTAAAAAACAATAACTATTTCAAATTCTCAAATTGAAATTATAATAAACATTTTTGTCCATTATTTTCAAGTACACACTTTTCTATTTACAAGGACACATTTGCCTTTTATAAAGACAAAGTGTGTCAAAAAACAAGCTATTTTAATGCCTGGATCAATTTTTTTCTTGTATCTAAAAAAGTTGAACTTGGGTTTACTCATGTTTAAGTGTGCAAAGCTTAATTTTATATAGGAAAAACACTTCTCTGAAATCAACTCCTTACATTACTGTGAAGATTTTTTAAAATCTTTCTTTCTTGCATTATTTTTTACTGACGATTTCTTGACATGACATAACTGGAGGTCCCAGGTACCATAAAAGTCCTCAGACCACCACAAGGGAACCCTAAGGAATCCTCAGCTGGTAAAGTAATGTGATCTTTGAGCCTATCAAATGTGTCATTTCCACTAATGCAATTGTGAAAGACCTCATATTTCAAGATACAGTCTCATTTGTATTAAATGTTGGCTCCATCTGAAGAATGTTACAGAAAATTCCCTAATTACACCACTAATTTTTAGCTTTGGTGCAAAATTCTCCTATTCCTGCCTTTATTATTCTCAGGGTGAATGGACTACATTCAGTAATCGTAAAAAGAAAGCTCAAGTTGTTGATTCGATATCCTCTGTCAGTGGAAAATCAAAACCTGTGCCTGCAAGCACAAAACCTGTGCCTACAACCACAAGACTTGATCAGAAAGAAATTAGGGAGGGATCAGGAAATGAGAGGTCACAGTCAGTGGAGTACAATAACAGAAAAAGTATGTCATTGTTTAATCCATAAGTGTTTGCAGCACTGTTGATATGTGGTTTGTAAGCCAAGTTAGAGTCACCGAGTGATTTTTTTGTGTTTTTAATGGTCTTGGCTCTCACCCCTCACTAATAGTATATGATATGTTCAATGCAATGCTTATTTCAACAATCATTCATATTCTTTGGGTGGCGACTTTTTAACCTTATAAATTACATTCCTTAACACTGTTTTTACCACCTATCTAAAAATCAGCAATTCCACAAACCCCTTGTGAAAGTATAACTTCGAATTTTCATATTGTAATGTTACTTACTAATACATTTAATAAAAGTGAGAAGTCCAGTTTGTAGTTATCACTACATATTTTTGTATTAAAACAGTTGGTTAGACTTAGTGTAAAAATCCTAACTCTGTTTTTAAGATAAAGGACAGCCAGACAGAACAACAGAGAACAACGACACATCAAAACATAATGGTCCACTGAGTAATACTCGGCCACCTGGTGGGGGGCGGAACAGGAACAGAGAAGATAGAGGGGACAGGGGTGACAGAGGAGACCAAAGTGATAGAGGAGACTGCAGTGACCAAAGAGAGCGAGGTGACAGAGGAGTCCGAGGTAACAGAGGTGACAGGGGCAACAGAGGTAACAGAGGAGATCGGGGTGACCGAGGAGATCGGGGTGACCGAGGAGACCAAGGAGTCAGAGGAGACAGAGTAGATCGGGGCAACAGAACAGACCAGGGTGACAGAGGAGACCGAGGAGACAGAAAGCCTGGTGGACGTGGTACGTTCTAAAACATTAATTACATTCCTATGATCATGAATTGAACAAAAATTGCTGTACAATTGCAATCAGACAATAATTTCTACATTTAAATTTATTGTGAAATAATTACTTGGATGGCTTTGGTTTAGATTTTGGCTAGAAATCTATGTTGCTTTGGAACGTGAGTTACTGTGAGATGTAGATGTGGGCTGTACTGGTAGTTAATGAGTTTTTTCAAATTCATAGGTGGTTTTGGAAGACGAGGTGGGATAAACAGAGGTGGGAGAGGAGGAAGGTAAGTAGTTTTTGTGTTTTAGTAGGAAATCTGAACTGATGGCAAGAGACTCTGTCTTCATGCAGCACATATACAAATATTTTAAATTACCAGTGATACAAATACAAATATAAACTTTCATAGTAATTGAAAACCTCTAAGATATGTGACATTTTAGTTGGGGTTATTGACAATGTTTATGTAATTCAGTAGAATACATGGCAAATATGTGGAATATTTTTTTTATTACATTTAAATGCCAATTGAATATTCAATGTTATTGTATTTTGCTTGTGGATTATATATCACTATCAAGTGGTTTATGACTGGCTTGGTGTTCTTGTGCACAGTAGGTCAAGAGGTCGTTTTTCCAACAATAACAACAGGACATATGGACGAAGGCCAGAACAGGTGAATGGACCCTCAAAAGACACAGGTATGATTAAAGTAAAAGGAAATACCTTGGAGTGTGTGTTTACTATGGTGGTGGGTTAGAGACCTTATAAAGAAAAGTAATGTGGAAAGAGCAGAAGAAAATTCATTTGGAATTTCCATCTTACTATTTTTTGATGTTTGCAGATTTTGCAAAAAAGGGTGAGAGTTGGGGTGATGCTCCTGAGAATGAAGAAAAAGGTAAATGTTCTGATTTATTCTGCTTGACATATGTGCTGAAAAGTGAATATCTGCCCATGCTCATTTTATCAGTATTTTTATTACCATTTTATAAGTAAGTTGTTACCAGTAATAAGCCATTTTGATCATATATCATTGTTAAATAATGATTGCCCATACGACCAGTGAAGAGACATCTTTGACAAAGTTCTAATGTTTCGTTGTATCATCACAACATCATCAGAGAATAATTTACATAACTGCCTAAAGCCTGAGTATATAGTTACAGGGTGTAATAATATTCATGTGTTAACCAATCAGAGGACATACTAAAAATAAAAGTTACAGGTATGAGTAACACTAACAACATGGAAGAGTGGAAGAAGAAATTATAAAAGGAAAAGTGGTGCTGAGCCAGTATTGGGATTTAAAGAGGGTTTAAGATTGCGAATGAGTAGACTTTCTTGTAAGAGAAGTTCGAACTCGAAAGGACTCAATGGCTTTCGTAAAGATATTTTGCTGGGCTTTGATATTCCTCTTGAGATTACATTTTCCACCTGGTCAATCCATAGCTGATGTTTTAAAGACATCTTTGACCATTAGGAATATTTGTTTTTCTCATCTCTCCATGATGCTTGACTATGTCATCTTCATCTTATTGGTTGGATTCTGTGTGGCTTTGAAGAACTTTCTTTGTAATGTAGAATGCAGCCAATATATGTCTAATTATTCTATGAAAGACTTCTAAATTATAAACTTTATGTAGACCAGATAGTGTCCGACTTTACCATTACTCAAGATTGGGGTTCAGAGGACTGGGGAAGTGAGGTGAGAAGTTGGTATAATGTGCTCATGGATTATTCCTTATGTGTTTCACCATCAATTTGTTTTTCCCCATATTGTTTTCCCTTTTTCTCTCCACCATCCTGTTTCCTGTTTCCTCCTTTCTTACCTTGCTTTTCTTCCCGTTTTTCATTTCCTAGTCCCTTCCCCTCCCCTTCTTCCTTGTCAGTTTTATTCATTTCCCTTTCCTCCTTTTTTGCCTTTTCCTCTTTCTCATTCTCCCCTTGTTCCCCACTCCTCATCCCTTTCCATTCTCTTCCCCTCTCCTTTTCCATTACTCTCCCGTCAGCATTTACTAGCTCTCTTCTACTTTCCATTTCTCTTTTCCTTTTTATTTCCCAATTTAATTTCCTTTTTCTTCCTTCCCGTTCTACTTCTTACACTTTTTTCCCGTTTCCTGACTCTTGCCCGTTCTGTCATTTCTACCCATTGTCTTTCCTTTGTTCACTTCAATGTTTTCTGCCTTCTTTCTCCTACCCTTTGTTTCCTTCCTTCTCTTTCTTTCCGTGTGCCTTTCTTCCATTTACTTTCCATCTACTCATGATCCGTTACATTCCTTCCATTTCCTTTTTGTTCCTTGCTTGACTTCTCTTGACCTCTCGATTGTATGATATTTCTAATAAAATCTCTTATTTCTCAGCAACGTGATACGATCGGTGCTTTGAGTTCAACGTCTTGGGAAACACCAGACAAGGGAGAGAAGGATATAACGTGGGAAGTCGAAGCAACACCACAGAAAACCTTATCCAACCATGTCAACCATTTGCCTGAATGGTAGGGTCGGCTTATCTTGAAATTTTGTAGCCTTAATCTTTATTTTTTACCACTGCTGATTAAAGTGATAAATTGAACTTAAGAAACAAATGATTCTTCAATGAAAGACATTTCACCCAGTCAGAATTTATGGACATGAACGATATTCACATCAGTTTGTCGTCGTTAAATCATTGCTTTTTTTGGGGGGGGGGGTTTCAGTAGTTTTTAAAACTGTTGACCGCTGGTCACCAAGTTTAGCTAGGCTGGAGTAGTAGCCAATCCACTTCTATATGGGGATGTCAGAGAAATTTTCCCTCAATTTTTCTGCAGTTTGGTCAACTTTACAAAAGAAATTTTGACTGACTTTAATGCGAACGCATTGATTTTTCCTGAATTTCCCCACTTTCTGGTGATTTTTGCCTGAATTTTGCAGTTTTCGGGAAGTTTTTGCGCTGTCACCACCACAAAAGTGAGCAGCTACGAACCGTGGTTTTACACTAAATAAAGCTTGACATGGGTTATGTTTCTCATTTAACTCTTCCTTGCCATTTTATACTATTGCTGACACCAAATGACTTTGATGTGAAGGGGAGACGTGGGGTAGTGGAGGGGTTAAAGGAAGCTATAGGACAAAGCTGGATTTCCTCTGACAGTCCGGATAATTTCTTCGCATGTTTTACTTTTACCTTACTTTTCTAGTGATGATGAAGCCATCTTGAGTTCCAAAGTAGCTTCAACTTCATCTGAATCAACAAACAATCTAGATGATCTCTCAAGTTTCTCTGCACCATCTTCGGTCACATCACAACCGTTTATCCGTGACAGTGTGGAAAGCTTAGCTTTGTCAGGTGAAGTAACCCTAAAAAAAGACGACAATTCGAACTCTAGAGCACAATCTAACCAATCAAAAATTGCGAATCACCTCCCTCAATCAACAGATTCCTCGAGGACGCAAGTCACCTGTCAAAGCAAATCAATGTCGAGCCAGCCTTCCTTAGACGGATCTAACTCCAACCAACCTCAACCTCAAAGACAGCAAAAAGCAAGCAGAACGAGAAGGGTTCAAAAAAGCCAGGTATTACATCGAGCTGAAAACTTTGTGTTTGAATGCTTGCAAAGCACCAGCTGGTGTGACCTTGAGAATCAATCATGTCTGTGTTGACTATAATGTTCATATTTTATCATATTCATTTGTTGCAGCCGTATCTATAGGCACATGTGCTTAGCTGAAGTAGGATTTTAATATAATGCAGATCATGTTCCGAGAGATAAGACATCGTGTTGTCCAATTTAAATCCCTAATGGCTTAGGTAGGACGGAGTCTGAAGTATTATGATTGCAAAACGGGTCAGTCGCTCCCGTAAACACTTTCAGGGAGAGATCGCGCTTTAATTTTGTGTGGATAAACTGGGTATTTGTTATTACCAATCGACAATTTTAGGAAATAAAGTAAGAAACAAACTAAGAAAAACAACATCTTCCATACTGAAGTTTTTTCGGAGTTTGCTTCTTACTTTATAAACTGGGTATTGGTCGGTTTGTGCTCTTCGCACCATTGTGCAGTTTGGAAAAAAAAGCGAAACGCTAGAATACAAATCAACGGGATATTTGGATCTTTTTATTTGGGGATTTATTGATTACTGACTTCTGTCAATTCTTGTTGTCCTAGATTCCAAAACAACCGGTAGAAATGCCAGGAAATAATGGTGGGATGGACTCCTTGGATGTGCAGGTTGGTCTGGTTTAAATTTTTGTACAAAACTTGTCATGAGTTAAAATGAAATAGTGCGCAGTACGTTTTCCTGCAATGCAGTATAGTGAGGCGCAATACATGATGTCACGGCAATTTAAGGTCGTGAATTTCCTTAATGTAATCTGTAATCGTTAAGGAGCTTTTTAGACAATGCTTTTTTGTTTTAGTTTGGAAATCTTGAATTTGGTGGAGAGTCGATAACAGACACGAAAGTCGCAGAGGTGAGACACGTCAAGCTGTTGCACAGCAAGAAGTGCAGCATATTTTTATCAAAACTGTCAGATTACTTCAAGGAAGGTGATCTTAGTTTGCATTTCTTTGGGAAAATCTGACTCCAAAAATTGATTATCCGTTTTATTTTCTGAATTCAAATTCCCTTAAGTTTCCTGAACCCATAAACGGATTTTCAATCCGTTGAATTAATCTGGACGGGTTGAATGGATGGAAACGTATACAGCTTCTGATTCTTCCAAAGAAACAAAGGCGTAATTAACATGATTGGAGACGATATTACGTGGCACTGACGAAAGTCAACTTTGAAGATTTAAAATAAACATCCTGCCAAATGAAGAGATGAAATGTTCTCCCGAGAATGTTTTATCGTTGTCTCTCTCGTGTGTACCTATCCCTAGACATTAGATTCATTTTTCTAGTTATTTTATGACGGTTGTATCCATTTTGTTTTCAGGAAACCGCGCCTTCATCGACGTCAGAGTAAGTCTGATCTTAATTTTGTATAACCCACTTCTAGTACCCGGTTTTTGAAAGTGTTTGTTTTGGCTAGCTCACTAAAAGGCGGAATGAATACAGATATGTTCCTGTGTTCAGACCTATTCCGAAGCAAACGGAATACTGATGCCTGCAGTGGTTTTGTTAATTCTGTTGTTGTAAAACTGACGATATAAACAATTAACATGTTTCTTTGGGACTTGTTCCAGTTTAGGAATAATCAGAATAATATTTTTTTTCGTTTTGTTGCAAACAGCACAATATTCAGGGTGAATTTAAGAGGAGATGCAACGAACAAGCGGAACGACGTTAATTGATTATTTGGGTCTAGTTTTGTGATAGATTTTTGATCTGTAACCGACAACATTTGTTAAAAATAATGTCATGCAGTAGGTGAGATTCCCTTTGACTGGTTTTTGACCAGACCCGTTGATCTGCCAGGGTGAAGAGAAGATATCATGAATAACCCACACCGCAGACGTCCACTGGAAAAACTGAGTTGACCTGGTTGGGATTCGAGCTCACACCTTCAGATATTCCGGCAGTGGACCGGAAACCATTAAATACCAACTCGAATACTGTCCAAGTCCACTCAGTTTTCCCGTTGACATTCGTAGTATTGATTAATTATAAAATCTTCTGTTAATGTTGCTTGAATGAGACTGATAATAATGCACCTTTGGACCGAGTGGTGAATGTGTTTTTAGTCACTGAACCACCCTGTGACTTAATTCATGATTTCTTTCTCACTCAGTACACTCCCATGTGATACTCATGTCAATTTCGTTTTCTTTCAGAAGTATTACCACTTCCAAACCGGTGGCTCCTTCCCCGGTCGATACAACAGTCACTCCACCCGTCTCTAAACCTGCTGGCATGGTTACTACTACTTCTCAACCGGAGAGCTCAGCTGTAACTTCGTTTGAACAGATGTCACCAAGGCATTATGCACCTCCCGGTACACCTGTATCAAAGCCCTCTGTTAACCAGGTAGGTTGATCACGCAATAATCTTTGTAATTCCACGAAGCCAATCCATGAAAAGCAATACGACGAATGAACCCACAGAGTCAGCGGACTACTTTGACTAGGGTTGCCAGAGAAATGTGCATGAATTTTCAGCAATTTTTGATACTTTAACGGACCAAATTTTTCCCGTATTTAATGTCTACGGGGTCGGAATAGAGGAGGCAGTGAAGGAGAAGTATCCACATTGCGAAAAATCAAAGAATGAAACGTAGACGGGCAGCAGTGCTGCTTTTCTTTATTAATATAAAGGAACGGTAAATGAATGTTTAAGTTGTGGAAATATAAGTTGAAACGAACTCGTTACGAGGTAAGGCAAACAGCAAAATCTGAGTTAAAAATGGAAGAATGAACAGTTAAAAATGGAAGAGAAAATGAACCAGAAGTCTTTAATAAATTCCGTATTAACCTCATTTGCTTGGTCCGTATGGGAAAGTATTTGCCTTCGGGTTTTTCCGCTCAAACTTCCCTGCTTTGTCGCTTGGGCTATGCGACAACCTCAGGCAAATATTTTCCCGTACGAATGATTCTTCAGTAAAACACACGTGTGGTTTTTCCCATCTTAAGGGTTCAAGCCTTTCCGTGATTAATTTCCTGACTAATTTCTCGCCGTTTCTTCAATGTCGCTTTTTTTCCGGTAGTTGACTCCCGAAGCAAGTCCCAGGAAAGATAAACCAGATCTTCTGGAACCAAAAACTCCTCCAATGATCAAAAAGGTCGACGTATCGACATCTCCTCTTCCTCTGAGTTCTACCATGACCGTTTCCATTCCTAAGAGTAATAATGGCGGAACAGTGAGTCGTGGAACTTCTTACCACTCGCAGGTCGAAGCTATTGCAACGTCAGATGAAAGATTGGACGACCGAGTTCACCATCAGGCGGTGAGTGCTGACAAACGGCTTCACATTTGCCTTGCTATTCTTTACAAGGCTCTGTTTATATGAAAATCGGGAATAGACGATAGTCGGGAAGGGATGTTAAGCGGTATCTCGTTGTGTGGTATCTTCCTTTGTAATCTTTAAAAACCGCGTAGAAGTGTTTTGTCGGGATTTAAAACGTGAGGCAATAGCCGAGTGTTTTAGGTCCGATAAAGCACGAACTGCGAGCTTTTTAGATGCCTTATAACATGAACTTTGCAATATGCTAATTCGTGAAGAAAGTTAAAGTTAATGTTTTGTAAGCCGAAAAAAATTAACTTCTTCGTCTCATAGAAAGTCACATGTGTTGTTATCACATATAAAGACACGACACTGTGGTTATTTTCCTTGTGTTTTCTTCATGAATTCTTAATGATTTTATATTTATCACATGCCATGTTTGTGGAGAAAGTGCTTGGTGGGACGTTTTTAGTCTAATACGGCCAAAGCGGTATCCAGACAAAAGCGGGACAGTTTTCACCATGTAAACACTCCATCCCGCTTTGCCTGGACGATATCATGCTGACTTTTCAATAATTCTGCTATGTAAACCCGTTATGAAAAACGTCACTTACCTGCAAATGTCCCGTCCCGCTTCCCATATAAACAGCCCCTAAGACAATTTATGTCTGACGTAATGTTTATTTCATTTCACAGCCTGCTCTTGGTCACTCGTCCTCCCCGCGGTCGGACCAGAATACCATGCGGTCACGTCTACCCGGCATTGGCTCCACCACTTCTTCATCAACGACCAGGTCAAACCCGACCACGGCGGGTGTGAGCCTAAGTAGCTCTGTACCCGCAGGCCCTCCACCTGGTATTATACCAGGTATCCAGACTAACGTATCCGCGACGAACTCTGCTGGTCCCTCAAAGGGTTCTAGCAGTAGTACCGCTAATAGTCGACAGCAGCCTCACGGCAGTAAGTTCATACGATATACCGAGAACTATTTTGAACCTTGGAACTGGGAACTCTTTGCAGGTAGTTTTTGCGTGAAAAATATTTGAAAAGCGTGGTCTATTACTGTTTGTTCACAAAAGGATCTTTAAAATGCGTGTTCTAGCTGTTTTTATGTGTGAAAAACGTTAGAAAAGTGTGCTTTTAATTAGACAATTTCGAGTGTTTCCCCTTCGAGGGATTTTAACATTTTTATGCGTGAAAAACCTTAAAAACTTGTTCTCTTACTAATCAATTAGGAATTTTTACCATTGAAGGATTTTTAAATTTTTATGTGTGAAAAAGTAGATAGCGTGCTCTCATTAGGGAGAAAACCTGTAGCTATGTGAAAGGATTTTTAACAATTTTATCGATGTTGAAATTAAGCTAGTTGTAATCCAGCAATCTGGAAATTTTCCCGTTGACTGATTTTAGTTTAGTTGTGTGTACTATGGCTTTTCAAGTTTTACCTTCAACTACCTCAATTATGTACCCTAATTTATTGCATGCGTCATAATAGTGTCGTTAGATCAAGCCTAGTGGTCAAAATCTATTATAAACTAATACTGATGTTCAAGTGAAGTCACGATTGATTAAAATCGCGTCTGTTGAATTTATTTCAAAAAGTCAAATAACACCAGTAAAGTTGGCGTGTCTCCCTGCGGTTCTCTAACATTGATGCAAAATAATTTATTTTTCTATTTTCTCTCTAGCTAAGCCTCCTAACCTCCCACCGGGGGTATTACCCTTATACGGTATACAGCCTGCTCCCAGTTATGCTGGATTTTCGGTAAGTTTTGTTGATTTTCGTTGAAAATCTTAATCGTATCACCATACAACATATCGCCCAAAATCTCTTTAAAGCCGACCATGACCCACAACGATGGGATTAGATTTTATTTTTGCTACCGCCGGATAATTCAGTTCACTGTAGGGCGCATTTTTTTTCCTTTTTGTTTTGTTTTTCTTCTTTTTGCTCCGTGACTCAACTGTTACGTTTGAACAATGACTGTGTAAATATTCCCTCAAATAAACTTCTTCCGCTTCTTAAAGTTAACCGGCATTCAAGTATTGGATTTTGGATTCATCTCAATGTAAAGAATGCCGGAAACCTCATTCGGCAAATCTCGTAGGGGGAACCTGCTATCATCACTCGTTTGGTTTATTTTAGTGGAATTGAATTATATCAGATATTTATATTTCTTTATGCTTCATTCACTTTGTCGCTTTTCATTTCTTTAGCCGTTGGCCTACCCTTTAGATGATATACAAATGATACAACGAATGCAAATGGTAAATATTGTTAATTTATGTAACAAAGTATTTCAGTGATTGTTACTGGAAACGCTGTTGTCATTTAGTTATTCAACTTATTTCTTCTCTTTTATTCTGCTGTTTTCTTCACTTTAGCCTCCATATTACGATATGTCGTTCCCGGTAGCTGGACGTGATGGGGTTCAGGCTTCTTACTCAGGTAAAACAGCTGAGTAATTACCGATGCAAAGTTTGTGTGTATTTAGAGTGACGAGTGCACAGTGAAACGAACGAACAGACAAATATAATATTAGTGAAATAAGTGAATCATTATTTATCGATCAGTTGGTCGCCAATGAGCAAATCAGTCAGTTAGTGTCAATCAGTTAATCAATCAACCAACCATCCAACCGATCAATCAGTTAATGAATCAAGCAGTCGGTCAGTCCATTAAACCAATCAAACCAGTGAATTAAATTGTAAGTCGGTTACTCAATCAGTCTTTCAGTCAATCAGTCCTTCAGTCGACCAGTCATTTATCCATTCAACCAACCAATCAATCAACAATTAAATCCATCAACCAGTCAATCAAATCAGTAAATTATTTTGTTACAGGTGCAGATGTGAAATACAACCGAAACGACACGTCTTCTCCAGTTCCTTCGTCATTGACCGCTGGTCCTCATGGACAACAGACTCCGTTCATGAACACCCATGCGCAGTTACATCCCTTTGGTTACGGCAACTTGGCCTTCTACCCGGGCGGTGGAATGATTGGTGGTTTTGCTCCGTACACGACGCAGATGTACCAAGTAAGAGTTGTAGTTTGCAGCTTTCAGAAATGTTGCTCTGGCATCAAAAATATTTATATCAAGTGTGTTTGTTTTTTAGCTGCCGACAAAAGGTCCGGGTGTTTCAACCCAGTTTCAGCCAAATTTTGGAAACCAACCTGGTCCTCATTATACCTCAGGTATAATGCAAGGCTTCGCTATCGCAATGTTTTAGTTAGAAAAATACCAAAGTATGTTTTGTGTTTCTATTAACATGTTTTCTGTTTTAAGGTTACGATGGATTGGCCAACGCGCATGACTTTGGGAAACAAGGATATCAGCACCCGACCCAAAGTAAAGCAAACTCAGGTATTCATTGGCTGAAATTCAATTTTTTCTTACATCACCGTGAACCTATTGTTGACTTTGTGATCCGAGGCTGTTTGTACGGAGCCCGGGTGGCTTATTCAGCGCTTGGTTCCTGCGAGTGAGCTGCACTGTTTATGTAATGTTGAGTGAATACTGCCCACTGTACCACGTTCCACCTCGGTTGTTCAAAGTATGGATACCGCAGTTAACTCACGTGGACCAAACAAGCTGTGCTACCTTTGTGCAATGGACCCCTTAATGTTCACAGCACGATCATTTGCAAGTTCCTCAATTTGGCGGAAAAACCGCTGGGGTTTCTTTACTGTACAGACCAAACTTTCGTCTCAAGCTACGACAATGAACTGGTCCTATGTAATGCGATACTGATGAATAGAATGCAGCATATAAAACAACTTCAGGCGATGATTCCACACATTAAAGTGTTGCATCCCTCATACAAGATTTCAGAAAGATAAATCAGTAGTTTTGATAGAAAACTCTGCCTTAGGCACATTCGTTCACTGGATTGACTGGTCATTACGAGGTATTTTGAGATATCGTAGTTGTCATAGCAACTGTTAGAAAGCCTGTTTTGTTGTAACTTGATGCTTTGATTGTTTTCCATGACGTTCAGTTTTATTCCCAATTATATACGTGCATGTTTTTGGGTTTCCATTTTTCAGGAAACTGTATGAACCCCGCTTGCATGATTTATTTGTACCTCTTTTTTATTAGAAGTAGACTTTGTGGGTTACACCAAGTGTTTTTTATATTTCTGAGCTTTTGGGCCGTGAACTTGGACCGTTATCAGAGAGGTGAAAACTACAGAAATATAAAACGCATGGTTCTATTTCAGAATCATCCTCAGGGTATTATGAAATGATAACTTCACAGTTAACCTACACTGTTGAAGTCAACTGAAAAATGTTGACTCGAGCGGGATTTGAACTCGTACCTTCGGGATACCGGTCCGCCGCTCTACCTGTTGAGCTATCGAGTCCACAGGGATTGGAGGCGAGTTTTTTATCCAATTTAAGTGCACGAAATATTCTCGCGACAACTTAACGCTATCCATAAGATTGGATGTGCAGTGTTTCAATTCTAATGTAACCCACAAAGAGTACTTGTGATACAAAAAGAACAATTCTCAACATGCAAAGCCTCAAACAACACATTATTTGCATCTCGTTATAATTTTTTTAACTTTTCAATTTTTAGTGAGCGGAACTTCAGCTAGTAACTCGTCGGATTTATCGACTCCTGCGTATAAACCTCAGGTATGACTAGATTATCTTGAAGATTGAAAAAGTTAAATTTGTTTAACGAGACATCTGTATTTTCTTGAGTGAAGTTTGTACCATGTTACAAGGCGTACTTTAGAAACTACTGTCGTCATTGCGATTCTTCACCTTTTTTTTTTCTTTTCTGCTGTTCTTCCTCTTCTTTTCTACTTCTCCATTCAAGTTCGACTTAAGAACCCAAGTCATCCTTTTTGCTTGATAAAAATACCAACCTATTAAAGGCTTCACACCTTGTTTTTTTTTTGACCTGAAATGTTCTTAAAATATTTCTTTCAAATGTACAAATGCAACCGCTGTTTTAATATGAAGATCAACTTAAAATGTTTGTTTTTATTTCTCTATTTTAGTTCACCGACAAGGGTTACCTTAGTGGTACCCCTCCGCCGTTGAACCTTTCACTGTCAGGTCAAGGTCACCAGCCTCATCCTGCAGGCTTCCCCCTTATGCCCGTTATAGCCCCCACCCAACATCCTCCGTCGCTTTTTCAAGGCCATCACCTTTCGCATCAACAGCAACTGGACACCATAAATCAAAGTCGTGGCCAGCAAAACCAAGGAAAGTCAGCACAAAATAAATCACACCATGGGCAGTCTATGTACCACAGTCCACCATTCTGGTCAGGGACGAATTAATGGCATTTCTCCGTGTCAGCGTGCTGGTGAAACGAGTGTAGAGAAGCCGAAAGCTATAAACAGACTTATTTAGGTTGTTATCTTTGGCGTGGTGTGGCCGAGCTCAATCCCAGACTCTTTGTTACTAACGTGTTGCAAAATACTGCTAGATGGAGTTGGTTGTGATGTGTAAATTATAATGTAAATTTTTTTCGACTGTAATTTAAAGGTGGTTACATGTGTGTGTGTTGTCTGCCTTTTTCTTTAAAGAGAAAGACTGGAATTTAATGAAGACAGAGGAAGAGTACATATCTTCACACAAAAAAAATGCAAAAAATAAAAAAAATTGAATTAAAGTTTTGTATAGTTCAGTTTGTAACATCAGGTCCTCGCTTTTTCAAAAGGTCTTTGACTTAACTGGGGATTATGAAAAGAATGCTTCGGCAGAACAGTTGTGTTTTAGTTCTGCTGAAATTTTATGTTCTAAGTTTGGGAAAAAGTCGTCACATGGGTGTTAAACTAAACCATGAAACAAACAAAAAAAATAAAAAGTCAACAGTAACCTGGCTGGTTTGTTAAAGCCAAGTTTTGGTAGTATTCTTCGAATTTGCATTTTTAAACAACTAGCTCCGTGTTCTTTTCGTCTTTTATTTAAACTACAACTTCTTAGGTTTTAACCTCTTACAGCCCTTTTGAGAACAAACAAGAAGCTATGTTTTTCAACACTCCTAAGAACAAACAGTTGTAGCAATCTAACAAATTTCTAAGTGAGCGATTTTGTTTATGGCGCAAGGTTGCTGCTCTCTCTATACAGTTTGATAATCTGCGCATCATGATTTGTTCTCTGTGTGATACCAATTGTTGTTCTAAAACACCAAACCAGTCGTAAACTTTTCGAAAATCCTATTTGTTTTTGGACGACTCAATGTGGATCGAGTAGGGAACGGCGTTTCTGCAATTTTCTAATTTATTTTTTCAGAACTACATTTTGAACATTGACATGCGCACGGCGTGCGAAATATTGCTCTCTGGGAGCGTGGATCCAGCTTGCCTTAAACTCCCATGAGGCATTTGGAAACCTACCCATGAGGCACGAAGGTAGTCGTATGCGAAGGAGAAATTTTACTCCGAGGAATTAGCAGATTTCTACTCACTTTTGCTGGACTTTTAACCTGGTATTTATCTAATTTCTTTGTGTTTGCTGGGTGTCTGGGGCTTATACTCACGTTTCCGAGCACATTTTGTTCTTTCCACGTCGTTTTCCAACTTCTACGTAGCTTTGTCTTCGTGAAGAAGATTTGGAAGTTGGAGGCATTCTTGATGCCGTTTGGCTACCCTGAACTTCAGGGACCATTTCTAAGTTCCGCTCGAACCTAATTGGTTGGCTAGAAAGTCTTGTACTTTTAAAGTTTCTGGCTCGACTTTATTAATATATTTAGACGAACTGCACTTAGTTACACTTTGCTCTTCAGCAAAAATTCGGTTGGTTCTTAACCAATTTAGACAAACTGATGCATCTTAGTGAATAAGCAGCTGCCGAGGCGAGGGAGGAGATAGCTAAACTGATTCAATTTGCGTAGCAAGGTTGCCTCGTTAACGTATCAGGACTTTTATCTGGGCTTGGTTTACTATAAAGAAATATTGCTGCTGTAAACGCGTGCGTCCTTTCTTCTTCTTATTTTCTTGTGGGAGATTTTGACGTATTTCAAGTCATGTCAAGTTGGAAAACTGAAAACACAAATCTTTTTATTTATATATTTAACTTATTTTTAACAATTAATTTCTTGATCCCTATTGGTGGATGCAAATCTAGTGTACACTTGCTTAAATTAATAATAAATTGATATAAACCGTTGAACTTTCTCACCCACAGTTCCTAGTAAACATTATTATTCTTTATTTTAGTGCTTTGACTCAACCATGGCTTCTAGTGAAGGAGTCCAATCTCACCAGGACCCAGGCATGTGTATTTTTACAGATATTACTGCTGGAGTTGGTGTTTGATTTCTAAGTTGTTGTCATCATGAAAAAGACTGCAGTTGATGACTGATGTAG